>CM067061.1:16406570-16964070 GCA_033980235.1 Diadema setosum
TTCAACAAGACAGAATATATGTATTGTAAAACCAGACATTTTTGTAAGTATGAAACTTTTGCGAATTTCACAAGGAGCCAAGATGCTCATAAGTGAAATGCAAGTGAAAGTTTTTGTCTACACAATGCATTGAATGCCAGTACATTGCTGTACAGCGTACAAGTAAGTAGATCTGCAACAGTGCTGTAACAAACAGACTTAGCACATGATCAATTAGATTGCAACTGCACTTCTAAATTTCAAGCAACTGTGTTTAACCCACTGAGGGCGAGTCCCAAGCATAATCGGGCAAGTGCGTATTGGAAATGCGTGTTGGAGCAAAATCAGTCCATCCTTAACGGGATTACAGGCATCGCAAAACAATTACCCTGTACTGCTACTCCGTAAAAGCCGGGCCAAATACTAAATACGAGATAGATATTTTATTTACTCCGTAATCCTAATTCTTCAAAGATTAGGAATTTGTGAAAGTTTCATGACGCAAAACAGGATCTCGCCTTCAATTCGCAAAAGTTTCATGCCATGAATATTTCTGTTTTTACAGTATACTGTATATGCTGTTATTTTTGCGAATGAGTAGATCACAGACATTTTCGCGAGATGCTATTTTTGTATATCGACACCGACGCTTCATTAATGCTCTATTACAGCGAATGGAGACATTTTCGCGTGTTGTTAAATTTGCGATATAACTGTGATTCGCGAAATTCGCAAAAATTAAACCCTTGTGAAAATAACAGCTTATACAGTAGTTACAGACTGATGTACATGTGTTGGAAGGAGTTTCCATGGAGGAACATTCAACTATGTAAACAAGTACTACGATCACGTCCTATCATGCTGTTATGCCAAATGAACGTGCACACACTAAGTTGCCTATGCTTCTGAAAGATAACAGTCCTCGTAACTTCTAACTTCAGAGAATTCAGAATAGCAAGCTTCAGATCTGCGACGCAGACGTTCAGACGACGGTTGTGTGGACCATTCTCCTCTCTCCCTGCATCATGTTGGAAAGTACATAGCATAGCTTTAGACTTTGCAAAGACGCAGCCTATACAAATGAAGAAGTGCCCCCATATGTCATTCGTGATAATGGCATCAAGTAGCTCTCCGCATCGTGAATTTGAGGGGATGCTAAAATGGCCCATTGTCATGAAAACTCAGATGATGTGGGATCGATTTTGATAAGTGGTTCTGCGCATGCGCAGAGCAGGTTTTTTTTTTCCCCTCTTAATGTCCGCATCACAGATCTAAAGCTTTCTAATAGCTCACAGATGAGGACTATTGCCTTTCCAGAGATGTAACACTATATCATCGACATTCTACAAATTTGCACCTTGAAAAAAGAAGAGAAAAACTGACTTCATATGATGTCAAAATCAAATATGGCAAGGAATGCAGTATCAACATAATCAGTCACAAGATTTTTTTTTTTAATTCAGGTATATTGACCACAACAACACAAGACTAAGCTTTTAATACAAAGAACCGATCAAAATCCAATGTGAAACCGGCCTACAGTTTGTTCAAGTAAAAACAGTCTGTGACCATAGCTAAGGCCAAATGAAATCTGTCCCATTATCTTGTACAAATTAAATTGTCACATTATTTCCAGCTGCAAAAAAAAAAAAAGAAGGTAGCGATGGGAATTGTGTCCCATTATTGCATTAAACGGCCCATGTCCTTGAAATTGTCTAAACAAGTTTAAGGATGGAATAAGGAGGGAACACAATAATAAAAATGTAATTGCAAGTCACATTATTTATACACAGATTGCAGTTAAGAAAAAAAAGAGGTATTAGTATTGAAAATAATTTGATTATTAATTTGAATTCGCTCTTAGCCCACTATTGAAATAAACTTTCATCAAGAACATGGACCAGAATGTTTCTGATGATTTCAATTATCATCAGCAGTCATACAAGAATTTCTAGACCTCTGATTATTTATGACAACTGGCTACAATCTTCAGAAATACTTAATTACTGCAAACAGCATTATAACATTTACACATTATGTTTCTTGCATATCTGATATGTTACAACTTACTTATTTCGACAGCAGCCAGGGCTGGCATGGGTTTCCACTGGCAGAAATCTTTGATACAAAAATGTTGATCTCACAAGCACAGATATACTGATCACTTAAAATCCTAATTGTGAGCTTTCAATCCTATTCACCAAGAATCAAGGTTTATGTTCCTTGATATACACCTAAAATAAAAGTTTACCTGCTTGAATATCACATCGAAAAATAATCTAAAAGAATGACAAAACAAAATGACTACAATATGTCACTGTTCTATAAACTGTTAGCTGCCATAATATTGGCAAACCTACTGTATACACATAGCTTTTTTTTTTCCTTTGTTTTAAATCATTGGTCACTCTTTACACTGCATTTACACCAAGACAAACATTTTGCTCTCGAGGAAAAAAAAAATGTTGAGCAAAATACATATCTACACATGTTGATATACATCTGCAGTCCATTCATTATGAATGCATATCAAAGCGCAATTGCAAGTTTGCACGGTCAAGTTGGTTTTAATGAATGTAGTGAATAAAGGAACTAGAATACTGCAGGTTTCATGAAATATGGATATAAAACAAGTGCGCAATGAAATGTCAAAGTTTCACGAAACAGAGATGACAGTCGATACCAATATGCAAATCAGCTTGGATGCTAATGTCACCACCTCTTAAAAGCCTTCCATTTACCTTACAATTTTTCACTAAATTCCCTTCTTTTTTTCTTTTTTTCTTAGGAGGGGGTAACAAAATCAAATGTACTGGTGCGATTACATTCAGTATAATCTTTCAATCTATGATTATCATTGGCTTTTAGTATAATGTTCAACGCATGAACATTGGACAAAAAATACAGCTTTGATAAATAGCAATCTAAAAGACATGAAGAAAAGGAAAGATCACTAGTGCTATTTTACCCTGTTTCTCATAAGAATTTAAAGCTGCATAATATTTATCAGCTTTTTAACTTTATCAATGGTTTTTGTTATGGAATATGCCTAAAACTGCATGGACACATAGGTATACAAAGAAGTAAAAAAAAAAAAAAATACTTTTCATAAAAAGATGAAATTTTGTGGAATTCTCATGTTTTTATCACATCATTCTACATATGTGATGTCACAAACCGCAGTATCAGGTAGTTTTCTCATCCAGCGGTGGCTGGCTGCATCAAAACGTCAAAAATTCATAACTTTTCAAAGGACCGTCCAATTTTCCTCAAACTTTATTGATGCATTCTACTACTAATATCACTGCCTTCACTCAATTCTCATGTATATTTGGGTTTATCATCCTTCGGCTCATAGTGCCGGTAAAGCACTTAAATCTACCCCGCACGTTTTTGTTTGTTTGTTTGTTTCTGCTTCTCTTTTCAATCTGCAGAGAATGTACAGTACATGACTCTGCTGTAATGGCAGGATGGAAAACCTACAACACTGATACAGCATGTTGGAGCATGGCAATGTCGCAATAATCAGTTCCCTGTTGCTTTCTGAATACTCACAACACTGCTGCCTGTAAAACTGAGCAGACAGTATGCATATGTATATATACTGTTTTAAATCCCAACAGAATGAACAAGTGCGTGTTCCCACAACCCAAAATGATGCCAGTGTAATACTTAACAAAGTCGATGTCAATTATGACAAGAGTCATCCACTGATACACAAGTAGTAAACATAGAACTATCAAAGTGGGTCTGTCATCAGTTCATGTCAAGAGGGTGGTATTCTGAAAGGTCAGGCCAACATGAATTTATATTGGCAAAGTAAAGACTTTTAGCTCGTCATTCATCTTCATCTCTCATGCATTTTTTTTTTTCAAATAATTTGCAGATTGGGACATGATATAGGGCGTGTTCTCTCACTAACTTTAAGTGAAAGAAACAAGACTGGATTTCAAATTACCACCATACATTAGTTTAGTAACTGGTGTACAGATGTCAGACTACCATTGCCATCCAAGCAAGATGGACGAATGAAGCTTTGTTTGGTAACTTGGTAACTGTCACTGCACTTTTTCCACATACAGTAGTATGTCAGACTGCGCTCAGCCCGCCCAGTCGCCCTCTCTGAGAATGGTGACTGTGAGAACGCAACTTCAGTTTTAGTTAAGTTCAGTTCAGTTCAGACAGTACTTGTGTTCTGTGAGTCAAAGAGATTGCTGTAAGCCCGGCAGTTGTCAGGATGCTTGTCATCGTATTTGAAGCGTGTATCGCCTGTGTCTTCCATCCGTTACATTGTCTTCCAGTCGTCTCTGGTCATAGTGCCTGTGAGCTGTCGGCGCTCACCAGCACACTTTGGCTTGTGTGGAGTGACCGTGTGGCTCGTACGGGTTTTTTCGCGTCAGTCGTTAGGGGTACACACACTGACATTCAAAAGTCCGGGAGGGTTTACGTGTGGGGTCGGTCTTGTGTCTTGAACAGTTTGTCCTGTCAGCGAAGATGAGCGAGACTGGTTAAAATGAGGCACATCATGACAGCATGATTGAAAGACATACTACATTCTTCCATGTATAAAGACATCAAACACACACACACAGACAGACAGACACAACCACGCACAACTGTCATTCTTATTGGTCAGTCATGCAGTAATCAATGAACTGTCAAGAAAAACACACAGTCAGTACAAGTGACAACAGCAAGAATAATATATAAACTTTTTTGTTGTTGTTGAGGGGGGTATTCTCACTCAGTAAATATCCCATCGGTAGGCATAAATCTGATATGGAGGTAAATTCTCCAAATTGCATCAAGTGGCAATACAGGTTTTAAGTGCAAATCTCTTTCAAAACAGATTCAATAGCTACACCAGTCATGCTCTGGGGTAGAAAGTTGCATATTTGTTGATTGTGAATACAGGGCATTTTCATCCATCACTTCATTTGTCTTCCTTCACGCAGCTCCCTGGAAACCTGGGATCTACCAACACTGGTGTATGTAATCGCGGAGTGAAATGGTCATGACACTTGTTTGCAGGCAAACAATTCAACAGTCCTTCGAATATGCACACACAAAGACAGACACATTGTAAATACACACACATAGATACAGACACACCAACACATACAGACTTAGACACACTCACACACAAACAGACACAGCAAAATAAGAAGAGTATGAAGATAATACATTCTTACTCGTTCACTTGATGGGAAAGCTCCACAGTCTATGTTGTGCGAGGACGCTTCCTATCTTCTGGTTCCGGGTCAGCGACCAAGACCTTCATTTTCTCCCCGGCAACCGAATGCCCGTGGAGCGTGTTTAAACAGATCTCTGCCGACTCTTTCTCTGCAGCAAAAGGTCATCATGAATCCCCATCAGAATCATGCAAACAATAAAAAGGTGGCATTTTCATCTTTTTATCACTTCCTCAGCGAATGTCCTCTGCATTAATCACAGACTAGGAGTACATGAATTGATTCAGTCTCGCAGCATGGTGCGCATTGTGACATTACACTTTGCCCCTACTTTCTGGGGAGACTGGAGGAAGGCGCAATAAAGATAAACAAGTACCAGTAGAAATATACTTAGTGTCAACCCCCAAAGCAATATAAACAAGGCATTGCACAAATATCCAAATTTTTCAGCAAGTTGTATCGCTAGCTTGCATATCACATGCATTCTTAACCCTAATCAGGCCGGGCTTTCTTGGCTATGCTAAAACCGCCCCCACCGAGATCTCGGCCATCAGTGGTGCGATCGCGACGAAATTTGGCATGTGTGACGCCCACAGCATAATCTACAAGATTGTTACAAAAATTGGCGTGGCTTCATAACTAAGCGCGGACATTGCAAATTTGGTCTCAAAAGTTGCGCGAGACTTGAACAAAGAAAGTCAAGAACCTTGTGACAAGACGTTCTCGCGTTACAGAAACGCCGAGGGGGGGGGGGGGCAGATTCTGCCCCCCCCCCATACCATACCATAATTAGCATAAAATTAATCAATTAAAGTGATCAATTGTAGAATTAATCGGGTTTTATGACTTTCAAGACAAAGCACTGTTTTCCATAGGAAATGTACACAAAATCACAAAATTGTGTCCGTTTTGGGGCGTCACGCCGTTACAAAAATGGGTCTGGCTTCATAAAAGTAAGCGCGGACGTTGCAAATTTGGTCTCAAAAGTTGCGTGTGACTTGAACAAAGAAAGTCAAGAAGCCTCGCGACAAGGCCTTCTCGTGTTACAGAATTATAGCGCGAAACGCCAAGGGAGGAGGGGGCAGATTTTGCCCCCCCCCCCAGCCCTGTTGGGGTTGAATTTCCTGTCAGTTGGCTATTAACAAGATTTGCTTTACATTGTATGCTACCTGCATGAGAAACAAACAACTAAGAAATATGGATTCTACTCAAGATGCATGCACAAATTTTGGCTATTTACAATCTGGCATCACAGGTTTAACTCTATTTTAACTGGGGGGGGGGGGGGGGGGGGGGTGGGGTCAATTTGACCCCCCCCTCGATATTTCGCGCCACAATTCCGCAACGCGCAAAGATTTTGCCGCGTCATTTCACGACTTTTTTCATTGAAGTCTCCCGCATATTTTGAGACCAAATTTGCGACGTCCGGGTACACCGTTCAGAAGTTACGTAATGTTTTGCATATGCATGTCAACCTGAAAACAGCTCAAATTCATGATTTCATGTGCAAATCCAATGCAAATTGTGTTTTTTTATTTAATTGATATAAACTAGATTATTTCAACTTTTGAACATTGAAATTAATCAATTCTAATGTAGATAAGCTTGAAAAAGTGCCTGCAACAAATTTTGGCAAAAAAACAATAGAAAACAAAACGTCGAAAAAACAATAGAAAACAAAACATCGAAAAAACAATAAAATACATAAGAAATTAACAAAACAATAAAAAACAAAAGAAACTGATTTTGATTGCGCAATTTTTTTACAAAACAATTGTTTGATGCATCTTGAGGAACTCTGACACAAAAATTTAGCAATCCTTCATTCTTTTTGATGGAGTTATAGGTGAAAATATGATTTCATGCGTAAATTTGCATAATTGATTTATTAAAAAATATAAAATCAACATTTTTCTCTTGTATGACCATGTAATCTTGTAGTTGACATCCGGCTCTATGTTCAGGCAAAATTTTGTGGCGATCGCATGATCGGCGGCCGAGATCTGAAGGGGGGGTCAAATTGACCCCCCCAGTAAAAACTTGGTCTCAAATAGCCCAGTTAAAAAAGGGTTAACAAGATGGCTGAATGTCACTTACTTGCAAAACGGGCATACCCATAGTTGCGACCATGAACGTTTTTGTAGCTGATGAAGTTGCCAAACCTTCTGAATACATCACAGATAATGGCCTCGGGGAGTGGACGTGTACAGATCACGAACAACCGCTCTTCAACAGGACTGAAAAAAAAAAAAAAAAAAAAAATCAAATTCTCCCTGAAAGACCTGTGCTTCATTTTGTTTTGTTCTCACTTTCCAGAAAAGGCAACAACTGGATTACAAATATTTTCAGGTTTCAGTAATGCCAGAATTCATGATCTTCATACAAAATCTACCAAATGGTATCATCATGCCTCCTCCCAACCTCCCCCATGTAAAAGAGATCAACAACCAAAGACAAAATAAAAACTTACTAAAGTAACATTATCAAATTAGTGTCTGCAACCTTACCTCCATCTTTTGCGGTGTCTATCCACCTATTTCTCACCAAACTGGTCTGTGTGCAATATTCTCAACATCGCAGGGAAAAAAAAAAAAAGAATTCTGGCAAATGATTCTCTCTGACCCATCTGCGCAATATCTGATAAGTGCTCCAACAGCAATGACGACAATGAAAACAACAACAACAAAATTAAGCAAAATCCCTCGCACCAATGTGTCACACAACATAGATTGATACAAAGCGTCTCAGTCTGATGACCTATGACGTCATAGAGTCTTACCTGTCTGGGTCTGCACAGGGCTGGAGAGGAGGCAGGGGGACTGAGCAGGCTGGTGGCTGGCTGGCCGAAGCATAGGCAGATCTTTTGATTGATATCACCATGAGCAACATAGAGAACACAAACACACACAGCATCCAATGTTAGCATCAACAAAATCTCACAGCAATATATCTGCACAAATTTTAGTTGGGAAAACAGATATTTATGGGAAGTTTATGATGACCTATGAATGAAGTGTAAAAACAACATCAATTTGGATTAACCAAACATTATTCACTACTCAGTGTTTATTTGAATTATCATTTGTAAATGGCAAACATCTCCTCTAAATAGTAATTTATAACATACACAGTGTGAGAATTCTGCCTCTTGCCATCAGGTGTCAGGGGCAAAAATGTAATTCATACCTGGGAAGAAGTTCAGGTACATGTATGGTCAAGGATGTGGCTTGTTAAAGAAAGGGGACCTTGTTAGACATAATGATCATGTTTAATGGGTTCCATTAAAGGTGCATGGTCCCAGTGTTTTAGTCAAATGCGTATGTGGGCGCACAGCGCAATTTTCCTATAGAGACCTACGCTATCAACTCCTCTTAAAAGCTTACGCTTTGGCCCACTTCCCCGAGTCCAAAGAAGTCCGATCCACTGTAGTCAGTGGTCCCGATCACAGTTCGGCTCATGATTCGGCTGACGGGGATGACAGCTTTAGCAAACTTCTTTTGTGATGTCATAATAACAAGCACATATGCACGCACCCTGGTATTACTACAGATAGTCCATGGGCCAGGCCAGATATTGGTACCATCTGAGGTGGCAAAACCTTTTTGGTGTCATTTTGTTTGTCGGGCATGGATATGCTTATCAAGCTATGATAGCATTTCCAAATGAGTAGCTTAGTCATAGTAAATGAATTCTTAACCAATTTGGTCTCGTTGTTATATCCCTATACTTCTGAATCGAAACTAACCGCCATACAAAGAAGAGCACTGTCTTCTGTATGTTCCATAGAGCTGTAAAATGCAGCTCTATGGTATGTTCACAGGTGTTCTGTTGTAAACGCGGTGCGCTTAGTCTTTATTCAAGGCAGCGAAGGGAATATCCAAAGGTTATGATGTCCACAGCGCTTAGTCTATATTCTAGACGGCGAAGGGAATATCCAAAGCGTATGATACAGTGTATATCCTTTTATCTAAAAACAACAACAACAACAAAAGCAATTCCTAGTGAATTTTAACGTATTTTTCAATCATTTATCATTTTCCGGTGAAAACGCTACGATGAAAACGCTGATATCACGCCAATGTCGCTTTATTTCCCTCCAACAATATAAGATAATGCAAAAACAATGTACCGGTACACTACGATACATTATAATGAATGATATTGTAAATGAACAGAGTGATTTTTGTTTACAACTGATGTATTTGTTGATAGGGTAGTATAAAAACAGTATAGATAATCCCTGTTATGAGGAACTTTAGATATGATAACGGTACATTGGTCTAGATAAAGAACTAAGCGCACCGCGTGACAGCTGTGGACATCATAACCCTTTGGATATTCCCTTCGCTGCCTTGAATAAAGACTAAGCGCACCGCGTTTACAACAGAACACCTGTGGACATACAGAAGGCAGTGCTCTTCTTTGTATAGCGGTTTAGTTTCGATTCAGAAGTATAGGGATATAAATACGAGACCAAATTGGTTAAAAATGCATTTATTATGACTAAGCTACTCATTTGGAAATGCTATCATAGCTTGATAAGCATATCTATGCCCGACAAACAAAATGACACCAAAAAGGTTGTGCCACCTCAGATGGTACCAACAACCCATTTTTCGGGTCTTGGCCCATGGACTAAGACTGCGCGATGCGCAGAGAAGACAACGAAGGCAACGTTACTTAGCAACACCTACGCACTTTCAATTTACAATCTTCGTATCAATGCTAACGGTGATCGGCAGTTTCATCAACAGCGCCCTCTACACTACCGGGACTATGCCCCTTTAACATGCCAATGAACATCAGATCCGTCCTTTGAAATTCCAAATGCAGCTCAGCCAAATGTACATATGTGTGGCGCTCCGTCGGAATGAGTCAAAAGTCGCAAAAAATGAAATCGTAGTTATGCCTATATGTGAATTCTACAGACTCTAAGCTTTACACTGATATGTAATACAACTCATTTCGACATCCCTATAGATCATAAAAACGAATATTAACTACACTTATGATGTCAGTCCATTTTCTAAATAACGGAGAAAATCGCTCTCAAAGTTCAGGTTATGTTCAAGCTCACAACCTGTTTCTTTCACGGGACGAAACAATACAACAGTCCTGCTTAGCGACGGCGTTTACGCTCCATCGCACGCACAACCATATAAGGCGATAGCTTGGGTGTGTAAGATAATTAACCAATCGCAGGACAGGTCTATCATTAACGATTCTGACCAATACGGTAGTCCGAATGTAAACTTCGGGGCGTTTGTGTCCGTGCCGCTGCCGCCGCATGAATGAGTCGGTACGCGTTGTGTGTCGGCTGCGGTGTAGTTTGCCCCAAGTTTTTAACTCACAAACAATAGGAAACAGTAGAAAGAAAAAGGCTGGCAATGCGTATTACGAAAAGCATCTATAGCGAGAGCGTTGATCGCTTCCATTCTCCTCCCATGTTGTTGTCAATGGAAACTATACAGGATGCGTTTAGCAAGTACCAATACCTAAATCGAACCTGAGAACCTGTTGTAGGCGGGCACGCAATGCGTCTTACGAGAAGCGTCTTTTAGCGAGGGCGTTGAACGCTTCCATTCTCCTCCCATGTAGTTGTTGTCAATGGAAACTAAAGAGGATGCGTTTAGCAAGTACCAATACCTAGATAGAACCTGAGAACCCATTGTAGGCGGGGGTTCAAAATGAAGTTAATTAACGATAGTCGTCTTTTGAAATCGTGTTCTTTGCGTGTACTAAAAACCCTCAAATTACGCACATGGTCGTAATGTTGCAGAACATAAAAGACTGCTTTCGAGTCTGTTCTGCTGCAGCTGTATACCTCCGTAACATTCTGAATTCCTGCCATATTAGGCATATTTCCTTTATAGGCGTTGCGTCCTCAGTAATTATCGCTTATCAAGCTTGCCAATGCTGCACATACTATACGTATCAGAAGCAAAGGTTGATGTAGGCCTGACAGCTTCACGTTGGGTTTATAATAATGACTGTATCATGAATATACTTCTTATTCTCGGTCACTTTTGTAATACCATAGCATATAAAGAAGCGTTAACTTGTAGCTTAAGGTTTTTTTTCCCCTCACATTTACAGTTACAATCTTTCTGCATTTGTGAAGTTGAGTATAGATAATTATACTGACATATATTCTGAATTAATACTTTACGGAGGCCTTACTCATTTCGTTTTGTATGCACAAACCTTACTAAAATAAATGATTGCTTGATTACTTTCGGCTAAAGGAAACACCGGAAAAGGACCCGCATTTAATGTGTGTGTGTTTGTTTGTTGTTGTTTTTTTTATGAACCTAAGCTAATAGCGAACCATATTTCATTGTGTGATTAACGAACCTTCAGAATAATCAATTGAATTCCCCCCCCCAAAAAAAAAAAACCAAACAAACAATTCAATGTCATGCGTTGTCAATAGTGATAAAAGGCCCGTTTTATTTAGTAGTGTGCATGTCTCAATACTCCTGTGTTTCTTTTTAAGGATGTAACTCTCCTTATGATTGCGATTGATGTTGAGCTATTTCTTTCCCGCAAGCTTGAAAAGGAAGCAGCTAAAATTCAGGCAAAGAGACGAGTTTTTTTTTCCATGAGATACAATCATTAAGACACACAGTACATTTATTCCCGAAAGTTGTGTGATTGCTTATGCGCTAAAGAATTGTGTCCATTATAATGTATCAGGCACTATACAAAACGGTTGAAATCTGCTGAAAGTCGAACTTCGTTTTTTTTTTTTTTATATTTCATTTCCATTTCAAGCGGGGATAGACTATAGGAATTAGTTTGTCTATACTGACAGGAGACACTAGTTTTCCAGTACATACTCCGCATTTAAACAGTCGCCACATTTTCGTGGTCAGAATCAGATACACACGTCCATACCTACCTGTAATAGTCCGCATAAAAAAACAAGCACGCCAAACAAATAATTTGATAGAATTAATAGAACCCTCAGCGATATCATGCATGGCAGATCAAATCAAGTTCAATAGGTGAGAAAGCTAAATGATGTTAAAAAGTTGACTTCTTTGCGTTTCTCTTTCAGTTTATGAAAACAGAATTACACTATTGAAGCGGATTGTCTTTGTTTTCAACCATTGCCATACAAAGCATTTTTAGTCTTCTGAGCAAATCCGAATCCCTATATACTTTAATTTTTGCTTGATAATGTAATAACACTGGTTATAACTTTAAAAAGGACTCGCAAATTCAAAGTTTCAAACCGTATACTAAAACATTATATTGAACACGGTGTATTTAAAAAAAAAAAAACATTTTGAATGCGTTGTGTGTTAGCATGTTAATGGAATCAATCTGCCTTTTATTTTCCGTACGTAAAGCGCACAGAAACGAAACCAAATGTTACCAAATACAGTGGAATCCATTGTACGGGGTGGTATTATCATTATAAGTATATCCCTTTCCTTTTTACTTTTATTATTTGCTTGAAGCAGTAGTCAAACCATGTGTCATTATCGTAGCGACATCACTTAGGAATTAGAATGTATGAAGATAATGGTTACTCATTTATTTCACGCTATTATTATAGCATTTGCATTTTCCAACTGTTATTGACAGTATTATGGTACTGTATGGTTACGATTACGAATGTTGGTTATGAATTCAAAAGACTGGTTCATTAATCGAACTATAAAGGTAGCTGTTTTGAAACGGTAGTTCGGTACAAGTTCGAAACGCAAACGAAATCATCGTCATAGGGGGAACTGATAGCTCTAAAAAACTTGTTTAGCCCAATAAAGATTACCGTATGCAATCCTTGTAAAATGTTTTGACTATGGCCATCTGTTGAGTATTTTGAGAAATTATATAAAGAATTATTTGTTTGGATTATGCCAAGAATTAGTTTGAACTATGAGAATAAAAATGCGTGGTTACCCCAACAATGTCGTAGTTCGATGTATAGACATGATGGGTAAAGTGAATTCATGACTTGTTGACTAATCTTTGCTGATTGATGATCATTTCTGTATTAAAAACCATCAGATAAGTCTCGTAGATGATACCTTTGTAATCGTAGTCAAAATTCTGTTGAGCGATGAGACGAAAACCAACAAACAAAATGCCATGTATCATCGCTCGAGTTTCCCACATTTGGCGTCACCCGACCAACAATAAGTGACGAATCAAATGGAACATTATATTGTGGGAAAGCGGACTGTGTTACGATTTTGAAATGTTGTGAGCAATTCTTAAAAAAAAAAAGAGAGAGAAAATGAGGCAGAGTTCATCAAATTAGAAAAAGCACGTAAATGCAGGCGATCATGTTTAATAGTCAAAGTAAGAGATTACAATCGGCCATGCGGATGTATATGATTGCCTTATTTACATGTCTGATTTCTATAAAGTATGTTATATTTAAATTTAAGTCCCCTTCCCTCCTTGATAAAAGTTGTGTTGGGTTTTCGCTATAGGCATTTATTAGGACACGCTATAAAAACGACAACAAATGACTACTATACATCAAGAGATGACCTATACATGAACTACAATAATTCTGTACGTTCTGATATAATGCAACTGCTTGTTTGTTTGTTTGTTTGCTTGTTTGTTTTGAATTACCATGGTCTATGTCAGGGGAAAGATGAAGAAAAATAGTAGAGTGTATCACTCTCAAATCCGAATGATTGCGATAAGTGTGTATTCCCGCCCTTTCTATACAGGTAAACGATTTAAGCTTGGTATGCTATTATAAAAGCCTTGTGTCACGCAGAAGAACTGATTCCGCGACCCCTTTAACCTTTCATAAAATTCACGTTTTAAGATAGTAACGATAGCTTGTAGGAGATAAAGTAAGTTAGCGTCCCTGGCTGTGGTTCTGAACACAAAAGGGGACTGAAAAAATCTTTTACAAATTAGCAGACATAATGCCGATCCTCCAACACTGTCGCTCCATTACGTCACTAATGCTGCTATCAATGACGAAAAAAGAATACTGGTTGCGTGATTATCCACCCTTTGATAGCAGGAAGTTTACCTTTCATTGTTCAAGGCTTCGTTGATGCGGGGTTTACTCGGATACAAGGTGTGAACAGTGTCGTCCGAGTTCTTTCATTCGGAATTCCTCAGAATACACAATTCAATAGGCAATTAGCGCTGCTACTTCGCAAAGCTGTTAGCCAAATTCTTTGCAGACTTGACCTCTCACATGTCAGCTACACGTAAGACACGACAAACAGCTATCATTACACACATTCTGATTTTAGAAAAATAAAGAAACACACTTTTGAGAAGCGACACAGCTTTCTGTCACTTTCTCAAATAGGTCCTACTTCTAAAAAATACACAAATGACAAGAGTCAGAATATCCTCCAAAAGGAACACGAGTTATTTGGGCATTGATAATGTTTGTCGTCCGATTTCTCTCCATGTCGTCGCGGTCCAAACCATCATAAGAAAATAGGGCAATAAGTTTTATTAACCGGGGAAATAAAATTACGCATTACATACATTTGGCTTAAATTATCATACGAATTGTCGACTTTATAAAGAAGAGAATAATTGACAACTTAGGCCATGCTATATCTCCAAAGATGAACTTTAAACAGCAAGTCACATATCAGGGAACGAAAGTTATGATTATTTGAATGAATTCATTAATGAGGCCAATAAAAGTTGTAAAAGTACACACACACATAGAGAGGTTTCAAGTTCGATATGTGATCATGTATGCTCTCATTGATAAAGTATCGTAAATTTTTCGTGATCATTCGTTGGAATTATTTTTTTTCAGCGCCATTTGTGCGTCACATCAATCACCACTTCATGAAATGTGGTGCATGTATCAAACGCAACTCGCTGGTCATGCAATCGATAGCCTTGGTCAGCTCACTGTTATTACGTAATTAAGCCCTCGCAGCCGCCGACGCCGCCGCGCGCACCATGCTTTGTTTTGTCTTCAATGGGGTCAAGAGCAATGCTTCATTAGCATACGCCCTAGCAACGGAGGCGGAGTTTCAATCGGGCAAGAACAATAGGTGCGAAACGCAACGCAAAGGCGAGCATTCGAAAAAAATGAAACCGAAAAAAATTGTCGCAGAAAAACTGTGATTTGGGACCCTTGTCCTCATTTTTACACCCTGAAATTTTCTGTACAAATAGATAAAACGTCAAGGAATCAAAATCCGTCATAAAAAAATTTCGACCCGAGCAGTGCTTCCCCTTCATTTTCGGCTCATTACGGGAAAAGTCCCCGTGCGACTTATGACTCATTTTGTCGGAGCGCCACACATATTATGACAACTGATGCTAGACAGCTGTACTCACCCAGCTGACTGTGTAGTTGAGGATGTGTCCTCCACAAACTTGAGCTGGATCGGACATCCAGGAGGGTACTCGAAGTTGTCCAGCTTCTGCTTGGCGTATGCCGCCTGTGACGCTGTGTTGTACCTAATATATGCCGTTCCTTCATTCAGTCAAAAAACAATGATATAAATTTATGTTATGGACACAATGGTCAGTGGAAGAAATGCGTTTCTAAGGTGGGGGAAAAGTACATACTATTCTGTTTTTTTTAAATAGGTCCAAGCCCATAGTACTAACTATCCTTACAAATGACCAGTTTGAGGCATAATCCACAGTGAATGCTACAAACTAACAAAAAAATATAGTGTGATCTCAACTCTACAATCTTGACCCTATGACTCAATCTCCTTCAAGCTTGTCTTAGAACTGTAAAGTAAGAACATAAAAATCATAGTTGCCAGTATAAACCCCGAAATGATTTTGATGAATCTGATGTAAAACCATGAGCATGTACTAACTTTGTTGAATACAGAGAATCTTAACAACTACATTCCACAACAAGTATTTGCTTTTAGACAGAGCATCATAAATAGGGAATGTATTTGTTAACTTTAAACTATCTAGCTGTTCATGTATTGCCTTCCATGTAGAAAGAAACCTACATGAAGCTACCTTTTTGTTTGTTAGGTATTACTAAAATATTGCTTCAACAGTTGATCAAACTTTCAGTTTAAAGACTGAAACTGAATTGCTAAATTAAGACACTGAATACCAAAATAAAACAACCTAGGCACCGTTTCATGAAATTTGCCAGTCCTGACAAGTTGTCAATCGCTTATGATTACCATAGTAACAGTCAGTGACCAGAGTTTCTCAGCCAATAAAAACAAGGATTTTACTGAAATTGTCAGAGGCTGACAAGTTTCACGAAATGGTGCCCACATTGACTTAGATTAAAGTATGAAATCCTCCAATATCATTAGTACTGAATGATTTCCACAGGTAGCTTCACCACAGCATTCACTGGCTTACCCTTGTAGCCCCAGCTGACTTGTTCTTCCCTGTAGTCACAATACTCCATACCCGGAACAATGCCAAAGAGAGCCTTGATCTGGGCCTCGGAAACAGGTCCAACGATGTCAGCAACCAGGCGAGGTGACACATTCACATGCAATGCTGTGTGTGGCAGAAAAGTTTTTGACATATCAGGCACCATAACTATCATCATATCGGCCAATATCATCAGCTATGAGTTATCATTGGGCGGACAACAGTCATGAAGCATAGTTGCAGGACTGCATCAGATGCTATCTTGGACTTGGAATTTGAGGGGAAAATGGAAGAGTTTGGTAGATAAGACAATCGGGTTTTAGGAGATGATGAACCAAAAGTGAAGAGAGCACAGTGATACTGTTACGGGTTATGGCATACCTGATCCCGTGGGGAAGAAGAGACTGTCGATATCAAAGCTTGTAGGTGGGGCACCAGCTCTGGGAAGTGGAGGCGGAGAGGTGTATTCCCCTCTCATCGGATAGTCACTCTCCGGTCTGGCGTGGCTGAACCGCCCGTACTCCGACCTGGCCACATCTATCCGTCCGTAGTCGAGTCTGCCGTGGTCGTACCTGCCATGGTCCAGTCGGCCGTAGTCCGAACGGTCAGATCGGTCCAGTCGATCGTAGTCCTCTCTCCGGTACTCTCTATCATATCCGTCATCTCGACTGCGCTTCTCTGACTTTCTGGGTTCCGCTATGACTGCTTTGAAACCTGTATTACGGCATAAAGCAGAATGTGTTTCACTGGCTATAAACAGGTGAACAGAGTTTGCAGTTTTAGAATATGTGTGACCAAACTACACCATTAGCAAGTTATGTCCAAACCACCTTATTTTCTTAATTTCTGCAGTCTACATTATGCACACACTTTTGTCAAATACTTGTTATCTACATTGGGTTTATACATGCTTGTATGGGAAAACTTGACATTATGAAAAGGCACTATAACTCTTGGATGATCACTTTGTTACTATATCTCTGTGATTACCATACAATGGTATATGTAGCATTTACATTACAAACGGAAAAGAAAAAATCCACGGCAGCTCAAAAATTGTATAGTCTTTAAAATGAATATGGGCATGACTGAAGTTTTGGGTGTTCAGACCACTGACATGTAATGGAGACAGGCAAGTCAATATTTCAGGGCATGTTACCCTAACAAATGTATGATACATTCACCTGTAACTATGTGTCCATACACAAAAAGAAAGAAAAACTACAATGTACACATGACTATTTCAAGGGGTGCAATCACTAATGCATGTTTGCACCCATTTGCTGAGATAGATAGATAGATAGATAGATGAGTGGAAGGATTGACAGGTGGACAGATAAAGAAATAGAATCACCACTACATGTCAGAACCTCAGGACATTACTGTATATCCCAGCTGTAATTCTAGGTAGTGTAGTCACTCCTGTGACGTTTACAATAATTGTACTCTCATACAAAGTGACACACTGGACCTAAGGATGGTATTTTAAGTACAATGCAATGCAAATAAAAGCAAAGTTCTTTTGTAATATATTGCTCGGTGGTGTGGAAAATTGTCGTACAGCAGAAATTCAGCTCACCCTTGTCGCAATTCTCCAATGCTTTGGCAGCGCCCGACACTTTCCTGAACTTGACATAGCCAAAGCCTTTATTCGCTCCTGTTTTCTTGTCTGTGATGATGGTGACATGATCAATTTCTCCATATTCTGTGTGGCAAAATAAGAAGAAGAAAAAAAAAAAAAAAAAAGGCAAAACTACAAGGTATCCTTTGCCATACATACATGTACATTATTCATTACAATACATTTGCAGTGTAATATGCGTGAGAACATACACTATGTATACAATGTATCACATTCACTGTAACATTGGGACTAGTAAAATGTGCACACCTTTTCTTATTGTTTGAACACAAAGTGTTAGTCAAAACTATACTGTATCTCCTCATCAGAAAAGGTGTAGGCAATATCGAATAATGGTACAATGAAATCACTTTGATTTTTACTGTGAGCAGAGCAGTACATATTGTAGTAAGACTATTAAATAAATACAATGCAAGTTAACTTGACAATTTCTGATGATCCAGTTCTAAGCTCTGCTCCTCTTTGCCTACATTTGTACCTTCAAAGTTCTTGTACAGCTCATCATCATCGAATGAATTTGGCACGACGACAAAGAGGCGCGTTAATTCCAGCTTTTCGTCTATGTCTTTGGAACTGTGGGAACCTCTTGAGTTGGCAATGATGACCTGTGAATGAAACATTTGAAAAGGTCAATACTACTCAGATTTGCTAGAGGGTCTATGTAGGCCTACACGTAAGTTCATCCTGAACTTCAGATCAATCTTCTCTTTGAATATGGTAATAAACAACATTCAAAAGAAAGGCATTTAGAATCAATGCACTGTAGAAACCCAGTTGATGCCCCACTTTTGATTTTGAAAAGCTGACCTGTGTAGCTCATGCAGATGTTCAAATGAAGGTGCTGTTTATAACTGGAGTTGGAGGAATGTTTATGACCGTAGGATATAAGTAATGTGTGTTCTCAAGCAATAATTGCTTTTTGGCTTTATCTTATTCTAATTATTGATTATGCAAGTTGGTAGGCTAGTAGATAAATATGAGTGCAATTTAGTTTTGCTTCTTTACCAGGTACCAGCATGATCTCTACAGACAGTACAGTGTTGAAAGCTTTATAAAAGAATTCATGGGTAGGGGCTTGCATTTTGGCAGTCACTACTTTCTCATTCCAGTCTACAACTTTACCTTATTCTTCATTGTTTTTAAGTTTGTAAGATCTCAGTTGGCAGAATAAACATTTTACTCCGTTCTCAAACAACATAAGATGAGCCAACATTTTGTGGCATAAATTTACATGATTGTGTAGGCTGCAACAGTGAACAAAACTAGTCTACCGTACGGCATGTGCCATGTAATGCCTTAAGTTAATGGTTACAATTGCTGATCCCTGCCTTTACCTTGATAGGTTTGGTCATGTTCATCACTCGCTTTCCGTCTGAATCCTCCATAGCTTTTGCAGCTTGCGAGAACTTGGCGAACTTCACATACGCTACCCCCTTGGGCTCTCGGGTTACTTTGTCCTTCACAAGCCAGACATTTTCAACCTCACCAAACTGACTAAAATAATCCTTTAAATCTGATTCTGTTTGATTCTTCGAGCAAATGATGAAGAGGCGGCTATTTGGTGGCTTATCAGCATTGCTTGCTGATCCCATTGGACCCTTTCCAGACCGATTCCTCTCTCTATCCAGAGAAGACATTTTGATGTGTTTCGGTTAGACACTACCAGCAATACGACGTCTCGGCTACTAGATGTCTAGGCCTACACAACTAAGTGTCTCCTCCTCTGTTGAATCCTAGCTCGGGATAGATGTGACTATTACAACGTTAGATGCCACTGCACAGACCGACGCCCGAAAACCCGAAGACGATAGACAAGAGGCCGGGCCGACTCCACTGCACTGTGACTGGCCGATACGCACGCAGTGTGGAGAGAGGACTACAGGGGTAACCAGCTTCTTGTACCAACAGCTCTAACTTAACGTTACTCGATTACCACGATTACTGAAGACGAGCAGAAAGTTAGCCAAATTATTGCACTGTACGAGCACCAGTGGTTCAAGAAGCCCCCATGTGAATGTTCGATATATATTTACCACTTTTCAAGGTAACTGTATTAGCTGAAAATAAAGGGCCTTTGCAGCGATACCAGGCTCAAGCTTTTTTAGCAGCCACCACCATACCATGCGATGCGAGTCCGAGGAACACGATGTGTGAATAATTATTGAGGGCGCTGTTCATCAGCTGCCGAAGAGCCCTTGGCTTGTCATCAGTGTCAGGAATCGGGCTGTAGATGTTTTTTCATTATGTCCTACTTTTTCCACACTTTTCTGTATGAAATTCAATGTTCTTGCTTGTCTTCCAGTTTGGCTTGTGTGTGTTAGTAATGCCTTTTGATGTTCATAGATCAATGTAGGTAATATATCTTAGTTATGTGGGTGACACAAAAGATATCTCGTTGGGCTAAAGGTGAAGGATACGTATTCTCTCATTTTCGCCAAACATATAATTATCTGTACCAATCTATTTAATCTTTATTTTTTTTTATTTTTTATTACAGCTGTCCTGTTTTTTTGTCTTTTTCTTGTGAGCCCATGTTAGTTCTGGAACCTCTTCCATAGGAGAAAGCCACATTGAATTTTACAAATGTATTTAATTACACCGTTGTGTAATTGCATGTTCACATTTTTTCCTTTTCTCTTTGTTAAGATGTGAAAAGTTATGAATGTATATTTTGCTTTTTACCAGCTTTTGTAGTCCTTTGATCTTTGTATAGGCCTCTATCTAAGTTCTTTTTATCATTACAGCATATCTGATGTTATTGTCTTCTTCTCCTATAGATCCCCCCCCCCAACCATCTGCACGATCACAAATATTTTTATTTTAACAGACTGTTTTGTTATACTAGATGAGAAAATTAAATATACAGAACAAGATCGATTTTGGTGGTCTAATGGTATGTAGTAAATACTGATATAACAAGCTAGGAGTGGGATCACATAATGTTATGTATATGTGATGTACATGTGATTCATTATTATTACAATGGCCAAAGCGGGAAAATAATTTTTTGGTTTATTGCAGATGTAAATTTGATAGATGCTAAGCTTTTAACTGATACAAGTATAATATGATTTGCCCAACTTCATCACACAGAAAATATCTTTAAAAGTGATTAAAAAGTTAGAAAACTACAAACATTACATTGTCAAAGATGGCTTTTCACACACTTTTCTTCCTAGTATGATCTGAGACTTAATACAGGTAACATGACGACACGCCACAAACAAGAAATGTCTATGATGTCACCCTCTAACAGCTCTCATAGCGTGTGATTTGCACACACACACACACACACACACACACACACACAGAGGCACAAACACAAATAACACTTAGTAAAAATGGTAATAAAAAGGCTTCTTCATGCCTTCCACAACATGACTACATGTATTTGAACCTTCCTATGCATCATATACAGATATTGCATAGTAGCTATAAAGGCAATATCATAACTAGAAATGTCGCTTTGGCGACTGGTATGCCTCCGCCATAATGCATGATTTTCCCAATAGGTCTAGATAGTACATGTGGACACTGTGTGATTACATTTTCACAAATTGGCAAAATATTGGAATGACAAGTTTGTCACAAATGTGTTGAATGTTCACCTTCCTTGACGTAGGTTTAATTGGATGAATAGGAGAGCATGTATCTAGGGATTTAAGGACTTTAACTTGACTTTGACCCATTCATACATTTAGGCATTGAGTAATTTTCAAGGTACAGGTGTGGAGAAAAAGTTCAATTTCTGAATTGAATAGTAAATTGTTACCATTTTCATCTGGCCCTTGACCCTAAAATTCATAAGATAATTACTTTCAGGTAGAACATGCATAATATGTACTTAGAAGTTTCAAGGTAACTTGAGCCACTTCCGAGATATGGAGGAAAAAGTTAGTTCAGCACTTTCACTTATCTTTGACCTTTTGACCTTTGAGGCAAAAAGAGAAAAAAAAAACTTCCCAGAGAATTACTATTAGGTTACACACGCACACACCAAGTGTAAAAAAATAACCCTGCTGGCATTGCATAAATATGAGGGTAATAGTAACATTTTGAAGTCTTGCACTTGACCTTTGACCCCTGACCTTTGACCCCATGAACCCTACATTCTCTAGATAATAACTTCCAGTCAGTACATGTATATACTATGTTCCATGAAGATACCTTGAACAATTTTCCAAGGTACGGAGAAAAAAAAAGAAGTTTTAATATTTTCACTTGACCTTTTGACCTTTGACCTTTGACCTCATGACCCAAACTGTCACCAGAGAATCTTAATTGGGTAATACATGTATACACTAAGTTTCAAGTAAATCTCTTCAGGCATTCAATAGATATGGTGGAAATAGTGAAATTTTATGTATTTGACCCTGACCTTTTGACCTTTGACCTTTGACCTCATGACCCAAACTTTCACCAGAGAATCTTAATTAGGTAAAACATGTATACACTAAGTTTCAAGAAAATATCTTCAGGCATTCAATAGATATGGTGGAAATAGTGAAATTTTATGTATTTGACCTTGACCTTTTGACCTTTGACCTTGAGCATGTGCACCCAAAAGTTGATAGGCACAACTTCACCCCCTAATACACATACATGCCAAGTTTCATTAGGATACCTCAACAGATTTCGATAGTTACCTTGTCCACAAAATTCATTACGGACGGACGGAAGGACGGACGGACGGACGGAAGGACGGACGGACGGACGGAAGGACGGACGGACGGACGGACGGACGGACGGACGGACGGACGGACGGACGGACGGAAGGACGGACGGACGGACGGACGGACGGACAACCCGAAAACATAATGCCTCCGGCACCACTTCGTGGCGGAGGCATAAAAACTAGTAATCATGAAAGATGAACTAGGAACAGCTTTTCATATACATTGTACACTAAACTGTGGATGCAAACAGCAAAATCTTATCAATGTCATAATCATGCTACAGCACAACAAATGAAGAAAACACAGATAGGGAAATTGTTTCCTCTGTAGAAATTTAATCAGCGGCGGTTATTGCAACAACACACACAATTTGAGATCATTTTACTTCCATGGACATTCCAAGACTCACTCCTCTATTGAGCATGAGAACCACTTAAAATAGTTGATAATGAGCTTGTTGCCTGGTCTTACTGAATACATACAGGAATTCATCAAGCACACATGAGGACATTCAGACAGAAGTTAAGAAGCATAGAATTTGCTTTATGGAAGATAAGATGATTTATGCAGAAATTTGAATCCCGATGGAATCCCATTTTCTTTGCTTATTTCTCCACTAATAAATTACAAATATGTGATGGTCAAAGACAGACAGAGTTTATATAACTGGGGACATCAGAATATCTGTCCACATGACAGATAATTTTCAACCCCACCCTTTTTTTTTAATTATTATTATTAAATGAGATATCATTGTCAGGCCCAGTGAGATATGCAGAAGTGATGTAACTCCAAACTCAGAACCGATTATGTTCGGACATCCATCCCTATGGACCCAATGTGCTGGTTCATCAAGAAGTCTTCCATCTAATAATTGCATGTGCAATTGTGAATTTCCCAGAAATATGCAGAACAGATATACCTCGGATGAAATATCTTGCCTGTCCATAGCTACATGTGGCATACAGCGTACAGTCATGCCAAAGGTCCATCCCTTTAAGTTTCAGTTTTCTTGGCACTTGTATATAATTCAATGAAAAGGATCTCTTAAAGCTGCAGCACTGTTTTGTGAGAGTTTGTGAGAGTTTGTAAGGAACAACATGTCATGAAACGTCAACAGAAGTAATTGATGTTAAAGAATGATCATTACTTACTCGCATAGGTGGCAAGTTTCATAATTTTTGTGGAACTTGCCTAAAAATTACATGATTTTTCTTTTTTTAAACATTTTGCATAATTCTAACATTATGGATCACTCAACATTACACACTTATGTGACATCAACCGGAGAACAACTTGATATTGTGGTCAGCCCCACTGCAATAACAAAAACAAAACACAGAACCAAACGTTTACCATGATAATGCAACTGTGTGATTGCAATCTGTATAGCCATTTTAGACAAGGGCCTGTTTGGTGACATGAATACATCAAATCAGCGCTTAAAAGAGGTATAAAATGAACCTTTCAAGCCTCAGAAGGTACATATTTTTCTCTCTTTTAAATCTCTCCTTCATACCAATATAACATAAATGCAGAGCTATTATACAAGTACATGTATAAATTAGTGTATTTCAGGTTTAGGATACAAGTTCTTCCAGTGACATGTGTGAAATATGATCATGTTCTACTCACTTCAAGGTCATGGTTTGGGGAAGAGATATATTCATCAAAATAACAAACAAATAACATACATTCCTAGTACAGATACATACTATGATATCAAGTTTACTGCCACGCTGGGGTAGAACAGTTCAATATAAAGTGTACCTGAAGGCTAACAGATCCAGAAAATTTTCCTCCGGATTGTTACTGGACATGAAGGATAAAACAGAAGGGTAAGAAATAGCCAAGATATTACATGTCTGAATATTGATATGTCTGAATATGGACAGCAGCTTTCTGAATATTTCTAAAACATATGATAAAAAGCAATGCAGGGCACATCTGTTACAACAGACACGGTGTTAACAAAATTTCATTACAACAAAGTAAAATTCAGGTCCCAAAATTGTGATCATTAAAAGTCTTTGGTGCAAAATTCCTCTCAGTTACAGCAAAAATTTCTAAATAACAACAGAAAACCACCAGTCCCAAAGACTTTTTTTTTTTTTTTTAATAACTGGGGTTGTCTGTATCACAAAACTTAATTGAGACATTTAATCTAGTCATCAAGGGAACAAAAACAATATAACATGTTGAAGAAGAAATCCTTCATCAAAAAGATGCACGTACTCTACATGTATATCCAAATGTGTTAGTTGCAGATTTTTGGAACAGCCAAGCAGAATGAGATGAATTTGAGAGGCATTTGTAGACACTAATCATCACTAGTCAAGAGTCACATTCTACAAAGGGAAGATAGAGATCACCTGATGACGTATGAACAGTTCATTGCTATAAAGAGACAAGTATAGGGACACTGTATAATTTCTGGTTCATGATAACCTCACCACTGGAGAAACTGTATATGACAAGGAAACACGCACTTGTTTTTACATGTCTGGCTAGAAAGTAGATATTCCTGGTATATATTCAACACAAATTTGGCTATGAGCCATCTGAAGTTAATTTTCATGTGAACACATTATACAGAAGATAATAAATCTACATCAACATGATGCCAAAAATCAATTCTCCTTTTTTTTTGTATCTGAACATAGGAGATAAACATAAATGTACATACATAACCACTATACTTCCCATCCAGAAGTGAAGATCGTACACCACAGACATGTATTATATAAGGCTATGATAGATCACTCCAAAAATTAAAGGTCCACATCACTGTGAAATTCATTCAGAGGCACAAACTATATGCTGTAAAGAATAAAAGGTTGGTGATGATGGAATGACAGACAGATTCTAGGTTCAGCGAGGCACCGTTCCCATGGTAACATGCTTGATGAATTGACGTTACATCTTTGCTTCCACAAAGTGGTTGTTGTTGTCAACTGAAAGCCAAAAAACAATATAGACAAGAAATATGAAGTGGTAAACAAAACAATTGTATTAAGTCATTACTGTACAATAATGAATAAAAATGTAAATATCCTTACACATTCCAATTTGCCTTTTTGTGAAACATTTTTCTCATACAATCATAATTTAACCACAGCAATGTCAAAGTACTGACTAAAGAGTAAAAAACTACTTTCAACCTATCTAATAGTGATATTGAAAGTTCTGTGCACTAAGAATTATCTAAAATGTGCTGCTTCACCCAAAAACCTAAGCGGGCATGAAATATCAGGTGCACATTTTGTTTCTCAGTGCCGACGCATCCCACCGTTGTAGTCTGTGATGTAGTGTGCACAATCACATTGCCACCCGTCCCCAGTACAACAGTGGTACATCACCGATACAACACCGGAACATTTGGGCAAGTGAATGCGGTACTAGATTTAAAACTCTGACATCCACTTCAAGTTTACCCTATTGCTTCCATGATTTGATAATGAACTCATAGAGGCAGAGCTGTTAACCCATTGAGGACAAGTTCTGAGTATACTCGGGCAGGTGTCTATGGGAAATGCTTATTGTAGCAAAATCAAACAGTCCTCAACAGGTTAAACATCATGTGTCCATAAAGCACTAGGTTCATATGAAATGTTGTGGATGCTGGACTAGACTACAAAGCAGGAACTATAAAGAAAGAAAAACAATGTCTTCTTTAGGAGAGTAAATGGAGTATGATGGATGACAAAAAACAAACAAACAAAACAAAACTTACCTTCTGGGTCTCTTGGAAGGGGTTCCTTTGGAGCAGGAGACTGTAATGCAACATAAACAATAAATGATATCAAACCTTCTCAAAGGCATAGAAGCTCACTGAGGATTATTGTATGCTAAAAGAATCACAACCCTTCACAAATCTTTGGCCCATGTCAAACTGAGATGCCATTAACATATCTGAATCTAATACAAATAGAAATACATTTTTGATCTCTACTACTACTGTTGTAATAAGTACCTCCTTTGAATACAGAGGAAAAGGGGATTGTTACTGTAGATCTACTGGTACTTGCCGAGAGCGGCGAAGAATTGTCGTCTGTGATCGCTTTCTCGCTCATAATGAGTTCATTAACTCCTTCAAGACGAATCAAGAAGTAATTTCACGAAGATTGAAGGTGAAATCTGATCTAAATTTTCCCGATATATGATGGAAAGACAATTTTTCTGCGCAAAATTTTCCTCGTGTATCACACAAGTTCCAATGCGCTGAACGTAGTGACATCTGTGCATGCGCATAAGCGGGATCTCTCATGAATTCTCTAAGCGAGAATTACGAAATAAAATAAATACTTTTGAAATGAGACATGACTACAAATTACTACACTACAGTTTCTGGTTTACTACAGTACTAAAGACATACTCATACTCTTTTTTTTTTTTCTGAAAAGTTTGAATGGAATTATAAAAAATGGACTGTGGTTGTATCAAACTGGACCAGTGAACTCGCCTTTTTTTTTTCTTCTTTCTTAGATATTGCTATATCAGGGTTTGAAGAATAAAATATAGAGAAACCATGAAGTTTTCCATAGAGAAATCTACTTTATTATAACAAATATATGTTTTACTAGTGTTCTGTAAAATGATAGTCCACTGCAGCATATGCTATAAAATTTGTCATTTACACTACGTTGTCCTTGACATTCTAAAGTCATGCCATCTATCTCGCATGAAATCCAAAGTGAGCAGGACAGACTTAGATACAATTTCCAACTGATTCAGATGAGAGGTGCACTACCATTGGCTTTTACGGTCGAGGAAAAGTGGCAAACATCCAACCAATTTGGCAATATCAAGATAATTGCTTACTCCCGGAAAAAAGTCCCCGAATAAATACTCTTTGGACAATTGACTCCAACATCTTTCTCTTCCTGAGATTGTCCTGCTTCTCCATCTAGAACAAATTATTACAGCACTCACTTGTTCAAGTGCAGCTAGGGCTTCATTTGCTGGGATCTTGTACTTGCTTGATTCTACTGTGACGTTGGCACTGAAATCAAATGTATAGATAGTAAAGACACAATGTTATCACACAGTTGGAAGCCAGTATTTAATTGACTGGTCATGCAGTTTGATCCTAAGAGACAGCATCACTAAAATAATTAAGGTGTCATTTAGACAAGCTTTAACTTTTATCAGATAAGAATGCCCTGTTAAAACACAAGTACAAAGGAAAATGTAAAAACAACATTGACAATTTAAAGTGATAGCAAGGATAGTGGTATGATGGAATGCATATATTTTCCATTTCACAAACTCTCCTCTTTGTAACAAATAAGTATATACCTGGTATATATATATATTCATTGACATTTGGTTCTCTCTCTCTCTCTCTCTCTCTCTCTCTCTCTCTTTTGATATGTATTCTATTTGTGGTTTTAACAGGGGAATATATGATGGGGGGGGGGGGGCAGTAGGACAAGTCCAGTTCTGAAAAGAGATCATATCTCACGAAATACTTGGAGGTCAGTGTAGTATTAGAAGAAAGAGAAAACAAAAATTCCTCACATGACATGCATGAATCGGTCAACATAATGAAAATACTGGTAGATGCATCCTTAATTAATGTTTGCACTGGAGTCTTGAAAGTATACTTGTACTATTATAATTAACACTGCAAAATAAATACTTTGTTTGTTTAAAATGCACCAGCTGTAGAATCCAGTACCCCTTTAGGGCGGAAGCATAATCATTTTCTTACTAAACACTGTGCATATATCAAGTCATTGCAATGCTGTTACCAAGCCAAATACAATGTATGACCACACTATCACAAAAATGTGTGACAAGGATAGACAAGGTAAGGTTCCTGACCCATCAGACTTCTCACAACTTTGGGTAATTCTGATATTCACAGTCCACATTCTTGGTTAATTTCTCGGCACCGAAATTAGATCTGCAATGATGCACAGCTTAGAAACACAGCATAAAAACACAGCATAAAATACACTACACAGTATATCATCATCCTCTTGCACATCGTACTCTCCTTCATCATTATCATCATAAAGTAATGCTCACCAGCTCAGTCCTCCCAAGTCTGCCTGGCCATTAACAAGCTTCTTCCACTGCTCGGCGGTCTTATTCACTACCTCTATTGCAAAATCCTGTATGACAATGGTAAACAAGAAGAAACAAGAAAAAACTAGAAATGTTGGCGACTGGTATGCCTCCGCCATAATGCATGGTTCTCCTAGTAGGTCTATAGTACAATGTCTTGACAATGTGTAATGACAGTTTCACATATACGGTAAATTGGCAAAATCTTAAAATGACAGGTTTGTCACCAATGTGTAGAATGTTCACTTTCCTTGAACTAGGTTTACTTGGATAAATGGCTATATTGTGTAAGAGTGCAGGTATTTGGGGATTTGAAGATTTTTACTTGATTTTTGATCCCTTTGTAAGTTTAAGGAAGAAGTGAAATTTAGCACTTTCACTTGACCTTTGATCTTTTGGCCAAGACACTTCCATGAGAATACACAGTACTGGCATACACAGTACATGCATACATTAAGTTTCAAGAAAAATCCTGCAGGTATTGCATAGACAAGAGGGAAACAGTGAAATTTTGAGGAGTTGACCTTGACCTTTGACCCATGACCCCTAAATTCCCTGGATAATCACTGCCAGTCAATACATGCGTATGTACTGAGTTCCATGAAGATACCTTGAACCATTTGTGAAATATGGAGAAAAAAGTAAAATTTTAACATTTTCACTTGACCTTTGACTCTCTCTGGAGAATCTTTATTTGGTAGTTCATGTATACACTAAGTTTCAAGAAAATACCTTCCGGCATTGCATAGATAAGAGGGAAATAGTGAAATTTTGAGTGTTTGACCATGACCTCTTGACCTTTGACCTTGAGCATGTGCACCCAATAGTTTATAGGCACAACTTCGCCCATTCATACATATACATGCCAACTTTCATTCGGATACCTCAAACCGTTTTTTAGTTACGCTGTCCACAAAATTGATTACAGACGGAAGGACGGACGGACAACCCGAAAACAAAATGCCTCCGGAAACACTTCGTGGCGGAGGCATTAAAAAAAAAAAAAAAAAAAAAACTGGTATGTGAAACACATCAAGGCCCCGTTTCATAAAAAGTTGATATGATAACAATTCTTGCTAGAATGTCAATTGCCATGGTAACGACAAGAATGCAGCTTCCTGATTGGTTGTTGCTATGAGAAGTTGTCATTCCAGCAACAGTTGACATCCAACCATCTTTTATGAAACGGGGCCCAGGTACACATGTACATCATTCCGTTGTTTTTTTTTTTTTTTTTTTTTTTTCAAGTTAAGGGCTGCTACATTTTGGCTTGTACTTATTATATGATATAAAATAGTAAACATTGCTTATGTTCATATCATGTACAAAGTCCATGCATTGCAAAGTCCTATCTTGTTTTACACAAGAAAACATTTTGTGTGAGTCCACAATTCTAAGTCCAAAAATCACCTATGTTGACATGATTTATTGGTTAGTCGGTTCTGAATATGTTGCTTTTACAAGGTTTAATGTTTATATTTATATGAATCTGTTAAAGGAATTCATTACAATGGAGGGATCTAATAAATTTGAAACAATACCTTGAAATGAAACCTCGATGCAAATGTAGGCATATTTCAATGTATGCATATTCACAAGAAATATTTTGCTACACATCAGTGATATTCTCTGCTAGAACATAATTTCTTTATAAATGTAAGAAATTTGTGCTGATTGAATAATACACACACATTCGTTCTTCTTCATTCCCAAAATTCTGTTCAAAAAGGGAATGTAAGGGACTACCTGAGGAATATTGTTTAAGAAATAAGAAATCCTCTATGAATATCTAAATAAGCATCACGACTTCAGTCTGTAAACCATCCTCCTCAATGCCATGAAACAAACACAAAGCTGAGATACGGGAAACAGATTGTATAATGATTTATGTTGTGCAATCTCTCCTTACCCTGTTCTTGGCTTGTCCTTGAAAGGCGAACTCGTTCAGAGGTTTGCCGTCGGGCACCTTGTAGATCTTGAACCAGTTGACAGATGCCTGAAACAACAACAGGTGATATTCATTACTTGAAAGCACGATGGTTGGTTTGGTTATTTAATTTTCCAAGAATGTGTGCTAATTGCCATGCTGAAAAGGCTCCACAACCATAAAAACCACCAAGATTACTAAAAATATCAAACATGCTTTATATTTCTTCAAACAGAGTAGGTTATGACAAAAAAAAAAAAGAAAGCAGGGATCATCCACTTGTCAAAACAAAAATGGAATGATAAAAGCAAAGAAACCACTCATGATGATAGCACTTAAAGGACAAGTTCACCTTCATTAACATAAGGATTGAGAGAATGCAGCAATATTAGTAGAACACATCAGTGAAAGTTTGAGGAAAATTGGACAATCGATGCAAAAGTTATGAATTTTTAAAATTTTTGTGTTGGAACCGCTGGATGAGGAGACTACTAAGGCTCGTGATGTCATATGAGTACAACAGTATAAAGAAAATGTAAAGAAAATTCAACATATTTTCACTTTTTTCGCATAATAAAAGAGCACTTGACTTGCCTCTTTCTAAAGGCAATGGGAATAATATTACCCATAACATATGTCAGTAACGAGTCAAGGGGATGTGTACTTTTTTCAAAAGATGAAATTTTGTGAAATTCTCTTTATATTTTCCTTATATTGTTGTACGCATGTGACATCATACACTGCAGTAGTCTTCTCATCCAGCGGTGACTGCACAAAAACTTCAAAAATTAACTTTTGAACGAATTGTCCGATTTTCCTCAAACTTTCAATGATGTGTTCCAATATCGCTACATTCTCTCAATCCATATGTTAATGAAGTTGAAGTTGTCCTTTAAGATCATATCAAAGTTCTAGTACAACTTCAACAACAACAAAAATAATAATAATAGGAAAAGAACACAATGCCTTCCTAACCCTTCATGACAGAGGCAAAGAAACAATATCTTTGCCTTCTCTCCCCCCCCCCCCCCCTCAAATGGGTATATAAAACTTGCTTAGACGTAAAGATGAAAGAGTCAGCAGGGAAGAATGACATTGTAGTCAGCAGGTGCATTAAAAGCAAGTTTGCAATCAGCTGGGCAAGATTAGAATTGAAGAGCAAAAGACACTTACTTCAATGAAACCAGGCATGAGTCTCTGGATGTCAGCTATATCTGCACGAGGATGAAGAGAATGAAAATCAAGTTATATTCACATAAAATATGACAGTGAAAGAAAGATTTTACAATACATAGTACACAATTTGAATTAGAAATGCATCATATTCAGTTAAACTGCATTGAGGCTTGAAAAAGAAATGTCTATTTAGTGAATTTGAATTGTTAGTCTCATCACACTTGAGATATATTCCTTGAAGTAATCGAGAATCTAAAAAGTTGGATTTTAATAGAGATTAATGCAGATTTCATCCCCTCCCCCAATATTAACAGACAATCACGACAACTACAAGGCAAGACAATGGGCATCTGAGATTATATTATCTTCCACTCCTGATGTACAGTGGAAAAAGATACACGAAAGGAGGAACAGGGTCCATTCAATAACATTGACCTCTTGGACAAATTCAAAATCTTAGAGTTGGAATCATACAATATAAATTACCATTAAAGAAAAAGTCATGAGGGGGGGGGAATAAAATTCATCAGAGACTTTCTTGGGAATTCTACATGTTCATGCTAGTGAAGTTTGATGCAGCATAGCCTGAATATGAAGTCCATTCCAGCAGAGCCATGGCAACATACCATTCATTTTGCTTGCCAGGGGGTCCGTGACATCGATGGCAAAGATCTTCCAGTCCGTCTCGCCTAATTTGAAGAGATGATGCAATGAATACAAAAAAACGTGATGACGCAATGCAGTGTATGATAACTTCTCTTCCAACATCTGCAACAATGCACCACTTACCATATCATTGCTATACCTCAACCCCTCCTTGGGTTGAGGTATCATTCCTCTGCTTTAACCACATGCTTATATTGTTACCACTTCCAAATAAATACAGAAAATAACAGGACATCCAGGCAGTCTAATGAATATTAAAATATTGACATTTTGTACCCACCCTCAATCCCATATCACTGGCATTTTATAAAGATCATTATAAAATTTGATGATTTTGCTATTGAACATATTCTGTCCTACTTTTTTTTTTGCTTCATATATTTAATAGTATTCACATTTGCTTTTATTTTTGGTGACATTTCATAAAATTTCGAGAGGCGTGACTTTTCAAGATTCTGATCCAGATGATATCTTATCAAGGACAGTGTTATTTCATGATTTTTCAATCTTATAACTTAAGAAATGTATATTCTGTAAGCAAGGTAACCACTTTAAGACTCACTTTTTGTATACAACACACGATGCAAATGACATCATCATTCACTTGACTAAAGCTACTGCATAATTATCGTACCAAAATGACCATAGGATACCAAAATAACTGATTCACTAGCATATCATAAACCGAACAGCTTTCATTTTGAAAAGTTTTACTGACATTTCAGAACGTTACTGCATGTAAATGAAATATTGCTAATGGCAAAAAAAAAAAAAAGAAGTGATGACCACCCATTCCAATTAAAGCTCAAACTATCCTTCCTTTACTGTGATGCCTACCTTCATCTATCAAGGCAATGGTACCGAGGACTTTCACTTGCAAGACTTCTCCCCTCTTGGCGACCTAGGCGTGAAAAAAAGAAAATGCCAAAGACGCACAACCTTCATATTCAATGATCAATGAAATTTGGGCCATTTACATACCCTGCAGCTTATCATTTGCACTCTTGTTAAAAAGGTCTCAGTGTCTGTAAGGAATCAGTTTGTATGACCCACTTACCGGCACAAGATTCACTTGCTCAAGACTAGTTCTCTCATCATGATTGCTGATTTGTTTTTTCCTTTTATTTCTCATATGTATAGCACTCTCAAAAGGCAATAAAGGACAGCTGTACAAATATCAGCCTACCTACATCGATACGCATCCATCTTTAATAGCACTTTCAGTGGTATCCAATGACTGAATAGTGGAGCATGTTTCCCTATACCGATCATTGCAATCAACAAAATTTACCCAGGACCCAACACGTCAGCTTTTGTGTCCAGTATCATCAGTACTTTGCCCCAAAACAATAAAAATTTGAGGACAGGGAGTGAACAAGTCATAATACAGTCACTCAAGTTTCTACTATGTGCCTTCCAAACGACTGATTATTGACACAATGATCTGTGTGTGTGTGTGTGTGTGTGTGTGTGTGCAATCAATTGATAAGTAAATTAGTCAATATTACAATATCTCGCATACCTTTCTGCCAATCTCACAGACATCAATAGGGTCGTTGTCTCCTTTACATCCCGTGCTGTCATCGGTATGATTGGGATCTTCCCAGGTCTGAAACATGGCAAAGACATACCTATATTGCAGACTTCATGTACATTGAAGACAACATAAGTTTACATTTAAACATACTTCATGTACTGAAAACAAATCAAAACAAAGCAAAGCAAAACAAAACAAGCAAAAAGACAAGATAGGAAGCTTATGTTTTGCCAGAGAAAGAAACTGGCTGAATACTGCCCTGAATGACAAGTCCTACAAATTTTTTTAAATTCATTTTTGCTTTACATAAAATGTCACATCAGAAATGAAGGTTGTGCTAAGATATATTTGTATTTCAGTTTAACTCTTGTACACCACCTGCGATTTTCTAATGTGATTGTCTTTCATACTGAGACAAGTAGAGCAAAGTTTTACAGAGCATTTTTTTGTCAATGGTACAAGACACAAAATGTTCCCAGGAATACTACCTATGAAGAAAACACACACACACACACACACACACACAAATACACACAAAATCACATCAAGAACAGTTGCAGTGTACCTCCAAGTCAGCATAAACTATGTTCACAAGTATGTGATAGAACTAAATTGAAAACCAACTGCTATCAGTACATGTATCAAATACAATGCATTTTTTAATGTGTTTTCTATTCCTCAACAGTATCTTACGTCAACACAGAAATCTATCTGTTTTCTGAGAACTACAGGTACATGTAAATACTTGCTTAAAGAAGAAAATACTTTGTCTGGCACACAGGTTTAAAGAGCAAATAAATATCAGACTACATGTTGTATCAATTCAAAACCTGCACAGACATGAAATCATATCACATGGTATTTACGGTAATCACGACAAGATACACATGATCTGTTGAATGACAATCAAGATCTACAGCTAGCGCAACAAAAAAACAAACAAAACAAATGATAACATATTAATATACATACATATATATATACACTACAATCAGGACAAGAGTAACCTTAGAAGATTTTGAAGATTTTAAGGCATCAGAAATTGTCATGAATTTCACTTTTCCAAACTAGCTCATGCTTTGTTTTGTTTTTAAATACAATATATGAGTAGAAATGCTCTTTTCCACAAACTTATAAACAAGAGAATTTCACTAATATCCATTGAATCCACAGTTCAAGAGTATCTCCTTTCCTTCTCTCTATCTCCTTTACAGTCTGTATATTTACATAATTTGAATAAAATGGATAGAAGTGCAAACAAAGCTTTATAATACCACTACAACCAAGAGATAAATGCTTAGGCACTTCAACCTTTTGAGTTTGGTTGTAATTTTCTTTTGTCTGATGAGTAAAATGACAGTGTTCTACTGTGAAAACACCAGTGGAATTGAATCATCAGCAATATGCAAATCACTTTGAGAAAGTTATACAGATACCAAAACAGTTCATCACCAGTTGTCATAAAATCTTGTTGTACAGTAGTCATTTGTGTTTCTTTGCGGCAAATTACAATATCTGCAAGTTTCGGCCACCAAAAAAAAAAAACGAGAAGACAAAACTCATAAAAATAACAATGTATACAATACAAATCAGAAGACGTATAGGATCCAAACACAAATTACAGCAATGTATAACAGACCTCTCTTTACCTTATGATATGGTAAGACTGAATTCTGCTTCACCGTACATAATCTTTGGTTGGTACGAGTGTAACTGAAGTGCAGCTATTTGGAATTCTCATTCATCCACGACTTCTCTGATCATGATGGTTTATTAATACACATGCTATAAACTGAAAAACATTATCTGGCTGATATTGCCACATTATGCAGTACTGATGTTATACCAAAAAAGTGAATGACTAAATGAAGGAAAACACAAAAAAAGCTTTATTTTCCTACAAAATCTTACAAAAATCTGTCAAATGCTGACAGTTCCCTAGTCATACCTGAGGGAGGGCACCATAGTTCCAGATGTACCCGTGGTATGGGAAGCAGTTTCGCACAAAGCGCAGCTTGCCCTTCTTCACATCTTGCTTGATCGGGTTCATGACGGCTTTGGTGTCGATCTGAAAGAGGAAATGAATTACATGAGAAAACATGCATTCATACTGCATCCCTTCAGTACCTCTTTGAGAAACAAAAGCTCTTGAGTTTGGCATCACCATCACAAACTCATACATGTATACTTAAGATTTACAGTAAAAGCCTTACAACATGTCACTCTACAACACTGGACAATAATTCCTATTACAAAATCACATACTGTGCATGCGGCTGGTGAAAGTAAGCCCCTTTAATTGTTGAAACAAGTGTTTATGGCATAGATTAATTGGCGACAGAACATACTATCAAACATGTTGCTGTCAAACAGTACGATTTGCTTTGGCATTATATTTCTACATTTGTACATACCTACATGTATTCTAATCACACACGGCTGTATTTCAAAAACCTGCTAAATAAGATTTCATCATGCAACCATCTGGATGTGTGTGAATGAGAAAGAGAAAGAATGAGAAAGTGTGGTGTTGACGAACTAAAACAAGAACTACATAACTTTGATTTCAAAAGTCCTTTTAGGGTCACTCTCCCTAAAAACACTTGTAAGTCATTCTAGACATGAAACAGAGGAAATCAAATGATTCTAGTCTATTTTTACTTTATAAACTGCAATTTTCCAATGAAATACGGGTACAGTAGCTTTGATCAGTGTTTGTTTTTGTTTTGTACTTGTTTTTAGGGACAAAATTCATTATTCATACTTACCACTTCTCAATGTTGGTAACTATCTCATAACAGTTTACAGATGATACATTCAGTGGCTAATAACACTGACATACAGGAGTTCACTATATAATAATCATTGTACCACTGCTCACCTCCATTTTTGCATTTGTCCACCTTGGTACTTCCACAACCATGTTGAAAATTTGTTTCTGTAAAATAAATGGTGCAAAATAAGAAAGTAATAATATGATCTACTGTACTTATTAACTTTGGCTTTCACTCTGCATTTTAGCATGCACGGTGTCATACAATGTAGTAGCCCCCACTGCAGTAGAATGTGATAAATTCCACAACACATCTGAATAGCTGTAAGTACATCATAATATACAGTGTATTAATCCTTACAATGAATCTGGACAAATAAATGTCATGGCGATGAGAAATCACAGCATACTGCTGCAAGAACACAATCTGTACATTGAGACTGTATTCAATCTTAATACATCCCACCCCCTCCTTCACAGCGGTGGGTCATTAATTAAACTCATTTTTTAACATTTACTCTATTTTATTTAAAGGAAAATCAAATACAAAACTTGAACATGTGAGTAAAGTGAATAAAGCTAGATGGCTGATTTTCATATTATAACATGGCTTTTTTTTTTTTTTTTTTTTTTTTTTTTTTTTACATATGACAGCAAATCATATTTTCCTACCTGTCCCAAAACACATCTAAAAAGTATATCACAATGTTAAAACTGCAGCACAGTTCTAAAGCACATTCATGCTGAGTACACATAGTATTCAAACCAGCTCTAGCTCTGCATAAAAGATCCTTCATAAATCACCTTCATGTGATTTCACAAACTGCACAGCAATCTCTGTGAAGCCATTACTGAATTCAATGATGTACTGTATAATACGTTGCCATGACAACATGAAGCCATATGGCAGCGATCACAATGCAAATGCAACTTGGCAAATTTACATGCTGCATGGTTAAAGGGGGAGTTTCTCCAAAGGGAATTTATTGAATGCAGTACCGGTAAGCATTTGTCAAACATTCACAGTTTAAAAAAAAAAAAAAAAAATCAGTCACAGTTAAAAAACAAACAAACAAACCATGTGAAGTCATCTAGAAATTATGAATTCATTGCAACTGATTGACAAATTTCCCTTCTCCAATTAAGTAAATACTTTTTTTTTTCAGCTACTAATTTAATCAGTGTTTGAGTAGTAGCCATGATGAAAAAAAAAAAAAAAACATTATTTGAATAATTCATGACTTTGTAAAAGCTTCGGTTACATTCTCTAGATTGGAACTCTAACAATTTCTTTTTTTAACGTCACAATAGTAAAACAATAAAAAAATATTAAAAGAATGATGAAAAAAATATTTTTTCAACATCATCAAGAAAGTACTTGACTTGGCTCAGGGACTTCAGAAGGTAATATCTATTTTCCACAGGTTTGAACATTTTACAAAGTTTACTGGAACTACCAGAGTAACTTATCACTGTTCCAAAACTTTGAAAATTCATAACTTTGAGCAGAGATGTCCGTCCAATGTTTCCCTTGAAAACTGTTTACTTACATTATGTGTTTGAGTACTCTAAAACTACACTTACTGAATTCACAGTATATTGAGGGAAATTCCCCTTTTTGAGTAGTAGCCTACATGTACATGCTGCATTAATGGCATGCTTTAATGTATGACAATAGCACACTGTACATACTGACATTTATGCACAATACAATGTATGTTCTGATAAACTTTAGTTATACATTGTAGATTATACACAAAATATTGATTGTACCCCTAGTAGAAACAACAAATTGACTAGGTTGAAAAATAGGAAATTTGATACTAATTGTTAAAAAACTTCTACATGAACTCAAAACACCACAGTAATGCACAGCAGGCGCAAAGATGATAATGCATCCAAACATCATCCAGGGAATAACTTTCCAACTCAAATTTGATAAGCAATTTCAGCTGATGAACAATATTTCAAATGGTATCCTGTGCATTTCTATGAAAGAAAACTGCTACACAAAAGATAGTTTGTGTAGCAGTGGTGTAAAAATGCATCTACCAGCAAATTGTGATGTGGTGTACCAGGAAAATTATCCCCTGTCATCAGTATTTCACTTACTACATGCAAGTCTTTTTTTTTTCTTGATATAGATCCCGAGGTATATATCTAAAATTACTTTTCTGAGGATGCTGTTCAAATAGGTATTAGATTACCTAGTCAACAACATACTAATTACTCAAACTTATTGGACATAATGAAAACTGTCATACCTCTGCATCTGCATAAAGTGGTATGTCGTGGAAAGGTGAAATCACACTGCCATCGCTATTCTCTGTTAGAAATAAACAGGAAAAAGATAAGAAAATATAGAGATAACAAAAATACAAAATAGACTTTTGAAAGTCACTTGACATTTATTACATGTAGCATTTAAACAGGTAGTTCAAAGTATTTTTGATCATTAACCTGAGTTGCATGCTGAGAGGTCCATGAAGCAGTTCTGCTGGATTGTTTCATGCTTGAACAATAACGCTCAAACAGTCGCTAATTTCACACTGTGGTTGAACAGCTTTCGTATGTAAGTGTGTGTGTGACTCAACAAAAAAAAAAATGCATAAAATCAATGATACTACGGTCAATTAACCTGTTCCTTGCGGAAAGCTGGTATGTTTCTAAAGGTTTCCGGTACGTCAAATGATATATGGGAACCTGGTATACCAGGTTCCCAAAATGTAGACAAGTCAGGCAAAGAGTGCCTGCATTCCTGACCTAAAGTCCTGTTATTGGTGATACATGTATGCTGCTCAGAAAAAAAAAATGGCTTTGATAGAAAGATTCAAGTTTTATTTACCAATACTTGTTCTCTTTTTGTATGAAATATGTGTGTATCACTTATGTACCTTATTCAAATGTAGTAATGCGCTTGATTTGCTATAAACTCATAGGAAGATGTACAAATGTACATAGTGATCTAGGCTGAACTCAGTAGATTTTGACTTTTGCTCACCCCATTCATGTGTCTCTTTTGTGCATTACAACAAGAGTTTGTGAACCCATCAGCGCACGCTCTATTCATACCTTGCACCCAATCAATATTTTCATTATTCAATGGCACATGTATATGACCATGGAAATGGGATGTACTTGTACCACTTGACTGCTTTTGAACAGGTGGATTACCAGCCTGTCCCTTCTCTGTTGACAAGTAAAAAGAATCTTGTATGGGGGCATTGAAGGCTCTCAGAGGATTAACAATATCAAGACTGAAAGAGTAATTGAGTGGATTATTAACTTAAAGATTAAAAGTCAAACAAAAAGCTACTACAGTAAACATTCTGATAATGCATTTTTGGGGTAATTCAATGCAAGCGAATCCAAAGTCACACAACCAGTGTAAGCTTTTACAATGTGTTAAAGGTATTAACTTGAATTCAGACGTGGCACTTACTTGAATGTAGTGGGCGACAAGTGAAATTACACTAGTCTACATGTAGATGTCTATGGTGAAGGTACCATCTGCAGTGCATGGTTGAATTTCACAAAACATTTCTGGGCCAGTGCAGCTGGGGCTGCATGGGCTAACCACTTGGTCAATGAAACCATGAAGTGGTAGAACTATAGAAGAGGTGCGAGTAGCGGTAATGCTTCTTTTACTTAAACTGTACTTTATTATTATAATTATTCTGCTTAGGCATGCGCATGTCAGCTGACGAAACCCGGAAGTGGCACCAATGATAAAAAACTGCCCCCCCCCCCCCCCCCCCCACTTTTACAAATGTGGCATCAGAAGTGCATTTCTTAGCTTGTGATGACTTGTTCTTTGATTTTGTGAGAGACAGCTTGGGACATAGTCTGTGTCCTTTTATTTCCATTTAGGTCTATTGTAATAGGACCTATGGCCCATCGCTAACATTAATCATTAGATATGCACAAATCCAAGTACCTTATCAGACCAGAAAAACAATTGCTAGTGAGCTTTGTAAGTTGAATTGCCTATCAATCGTATCATGGCTTGCACTGCCTCCACAATCTGAAAGTGAAACTAGAGCTCGGGACTTGAGTTAGCCATAATTATAGCATGAATATAGATTCTACTAGCATGACTAGATTCATGTCAGCATGACTCCAGGGTATCACTAACGTTAACATGTGTAAAGTCTATCATGTAATGCCTAATGGTGTCTTGAAGAAGACCGGGGCGGGATTCTATTAGATCTAGAACTCTAGTACATGTAGGTGGCTACTTAATAATTAAAAAAAAAAAATCAAACTCATTCGTGAGTGATTAAAGGGAAGGTAAACCCAAAGAACAATGTGGATTGAGTGAAAGCAGCAACATTAGTAGAACACATCAGTGAAAGTTTGAGGAAAATCAGACAATCGATGCAAAAGTTATGAATTTTTAAAGTTTTGGTGTTGGAACCGCTGGATGAGGAGACTACTAGAGGATATGACGTGTGAGTGGACAACAATACAAAGAAAATATAAAGGAAATTCAACAAAAATTCACTTTTCTAGAATTATAAAAGAGCAATGGACCAACTGCTTTCAGAAAGCAGGGGGATAATTGCTACCCTTAACATATGTCAATATCAAGTTGATGGAATTTGTAATTTTCATGAAAAATGGATTTTTGCAGAATTTTCTTTATATTTTCTTGGTATTGTTGTCCACTCATACGTCATAACCTCTAGTAGTCTCCTCATCCAGCAGTTCCAACATCAAAACTTTAAAAATTCATAACTTTTGCATCGATTGTCCGATTTTCCTCAAACTTTCACTGATGTGTTCTACTAATGCTGCTGCTTTCACTCAATCCACATTGCTCTTGGGGTTTATCTTCCCTTTAAATATGTGTTCGGCATGTGCACTCTAGCTTCTAGGATCTGCATTAAAATGACAAACCAGCGTCAGTGGTTACAGTGTTAAAGAACAGTAAAGTGTACAGGCTATAAAAAGCTAACCAGCCTATAGACCTCTACTACAGTATTGCTATAGACGGTCTAGATTGCTGTAGCTGTCTACCGGCTACTACTCATACGCTTACTGAATGAAAGACCTACACTGTAGCTGTATACTGTGCTGTGCTAGTGATCGGCCCGCCGCCGAAAACCCCGGCACCGTTTACCGACGGTTCGTGGTTGTACGTGCTCTACACTGGTTATGCTACTTACTGAAGAACAGCCGATAGTCAAGTGAGTTTGGTGCGCCTCTGGCTTCTACAGAATATGCCATTGCTGCAATCCGTCCGTGTAGATCGAGATAATGTTTGAGACAATTATTTCTTGATGTCAATGGCGATCGGGTGAAATTAGACCCTCTGCAATGGGCAGCTCTACTCGTCGAGAGGACACGTCGGACTGCGACCCTGCAAACATGTGGGCAAAATTGATGCTGCGCGTGCGCAGTACAGACGCAGGTAAAGTACAGCTAGTACAGGAAGAATGGCAATACTCACACGCACTCCGTCAAATCACTGTACCTTGACTGTACATGGATGGCTGCAAGTAGACGAGATTCTCTGGCAATATAGGTCAAGTAGCTGCCTGTGTAGGCCTAATTACCAACTCAATGACACCGCAAATTGACTCAAAGCAGACTCAATACGAGCAAGTAGAGTGTGTAGAAGTTTACCGACAGTACAGTGTCAAGGTTCAAAATACCACCACCGCGAGCCAGGGACATTCAGTCCCACGTCCGTTCCGGAAATACGCATCCCTGTGGACTTCAGCCCAGCCGCATGCAATTACTTGCCAAACTCTATCCACCACGATCTAGAACTTGCTTACGTACTTGGTGGAGAAGTTCGGCAGGGAGGTAGAGTTTCTTTTCACCTCCCTGGACCCTGTATGGGCACATTCGCCGCAACCTTTGTGATTCAATGCACAGAAATTGATTACACGAGATAGATTGTCAATCGACACTCTGCAGTCAGTGCAGTGTTATATTGTTTAGTTTCTTCAGGTTGGAAACTTTAAACACCAAGACGTTCTATTAACAAAACAAAAAACAAAACAAAACAAAACACAAAAAAAAAACACAACGAACACTCAAACCATAACTGGGATATTTGATCAGCAGTTCGTTATATGAGATATTGTTTTAGTACATTTAGTATGACTTTATGGCCGTAGGCAAAAACCAAATATATTTATTTTTTTTTTTTGGGGGGGGGGTAGACATCTTTAGATTTGGTACACCACTTTTGATGGAGTAATTTCTATATGAAAACCCTCAAAAAAAAAAATAATAATAATAACAATAATAATAATGATAACAATAATAATAATGATAATAATAATAATAATAATAATGATAATCAGTACAGAAGTAGGAAAAGTAAATATTGAGAGACAATTTCGAAAAGCTAAATCGTGATATCTGTCACGACACGTCTTGTTTACGCGTGTATTTTCTGTATCAATATAAATCTTCTACACTGTATATAGGCCTTTACGTGTTTTATAAAATGTATGGGAATTTTATAAGTCCAATTTATAAGTGCTTCAAGCGCTCCAGGCAATGACATTATATATAAACGCCGTGAATAGATTGGTAGTGGTAACAGATATCACAATCCGCTATAAAGATGCGAGAAATGGTTTGGTTTGGTTTGGTTGGTTTGTAATCAACAAAACACAGAAATGAAGAAAAACAATTTTGTTTATTAGATTGTTGCTTGCGGATTTTTCCACTATATACCCTCCCCCCCCCCCCCTGCAGCCATGACAATTGACTCTCTCTCTCACCAACCAATCCCGCCCTTCCCCCACCCCACCCCACCCCCACCTCTCTCCCTCTCCACCATGACCTCTCCTTTTCTCTTGAACTGCTTTTTCAGTGCCCCAATTATTTAGCTATAATAGTCACTATGCACTTGCACCGAGAATTCTGTCATGGGGGGAGGGGGGGAGGGCTGATGATGTATGGCCGATACGCATGTATAGACGTGACGTCGCAGCACTATGCAATCAAAGATGAAAGATGAAAAGTAGGCCCTAATCACTCGTCGTGACGACTGGATTATGGTCATATCAAAGTGATGTGCATAATTATTTTTCTCACTTGCAAGGGGTGTACAAGATTTCCAAGTTTCAGACGTGTCTACAATTGTAGATAAAAATTGGGAGCAGATGAAGACATATTAAGCATTCTATTTATTGACTTTGCTTGAATGAAATTGGCCTAAGTTCTTTCATTTTGTATCTAGGCCGAAGTACGTGTTGGCATGCACTATATCTCCCCTAAATCCTGCATAATGATGATCTGGTATCACCGTAATCAGAATCCATGTAAGATGGGCCTCCATTGAAAACTCGATCAACGCTATTGTTGGGAGCAGCGATTACCCGATTACCGATTGATCCATATATTAGCTGTGACCTTTGAAACCAGGGGGTTGACTTTGATTGCACAGTTGAGACCTTCGAATGTGATGTGAATAATACGATTATGCTCACCAAGCAGCACACAAAGCACGTACATAGTCTCAGTGGCGGAGCCAATGGGGGGGGGGGGGGGGGGTGGGGGCCGCACAGGAGCGCCCCTTGTTGTTTTTTGTTCTTTTTTGCTTTGTTTTGTTTTTTGTTTTGGTTAGCTTATATGTAACCAGGAAGTGGCACATTGCGTTGCGCTCCATCTCCCCCCCCCCCCCCTTTACGGAATTCCTGGATTTGTCCCTGGTTCTATAGGAAATCGAGATGTTAATGGAGGCAACCCATACCATGTAGGCCTACTCAACATGGTGCGCGATCTGAGAGACTATCAATAGTCTAAATCTGCCTTTCAGACTGACATAGCGCTTTCAGACACAGAAACCGCGTATGGCAAAACTTCTCGAACTTCGAAGTTGTTTGTCCGTTCACCCTGGCAGCTATAGTTAAACTTTTTGAAGTTTCAAATCTCGAAGTTAGGGTTACTTGTGCGCATGCGCACGAAAGAAAACGTCGTCTGACGACAGCCACTGAAGGTACGGTGAGTTGGTGTTGACAACTAATGACTGATTGTGACGCAACAATGGGCGTGCGCTTCGAAGGCATCGCCCGCAAACCAACAGGTGGTACCGTCCAGGAACATGGAGTAGTCACGTGACAAACCTCGCGATGTTTCAGGTTGCGAGGGTTCAGACTGCATAAACTTTGAGAAGATTTGCGAGTAGAGAGTTACTCCGAAGAGTTGTTTTCGAAAAGTTTACGGTCCAAAGGACAAAACTTCGAGATCTTAACCCTGCGCGTATATATAGTTTTGCCAGTGTGACGGCGACTACTAGTAATGTAAAAGTTCGTTCTACGCAACTGAATCCGCCGTCACACTGGCAAAAAAAAAAAGTCAAAAAGTTTAAGATCGCGAAGTCTTCGCAATCTTTTGTCGTCCGTCCACACTGACAGCCAAACTTCTCGATCTTTTGGATCAAGAAGTTTGGGTTATTGGTGAGTGTTCGCCAGGAAAAAGAAAGAGGGCACCGTCTGACGGCTAGTGGTTTTGACGTAACAATGAACACCTGTAAACCATAGCCGTATGTGCGCTTTGGGGCAACCGTGCGAAACAGGTGGTGGACTGGGGCCTGTCTTATAAAGACTTGTGATAGAAATCAATCACAAGTTTCTTGTGAGCTGCAATGCAAGTTGCGATTGATTAAATTTGGGGACTTGTGATTGATTTGAAGGCTTTATAAGACGGGGCCCAGGTCAAATGACAAACTTCGCGAAGTTTCCGTTTCTAGCGTTCACAATGGCAAAAGATCTAGAAATTTGGCAGGTATGGGGAAATATCCGTAGTTTGACGAAGTTTAGCGAGAAGTTTCGCGGGAAGTTTGCGGTTACTGGCAAAACGTCGAGATCTTTTGCTAATTTAAAAGTGTAAACGTGCAAATCATTTCGAGGACCATAAAGTCATATCCTCTTTGGCTCCTACGATAGAAAACATGTCCTCTAAGCTTCTTCTTGTCAAACACTTTTTAGGTTAAAAATTGATATAATCAGATTTAAACTGATTTTTTTTTTTTTATGCCAAATTCAAATTGTTGAGCACATTGCAATCCTTACACTCATTGTAATTATGTTGTAAGCATGAATAACCCTTTAGCACAGCCGATAATACTCGTTTGAAGTGTTGTGGATGGCAACAACAAAGTGTAGAAAAACGCCAGCAAAATGCCATTACTGGAGTATGTTGGTGGCAGACATTCACACACACACACACACACACACATTGTGGATGTGATAAAGTACGATGTAGAGTTGTAGGGTTGGTGAGTTGTCTGCTGTATCCCCTTTGGCCTATTATGTTGCTTTTATGTACTGTTGACAAAATATGATATCTTATGGCAGTAATCGCCGGATTTTCGTCAATCTTGAAAGAGATTTGAATTCTGAATAAACATTTTAAAACAAACAAGCAAACGAGCAAACACAAGCAATACAGAGTCATTTCATAAAGCAGAAGTCATTTATTCATTTTTTACTCATTCAAGTTTGATGGCAGAGTAGAACATACGAACGAAGCAGATATACATAAAAAGAAAAGAACGAACTGAAAGCACCAGATCCATGCATGACACATTCTATAGAGTATGACATATAAAGGACAAAATTATTATTCTGACGCACATAAACCAACTGTCAGTCATCCTACTACCACCGATTACAGCGACAAGTTAGTGCGGCGCATGGCAAAAACAAGAGACTGCTCTGACAGATGCAACACAATGAAAGACCGAATAAAGTGTATGTTTTGGGGTTAATTACCCTTTAAACACCCCCCCCCCCCCCCCCCCCCCCGCGTAATCATGCTGTTCTATTTCATTAACTCGTTCTCCCGAGAATACGATATCCCTCCTCATCAAAGATAATCAGTGATGAAAATGCTAAATTGCAGATGATACGAAGCTCACAGAGACTGGGCGTTACACTGATGGATTTTGTTGGGGTGTCCATGTTTCAACAAAGAGATTTCGTCACAATATAATGCTATTAAAACATGGTGTCTTCTTATACACATTATACTGTCATCCGTTATATCGCGTTTTCCCCCTTTTCAGATGTGTACAATAGTGAATGTCTAGATATCGTCACATACATCACAATATTCATGTGCCAGTCAAACTGTCTATACATTTCAGGCTGATAGATTTAAGAACAACGTACATGAAATCAAAAGAACAATAGTTGTTCCACTCCTCACTATAGATCTTGCCTGATCTTGGAGAAACACCAACATTTTGCGGAGACAAAGAATTGTCTGTGCGTGTATGTTATATCTTGAAATGTATGTTATAAAACATGATACATCTCTTTGCATATTCCAACCTCTTACTCAAAAAGAGAAACAAATACATTTATCAATGACATGGCGTTTTCCATATAGGCATATCCCAAAATCATAGTATATGAAATATACACATATGGATTACTATACCAACTCCTTTGTACATCGGTAAAAACGATAGGCCCTTATATAGTTATTATACACAACCAACACTCACACAAACGTACGCTATACGCATACAGATATTCTGTACCCATGTACCGAATTTGAAAACAAAATTGTATACACTTTGTCACAAACAATGCACATACACAAACGTGTATCAAACGATTTATATCAATGTGGCAAGGTGCGTAAACACTGTACTGGTATTTGCTACTCCAGTATTCAGGATGCTCGATGACCTAGGTACTCTTCAGCACGCTATATGTTTTTCTGTGACGCAGGATGTTAACTGCATTGCAGTTTTTGTATAATTGTAGGAAGTATACAAAGTTAATGATTATGATACATGGAATTTTAATACAATTCTTTGAAAGCTTTGCTATTAACATCTGTGTTGTGATTCTTCTATGTATCCGTTAAAATGTTATACACACCTAGATACATAGCATTGTGAAAGACAGAGGCTAGATTTGGTGTCAACCGTCTTTGTCAGTGATTAGTAGAAGAAACAAAATCTTCTCCACACCTGTTTTATCAATGCAATTCACCGTTATACTCTGTCTTAACCATGAAGATAAAGAACCTTTTTACGATTACCTTATAAGGAAATACAGTAATCACTTCCTTTCCTTCAGAACACGAGGAAAAATAATACAGTCACATGAAAAAAAGAGCATCTTACTGGCCCATGAAGCACCTCGTTCTTTGTTATTTTTATCCACATACAACAACGATCAGTCCCAAGGCGATCAGTAGGCCAGTGCATGCGCTAATTAACTTGATTCAGCTACCCTTTTCGCGATAGGAGATGTAATTCATCTTACTCGGTCTATGATAAAGACGGAGATAAAAAAAAAATACTTTCCTTGTATAATATGATTACCTTATATACGCTGATCGAAATACTGAAGTAGAAGATAGATAAGGATCACATCTTTTCCTTAAAAGAAAAAAAAAAATAACGCAGTCACCTGAGGAAAGATATACTGGCCCGTAAGGTTCAATATTCCCATGTACATTGCTATTTTGCACACATTTACAACGATCAATATACTGTTTTTACCTAATTTTGCCACCTTGTTTACGCTTAATTAAAATCTCTTATTTTTCCCCAAACCCTCACCAAACCTGACACGGTTGACTAGTTGTTCAAAGAAGGCAGGTAAGAACAGATCAGCCCCTATTCGAGGAGGGCGTACACGCCGTCGATGTCGGCCTGGAAGTGTTCAGTGATGGCGTCACGTCGATTCTTCCCTGCCGGAGTCAACAAGCCGTCCTCGACGCTGAAGGGATGAGGCTGAAAGATGAACTCATTGACCTGCGCATGGTGAAATACCATTAAAATGGTCAGAGTCTTCGCAATTTTCCACAGGTAAATATTCATAGTACATGCACATTATCACCACGGCGCCATTAAAATAATGATTTTCGCAAAAAGTTAATTCCTCCTCACAAAAAAAAACAACAACAACAGAGAAATGTCTTTAACAAGCACTGACAAGAGGAGTAACGTTAAACCACATGCAAAGTTTGCTTGTTTCATATTTTGTTCTGTTTTGTTTGACTCTTTTTTTTTTCTCAAAATGCAATAATTAGGAAAGCTCTGTAATGAGAGATAGAAACAACTGAAACCGAGAATGCCATTTACAAAAAGGTGATTATGTAGCTTAATAAATGATAATGCCGCACTTGCCTTTTCAAAATCGCAGAGTTCCAATCTTTCATAGATTTGATTCAGGTCAGCCTTCACTTCATTCAAGAGAATCTGTGAGGATGTGAGATAAAACATAACATTGAGGGAGCATTAACTTCATCTCTTCATCCACATTTTCGAAAATTGTCAAAAATACACATGCATGCATGAAAACCATCGCACGCAATTTATGTCTCGATGTCCATCTATAGTGCGTCTAAAACAGTACATGCTTGCCACGTACTAAGACAATGTTATCCCCAGGACAATTACCCCATTCCCCCCTTCCCTTGACCCTCACCCTACCCCTAATCCTAACCATAATTCTACCCATATCCTAATCTTATACTCGTATTTTATCACCGACCAGTATTAAGCCGAGGGCAATGGTTATTGTCGGGGGGGGGGGGGGGCTGAAGAGGGAAGGGTGGCATTGTCCTGATACGGGCAATGTCATCTTACCACACTGCTTCTTTTAAGGCTTTCTGCGATTATCTTCAGAAGATATGAAATGTCCAAAATGTTTTTATGGGACATAACCAGGTAACAAATTCACACGTCTTTTTCACTAACAGACACAGGTAGCCACTATAAATACGCATACACACACACACACACACACACAAACAAATAAAAACACACACACACTCGCACACACACAAATATATACATTTATATGCCTCTACATTTACACTCAAAAAAGCTTACTCCCACACAGCATTAATTTTTCGCTCTAAAATTATACAGTACGCTGTGTTGTCCTTCATTGTGACACACACCTCCCATCCGGTTGTTTGTGCTGAAATACAAAACGAATACAATTGTAATGTGTATAAAGATATACCAGTATATTACAGATAATATGTGTACTTAGGTATAGAGTGATCTGTGATCCAAGCAAAATATGTGTGATGTTGCGCGTGGTGAATGAGCTCGTAGTCAGCGCTGACAATTTCAGCAAAATCCTTTGTTTTGATTGGCTGAGATGCTCTGGTCACTGACTGTTACTATGGTTATTGTCAGAGACTGACAATTTGTCAGCGCTGACTAACTTGATGAAACACCCCAGGGAAATCTGGTAGAATACAACATAGGGAATGCTATTCAGCAAAAGTTTGTTTCGTTTCATTTACAGCCTTCAACCAACCTTGTCCTTGCACAATTCGGCGGGAGTTCCCGTGAGGTCGTTATTCTTGGCAAACGTCTCCAGTTCGTCTTCGTCTGCCACGAGGATTGCGATGGTCTCTTTCTGGTAAATCAAAGAAAGGTAAACAAAATAGGACTGATGACGTTTTGGTGAAATGAGGGGAAACATTCTTTATCGCTATGTTTTACACTATATACACAATGATTTATTTTTTATTCGAATACGCCGGTTTACTTACGTGTATATTATTATACATTCACCTATATAATTCATGGCTAATTTATATCTTCTTCTTTTTTTTCTTCCGCAGCCCTATAATTCAGACAATATGCAAGATTCACTCGTGCGTTACAGTTCATTTCTTGAAACTTAATCCAGTTGACATGCATTAGTTGTTGCTATGTCGTGCAATTCTTGGGTAAATTTTCTTCTCGTCAGAAACAACAGCCCTGTTACAATTTTAGGGTGTGCGTAAAACGTCAATATGATACTAACAAAATAAAGCAAAATGGATGCCGGCTACTGTGATTAATATGACTTCCAATAAAAGATAATTCAAAATGCCTTAAACGATTACTCACATTACATTCCAAGAATGTATATCTCTTATTATACAAACAAGCACTTTATAGAACTCTTTGTTTGTACATATTGATGTCTGTATGCATGTACGTCAGGACTTAAAAGTATCCTCTCTCTCTCTCTCTCTCTGTAATTATGCATAACTACAATGATAGCTGGAGGTCTGGAGGAGATAGTAATTTACTATGATGGGGTCGCGAAAGCTGCGAAATATTATACCTTTTGGTTATTTCCGTAGACGAAGGCTTGAGAAACAAAGCGGCTTTTTGTCATGATGCCTTCAAGCCTTTCAGGAGTGATACAGTGCCCCTCAGAAGTTCTGTACATGTGCTTCTGGCGCCCGATGATCCTAAGCGCCCCGTTCTGTAAGAAACAGGATTTTCACATACAACTATCTATATTCATTATGTCAAGTATGCGAGTTTACTTAATTGGACTTGATTCTAATTTGGCTTTCTGTTGTTGGTTTTCTTTCTGACACAACACATTAATCACAACACAACATTTTTTTTTCTCGTTTTTATAAAATTTTTCACTGGGGTGAAATAACCATGTAGGAAACAAAATCTGTCCAAAGGTTGTTTCGGAATTTTTTTCTCATTTCAAGATGCAATGGAATTAAGATTTGTTTCACAAAAGACCCAAGACCCCAAAATGCTGGGAGGATTTAGGTGCAAACAAAATAACACCAATTAGAATGGAATTCGAGGGGACAAACGTAGCCTGAACATCAACTATGATACAGACACAACAAGTGGAACATAACGCGGTCGAAATGGGGAAGAAAGAAAAAAAAACAACAAGTGCAGGAAAGGGAGATTATTGATTTGAATACGAATAGCCAAAAGACAGGGTATAAGCAGAAAGTATATTAAACATTTCCCGCTCTAGGACTCATAGTATTTCGTACACACACAAAAGACGCCGAGTAACGGTGACAAACGCCCCCAAAGCAAACAAAATATAATGATAACAATCATAATGATAGTAATAACAAAGTTGAGAAATCGTCACAAACCAGTAACCACTCGCCAATGTCTCCAGTATGAAGCCAGCCATCTGAATCCCACGAAGCAGCGGTCCACCGTGTCTCTTTAAAGTACCCAGATGAGACGGCAGGACCTTTCACACAGATCTGGAGGGAAATACGAAGAGGAGAAAATTAGCTCCTGTGACCCACACTGCATAGATGGACATCATTCTATGTGTGCGTTTGTGGGCGTGTTTGTATGTGTTAGTGTGTGTTCTTTTTTATGTGTGCATGAATTTAAACAGACAATTAAAAAAGTTCCGTTTTCGTACGATTTGCATGTTCATGTGAGGCAATTTTGTGCCTTTAATTCCAGTCATGCAGTGAAAAATTGGAATTTAGTTTCTCATCAAGGCAGCGTGTTGGTTGTAGATATGTAATAATTCATCATAAAACGTAGAATACGTAAGTGCTTCGTTCAGCTGCATCGGCATAGATGTACAGGATTTACAAACGGGTATCTCCTAAGCAGAAGCACAAACTCATGTTAGAAGCAAAGAGAAAGCGTGATTAAAGTGTCAATTTAATGTATTAAAGCTAAGAGTCAGACTTGAATAAAACGCGATGAGTTGACAGCAGCCAGGCAGATGCGGGTGACGTTCGTTATTCCGAAGGTTTCTGAATCCGAAAGTGAAATAAGGTTCGTAATTTCGGAGGTTCCTTATTCCGAAACACATCAATTCCCCATATCTAGGTTTTCGTTAATCCGAAAGAGATATAAAGATTCGTATTCCGAAGGTTACTTATTCCGAAGGTTCGTCAATCAAAAAAAAAAAAAAAAAAAAAAAAAGAAAGAAAGAAATGAAATGAGGTTCGTTATCCCGGAGGTACATTAATCCGAAAACGAAAAAAGAAAAAAAAAGAGAAAAAAAAAAGGTTAGCACTAATGAGCATTCAAACCTTCCGAATAAACATTCGAAATAACGAACCTTCGGAATAACGAACTGTAACCGCCAGCCTCACCTCGCCCTGGTCCTCCTCGGTCTGGTAGCCCATCTCCGGCACGTCGATAAGCTTTACGACGCAGCAAGGCATCACTGATCCCACGTGGCCGCTCTCCGTCTCCCCCGCCACTGTTCCGCTTATCACGCCACCAACCTCCGTCATCTCGTAGACCTCACTCACCTGCATAGAAAACACATTATGAATATTTCATAGATTTTGATGCTCTTGCATGGTAATGATGATAATGGCAATGACGTAACAAATCTGTAATCTACAGAAATGCCAGTCAAGAGATAAACAAAAAATAGAATATAGAAAAATACAGAAGTATGAAAACAAAAGCATAAAAGGTATAGAGGGAGTGACGTTCGTTGAAAGTTTGTGGTGATAAAATTATGGTTCAAGGGCCAAACAGTCGTCTTGTTCAAGCTTTGTAAAAAGTGTATTAATTTTATATATAACATTTAGAAACAAGCAAACATACACACACACACACACACACACACATATACATAATCTTATACACACTCACAAATCAAACAAAGGCTGTTGCATTCTGCTCAAAGAACATGCAGATTAAAACTTTCGCGATGCCTTTTTCGAGTTTATGCAAACGTTAAAAGTCTCACAAAACTAGACGTTATAAAGGACGTGTTGAAGGAGGCTTATGTTGGAGTTGTGATATAATACGGAACATACCGGACATCCGCAGACCACTCGGAGAAAGAGCGAGATTTCGGGAGGGATAGGTCCTCCACCGGACAAGATCCACTTCAGCTTTCCCCCAACAAGATCCTAATGTGCGATTGAGATGGTAGATTATTGAATCGTTTTTTTATGCATCATAGAATTAATAATTCTTCAGATAACTCTGTGGGATTTCTTTTTCCGTCACTCGTCCAAAACGTCAAATTTCTTCTAGATAGTGTGTTTGTAACTATAGAACTTCATGCTTTCTCATCTCCAATGATGTTATGACATAATACACTATGATAATGTGCACCCTCATCAATACAATTCAAAAGGGTTTATTCAAACAATATTGTTAGAAGATATCGAAAAAAAGAGCAATGTATACAAACGCATGTAGACTGCCTCTAAGGAGAATTTCTGGAAGTATGGTGCAAAAAGTCAACTGTATCTACATTAGCAATTACAAGGGAAATACATTATAGATTGGCATATGCTATCCGCACTGATTAGAATAAATTATACAGATTCTACACGTCAACATAATAATGCACGAATAAACATGCATATCATATGTGTATTTTTCACCTGTCTACACATGAAGAAGAGATGTTGAATAGTAATAGATACGTATGATTTCCAATCAGTGGAATAAATTTAATATAAAAACTATGTGAATCCGTTATACCTGGAATTTGTTGAAGACGAGTGTGTCACTCCATGTGTCTCTCCGGAGTACGTCACTGTAAGATATTCACAGAAATTTTGTTATTTTTCATCTAGGCCAGGTTTTCAGCCTTTAAGAAAAGAGCTTATATGGTACATTATTACTTATATGACGCACCATAATACAACGCCATTTTTGTCATTGTAGGACAGTAGTCAAGAGAAACCGGGAAAACGTTATTATTATAAACCAACTTTTCAGTATCATTTTATTTCCTTTTGAGTTTTTTCTTGTCATCCTATTCTGCATCTCAAGTATCATTTGCCTTTCTTTTTTTCTTTTTTTTTTGGAGGGCATGGAGGGGGCATTGACCTATTACTTATTTTTAAAATTATTACCGCAATTTTTATTTGGTTCATAATTTACATTTTGATGAAATTCCATACGATGCCAAATTATCAACAATAACTGTAGGATTTTCACACAATTTACGAGCACTGACTCTTCGGAAAAGGCCCAGTGAAAGAGCTAAAAAAAAAAATGAATAAACAACAAAAACCCTTCATGAATAGATACATTACTTAACAACAATTAATGCACAAAAGGAAAAACGAAGACTGAATAAGATTAATTCAACTTTTTCGCTGCAGAAAGCTGTACCAGTCGAACAACAATCCAGCATCGAGAACATATTTTGCAAAGAAAAAAATCAAAGTATAAAACTTTCATGTACGCAATAAACTTCTTTAGGGCAAGCTTGCATTTCTACTTGTTTGCCAATGTTTTAGTCATTGTGTGCAATGAGTCCACTAATCTGTTTCCTCTCCTTACTCACTTCTTGGCGTCTGTTTTCTTGTTGTCAAAGGCCCAATTGATCATCGCTCTCTGGAAATACGACGAGGCTCTCATCGTTCCTATGATCTGCAAATATTGATGAAATTTGGTTAAAAAAAACCCTGTATGTTTCTATACACACTTTTGCAACTCTCCTACAAATTTGGCACTAAATCTGACCCACACTGTACTGATTCAACTAGGTCAAACATAAGTGTGAACCCAGACAGTTTGTACCAAGTATAGAAGAAAATGTTGAGCTTGATGGTGGAACTTCTCGGACCCTCTGGTTAAAATTCACATCGCACGACTAGTGCTTCTTGTATACTTGTAATTCCACATAATGACTACATGCCACTTTTTTGTTTGTTGGCAATGCTTAAATGTCATTGATGATGAGTGAAGAAAAGTTCAATTAGAAAACAACTTGAAACATATCCGAGTGTGAAATATCGTGCACAGTTGCACAAGGTAAACGGCTTTCTAATTTAGTGTGATCACTACTGATAGAAAGCTCGAACTGCTGTGCATGGTGTTACTCGGAGTAAAAACAAAATGACAGGATGATACCAGAATGTAGATGCGTCTGTGATGATTATATCGTTCAAACAGAGAAAAATTGACTCTACCGCTATAAGTAAGCTTGCATTTAAGGTCGATGTTAACGGTAGCCGTTAACATTTTACAAATTTTAACAAAGAATGCCAGAAATATAATGACGCATCAGTTTTCATATTGAAGACAATCAGAGCGTCCACAGTGTGGCACATTGTATTTCTATCATCATAATCATATAAAGTACTCATTCAGATAGAAGGCAGTGCATATCAGAATGGTTTGCGTAAACAACTAATGTTATACCTGACGATATGAAAGAATAGGACAATGTCACACAAACCTCGTCGTACAGCCGAATAACCGTCCTGTGGTCGCACGGAACGAAGTCGGGCTTTAGCTCTTGCATGTCAGCCAACAGATCGCTCGTGTTCCCACGGGAAAACCCAACGGAGCCTCCTCGCGTCATGACCAGGGTCTTCGCGAACGAGACAGAAGAGAAAATACAAGCTAAACGCGTGCACAGATTTTTGTTTTCAACATTATAGTAACAGTTTATACAAAAAAAAAAAAAATAGGAACACAGTCATTATTACTGCAAATATCATCGCATTTTCATTATCCACATCATGCCAAGGCAGGCCCGCCATAATATTTTCAAACTTGAAAACCAAATGACTTCCTCTTATTAAATGGCAACAATCATGTGAAACTCTCCAAATTTTCCTCTAAGTTTCTTTCCATTCCATTGTAGATGAAGATTTTCTTCTCAATTTTCAATATTGCAATATTTCAACTATATTATATCCAAAATTCCCATCCTTCAATTTTCCGATCGTATACAGCTATATCTTCCAATCTTTCAACATTCAACATTATTTTGTTGTCATTCTTTCAATATTCCAGTGTTTCCCACCTTCCAATCCTCCTATATCTTCTTTGAATATTTCAGTCTTCCAATTTTCCAGTTGTATAGTCTTTAGTTATTCCAATCTTGCCAATTTTTCAAGCTTCCAATATTCCTGTCTTCCATGCAGTCTTACCTGTACGGTGTGCTCATATCGCTGCGCCAGTGGAATAAAGGATATGCTGACACATCCAGACGGGAAGGCATAAATTGTCTGAAATTTACAAGAATGCACAAGAGAGGAATTAAACATCATCAAACTATTTGAAAATTCTAAATTTGGTGCACCTGCGAGAATGTCATCTCTAGATTTTCGCGAAATTGGGAAACCAAGCAGATATGTTACAAATACTTATATACCAAACGTTTTGCGCATGCATTGTCACTTTGTGCCACTTTATTGCTTGGGATCATTGTTTCCAAAGTTATTAATTTTATATTTTCAAGTGATATAATGATTTACAGTAGTAAACAAGAGTCATTCATTTTCCTTGCTCTTGTCAAATACACTTGAGTGCTTGGCATCTAGTTTGAGTACAAAAATGTTGTCATGTTATAACAGGCAAGCCCTGGGCCAGCCTTCTTGTTTTCAGACAAACAGAAAAAGAAAAGAAAACGGGGTATTCAAGTGAATAATCCCTGTTTGTAGGAATAAGATGATAATGTGGGATGTTCGTGAAGAAGTGTTCCGAAATGAAATCACATTTTTGGTGGCCTATAGCTTGCCATTGTTATTCTTCATTCATCCGCAATACGGACACCATCCTTGCTCCTATTATAATGGTGGTAGTTGTGCACAAGATATTTCCATTACTTGTAAGGCCTCGTTTGTGTCGGCGTCAATTCTTCATTATCCACACTCGGACTGACAACCCTGAAGCTATACTGCTGCCCAAGGCACAGGCATTTATATGTAATGATTCTCGAGTCCTTGAACTGCTTTCCTGTGATATAATTCGTTTCTGACAAAAGGCGCCGCTATTGCCAATGCATACAGAAGTAAGGTGATCCGTGAATTATTTCTTTCTCCCCGTGTCCTTACATCGTTTGTCGAGCCATATTCGCGTAAACGCAGACTTGTGCTTTTTATCATAAGGAAGGCCAGCGAACCCCGATGATCTATTTTCACTCTTTTTTTTTTTGCTTTATCGCTTTTACATCAATTTCATAATCAGATAGACTGCACTGTACCTTTACTTTACGTCATAACTCGTTAGTCTTTTCGTGTTCACAGAATTATGTTTTCACGGAATTTTGGTTGTTATAGAGAGTTTTTAATAAAAAATAGCAAGGGTAAGCAAGCGTGGTTAATGGCATATTGTTATCGACTGCCAGACACGTCGATTGATAAGTAATTATTAAGCACTGTTGTAAGGTCAGTCTATCGGATTAAGTTATCTATGTGTAATCATCTATCTATTCATGTATCTGTTTAATGTCGAGATATAGATGTATAATTGATCAAGTCGAGCCAGTTTGTATTCCCTATAGATGTGACTGGAGTTCCTGGCCTATAGCTGACGGACCACACTGATAGCCACTTTGAATTGAAAAGACTATAATTATGTCTCACCCATAGGCACGCCAGCATAGCTCCACTATTTGACATAATGTTCCGGTGCGTGATATTTACGCCTTTGGGCATACCTGCAGCGAGAGAAAATTGCTATCATCAATCTGTTCTGCGACGCCACTGGGAAAATTGATTATGACATTAATGAAGAATTATGATTAAATCTATTATAAAATTTGATAAGGAGAACGGCGTTATGAAGAAACAGCATAGTAAACAATAATACGCGATAATAACAGCAAGTCAGAATAGAAAGCATGCATTATGATAATAACACCACGTGATGATTACGATCATAACAATATTGATGATGTAATGCGCACGTTGCGATACAGATTGCAAAGCGGTAAAAAGTAAACAATTGACAGAGAAAAAGGAAATTTTACGGAGCAGCCATACGCTCAATAAAACGTACATGAGAATACGACAAAAAAAAAACAACAAACAAACAAACAAACAAACAAACACCGGGCCAAAGAATAAGTTAGGCATATTTTAGTATATATAGTGGAAGATAGATACCTGTTGTACCGCTGGTGTAATTAATCATCGCAAGGTCTTCCGGCTTACAGGGCTATCAGACACAAGATAAAACAAACAACGCATACATTAATTAAAATATATTTCCTTATAATATTAAAATCAAACTAATCTTGGATTATGGTTTTTTTTTAGGTGAGTATCACCATGATCATATTGAATATTCATTACTATGTGGGTTTTTTCTTCAATCTCGTATTAGAAATAACTATATACAAAGCTTTAAAATTCACATCAACCTCGTCTTGGTTGTCTGAGCGATGGACTTCAAAAACACCATTATCTGAAATGAAATAATGAAACATAGTTCCAAAGTGTAAAATTGGGTCAAAGATAAATAATATGCGCTTCTACCATGTCTACAGTTTGCTTGGTAGTTTTCATCATCAGTGATGACAGATATTTTAACTACCTGTATAAGCAGTGCTAGATATCAATCATTGCGTTTCTATGCAGACACTAAATTATTGGATGTTGAGCATTGGAGATCTCCATTCGTTAAGTACTATACAATTTCCCTATAGATACAATATCAACCGGAGCCAGCCATCGATGCGCGGCATATTCTGACAAGAATATCAGCAGCAGCTACGTTGTCGTTCTCGATTGGTGCAACGGCTTTCGTCGTAATCATTATTCTCTTCATTGACATTCACTTTGCTGACATTCCAAAGTTGTCTTTGTTGTTGATTTCATGAACATTTATACGCTTTGCTGATGGCTTATCATAATTTTATTCTGCTTTCATCCGTCGTTTGCTGACCTACCTTTAAGGTTATCTCTCTGATACAGTCTCTTTCATACACAATGATTCAGGTTATCTATTATGTCGTAAATTTTTGCTTCGTTTTGATTTGTTTATTTCTGTCGGTTTTACATGGGATGGATATTCCTCTCTCCACAAGAATATAAGGACCTGATGTTCGTCATGTTCGGGATGTTTTGTAGTAAAGTGCCTCAACTCACGGTTGGTTCTCTGGAGTTTGCAAGTCCAATGGCGAGCAGTTCATCGAACCCCAGCAGGGTGATTCCGCTGTCTCGCGCCCCGTCTCTGAGCTCCTCGGAACCAGCGGTTTCCATGACAACGACGTACTTTAGCGTCATGAGGTACTGACAGAACTCCAGTAGTTCCTTGACTTTCGATAGAGTGTCAACCACAATGAGCTCCATGTCGGCTGTCGAAGAGAAGTAGATTATTTTGCAACTGATTCAATTACAAGTAAGTATACAGCTCTTTGCAAGTGACAAACAAACCATTATCAAAAGTACTTGTAATCTCAAAAGGCAAAACACGAAAAAATGTATAATTTGTTTTGATTAAAGAAGCTTCGGAGTCATAATTACTATGGTATCAGATAAAGACCATATTGTCATTGTTGTATCCTCAGTCAGTCATATTGCTAGAATTAGAATACAAAAAAAAAAGGACATCATGTCCATAATATCACGATTTGTACCCACACAGTAGTTGTCGGTACACAGAATTTCTTGTTTAGCTCTTTCTAACAGGAAACTTTATGAAGATTCAAAATAGGAAATGAAAGAAAAATGATTGTAAAGGAATTCCGAGAAAGGAGCTGTTGTAGCTCATTGTGCATGACAAAGAGCTATCAATGAAGAGGTCCCAGGTTGTAATCTGGTTCATCCCCTAGGCAATCTCTGGAGAGGGCATTATAAAGGCGACACATTGGTCCCGTTGTTGTTCGCTTACAAAATAGTTACTGCTTTCGCAGCATCCACAAAAAAAAGACGTATCTGAATTCCATTCATTTCAACATAAATAACATATTTAGGTGACACAAGAATGACAACTATGCATTAGTATTACAGTCTATTTCATTAACTAGGAGATGGGGGGTTAAAAGGTCGTTTATAATACAACGAATTGAAATTGAAATCTATATAGTCGTACATTGTGTCCTCTTTGCCATTAAGTGAGTTGTAAATCATTTTCTTTTGAAATCACTGCTCGTTCTGCCGTACACCCTTTGAGGTTAGAACTCTTGCTTGAGCAATTTCAACACATCTATAGTGACTTGTTCGTGCGTTATATTCTCATTACGCTTCAAAATGAAGAAAACATCATGCAATATTATAAATGTACATTATACGTTGACGCATTACTTTTATTCTATGTGAGACATGTATATTATATAAGCAAAACAGTCTATACAGGTAACTGCTCGGCAATTGGTTATAATGCAGTCACTAAATTGACTAACGCTTTTGCTTCCTACCGACAGGTTGAATGAAATCATGTGTTTTCGTGTAGATGAATACCACTTTGCCTTGCCTGTGTTTAATTTCCCTCAGCCATGGCATGGTGCGCTTCAGGAAAAAAAATCTCATAAAAATCTCCCGCAGGGATGTGAAGTTTTATATCACACCAGTGTTATAAAAGGCAATGACTATAAAATCTATGTATCACTAGTCAGTTGGAAGTCTTATGTTGAAGTTTACTCACTTTGATTGATGATGTACTGCCATTCTTCTCTCCTGAGATTGCTGTACAGAGGAACAGTTACCATGGAGAAAGTGACGCAACCAAGGTCGGTGATCACCCACTGCGAGAGAATACTTCCGGGTCAGTCAAACTTTTCAAAATGCGTTCACGAGAGTGAACGTACCGTGTACAACATTGATAGATAGATAGATGGACAGACAGATAGATACATATAGATATAGATAGATAGATAAATAGATATAGATAGATAGATAGACAGACAGATAGATACACACATACACACATACATACATACATACATACATACATACATATTATACAGATAGTCCAGTATTCATGTGACTAGGCAGTTCACAAGGATTTGAGATAAATCTGTCTGTTATTGATTTATTTTATTCAACTTTACTTGGCCAAAACTGCAGATCGTTGAAGCTGAACTCGACTTGAATTCATCGTTTCAGTTGAATCGGCATAATAGCTATCCCCACACTGCTTTATCAAGTGATGCAATGCAAACGATTTGAAACAAAAAGGGACAAATACCTCGACTTTGCTAAACCATTGTCTATAGTACACACACATTGTTACGACTTTTTGGCAGAGAAGAAAAATGTGAGACGTAAGCTAAAACAATGACGTGCTTTCAAGGATAAAGCCAAAAACTCGGTGTCATCGAGCACGACAGAGCCAAGTATAGCGCAAGTATTACCCCCCCCCCCCCACACACACACACACACAGACCACCACCACCACCATACCACCACTACGAACACAAAGAAGTTTAAAAAATATATAGAAAAAAAGCCACTTATCTAGTAACAATTTTTCAGAATAAAGTGATGCCGTTGACTTGCAATTTGTCCTGAAAGACGTCTCTTTTGAAATAAAAGGATCTGCCATGGGGCAAATTGGCTCAAATGGCATAGACTCTATGAACATTAGCTGTTTATGTATTTGGAATAGAAATTAAAGTAATGGGAGCTATATAGACCTATAGTCACCCTGTCAAAATTAATGCTGATTGTATCCCACAGTTTTTCCTGAAAAATATCAGATATCATAATACATGCATATTATGTCATACAATATTACAATCAATAACATACACATATAAAAGAAAGTGCCATTTTTGGTCAGTGGCAATATCACTACTTTAATGTCTATGCATCTCTGTGATATTTTCTTATGAATAACGCCAACAGCGGCTAATCAGTCAAATTAGCCTATCATATTATGCTTCCACGCACAATATTGTTAACTGACGAGGAATCGACGTTTGAATCCGCGACAACATCGAAATAGATTTTATAGTTTATCACGCTCTGGCTTTCAAAGGATTTAAGCCCGAACAGTCACGAATTGACACGGTGTAAATGAGGAGAAAAGCCTCAAAGAACTGAAACGTTGGGGATAATGCAACCATGCATATTGTATGAAAATATATACTGTGCGGATGAATAATTTGGCCGCCACTGAGATCCTTCAGGGCATTTGTTACACATTTTGGATTATTCTTGACAAGGTTGGAAGCCAGATATACATGTTTTACCTTGTCAATTTGACTTCAGGAAATTGTTACATGCATATTTTCCCATCATAATTCAACTGTATTGGGGATTACCTGAGTCCACAGAAAGGTGCTTATGAATGAAATTGTTCGTAAGAGTTTGTCTATAAATAACTTTGTTGTAGGACTATATTGATCACTTTCTATTTTCAGCTGTTTATCCGCAGCTTCTTCACAATGATAAAAGTTTGTATATTTTGACCTTGTTAACAAGGGTCCTTTCTCAATATTGAGCTCTTATAGTGTATAAAGATTTCAGTGTGTCCGACGCACAACCATTATATACTATGATGGCTTTGTCTTTTCAAATCTGATTTGTGTGCTGAAGTAAATAACATGGGGTGACATACTTTTGGAGACTACACGGAAGCCTACAGTAGTGAGGAATATCATAAGAACAAATAATTTGTTTTTCTAACTCTGTTTTATCTCTGGGAATAAATGACAATAATTCTTGTGGAAATATTGAGCCTACAAGGAGAGGCTATAATAGTGCACAAGGAAAACATTAAGATGAAAAAGAAAATGTGTCTTTCCAATTCTCTGTGATGTGTGGGAATAATATAATGATTATGTTGAATTTTTTTGAGCTTATAAGGAAATCTGGTAATGAGGAAAATCATTAGAAAAAACAATGAAAGAGAAGAATCTTTAATTCCAATAAAGTATCTGTTTTAAATGCGTGAAGGAACAATTATAACATGTGATAAGCATAAATACTTGAGGTTACAAGGACTCGTAATCAGTAACGAAAATAATCTTTATGCAAAGATTCAAGTTCAAGTTGTTCATTTGTTGTCTGTTGTTTGATTGTCTTTTCAACTCTCTTGATGATTATGTAGGCATAATGATCATTATGGGGGAAATATGCTGTAGTAATGAGGAAAACCTTGAAGATCTTACCTCAGGGCGATTGTCACTGAAGATGCCGATCTTGGATTGGCTTGAAGGGACGAACCCCTTCTCGATGAGAGCTGAACCAAACTGCTGTGCCCTCATGCGGACCTGTAGTTGCAATGTTGGGCGGTATAAATAGTCATGACCGTGAAATGCACTCATTGTTGTGTTAACAGTCTATTTCAAATCATTTCAGTTGTAGTTCTCTGTTTTACATTTCTTGCACATACACATCAATATCATTACACTGCACGAATAAAACTGACGACGATGGCTGGATTAAGAGTCTTAACATGAGAAATTTTAGAACCTTTCTATATAACCTTGACATATTTTAAGATAACTGGTTTATTTTGAACTCGTGGATTAAAATGGGGCACAAACTATGTCACGATCCGTCGAAAACTCACTGAAAAGGAGACAGGCACTGGTGTTCGTGAAATGCTATACCCACTCTTAAACTGCTTAACTCTTGTTTGCGACATGAGTTGATATATCCAGAATATATCTTGCATTAGACACAAATACAGAGACAAACAAAGCAAACAGTAATGTAACCGTAACATCATTCATTATTATGCTTTAATCGGTAGAATTCATGGCCACTTATTTTTTTTTTTTCAAACAGAGCTTAAGTTAACACAATACCTACAAATACAAATATCATCAAAATATCATAGTAACATATGTGTGTGCGTGTGTGTGTGCATGTGTGTGTGTGTGTGTGAATGTGTGTGAGTGTGTTTTCAAACGTCAATGTCCGTATGTCCGTACCTCGAGATATGACATCCATTCGTAATGCTTCTCCCCACGTGGTCTCCAACCCAAGCAAGGTCCATTGTCTGCATACATTATGAGAAAAATTAATTTGCGACATGTTGTACGTTATTTATCTTTCTGCGGTTTTCAGGTTTTTTTTTAAACTAGTTTCACGTAACTTCAGAAGAAATGAAAGTGAGCTCTCTTTTGCTTATATAATTTGATTATGAAAAGATTATTTTTTTTTTTACATAATATACTCCTGCAGTGTACCTGCTTAAGATGATAAAATTATTGTTCTCCAATAGATATGAACATAAAATACACAAAAAGGAGATCAAATAAAGATCAAATAAGGTCGCAGCTTTTGCAACTATGCAAGTGAGGGGGAATTACAGTTATGATACCACATTGCTGGCCGAATAAAAGAACTATAATTGCGTTGTGGGGCCAAGCAAAATATAAAAAATAAAGGGAAGGAAAACAGTGCAAGGAATCCTAAAGATACAGACTGGGACTAAGGAAGAAAATGAAAGTGTTCTGTCTATTTCTGACAGACTTGACGGAAGAGGATAAATGGTGAAAGGTTAGTCCCGGTACTATTGATATCAACGCTATCATGTACTCTTATTATTTTGAATTCTTTATACTCCCTATATCGATTATCTATTTTTACAAGAAGTCTGAAACAATGAAACATATTTTCATTTAAAAGTCAGAAGCACACAAAGCAAAATCAGAAAAAAAAAATCACATTCTTAAAGTGGGATCTCCAACAGAAGAAATCTTGTGAGAGGGGGGACCCTATAAAGTGTGCATTAGTACACAATTTGACGATTATGTCAACGCAAACCTTCAGAAGTTGAAAAAAAAAGTGCAGGAGATCAAAGAGAGATTAAAGTAAAGAAATGAGAAAGAAGATATAAGACAGACTAGAGGTGAGTGAGACGACAATACAGTGTATATGAAAATAAAAAGAATCTAATCATGACCATGCATTATTGTTCTTTACCAACGTATACGATGGAAAATACTATAAGATTGTTATGCCACTGTCTATACTTCACTGCATGAAGTTATGTCAAGTAGATGCAATATAATCGTCCCACAATTCGAAGCATTAAATTTTGACTTGAAGTTAGTCCTCGATTACAAGTCCTTCTAATACCCCATCAACTTTTGTCTTGGTGTCAGAAGCGAAAACAACACCTGCAAATATTTTCGCCCTTTCTTTGGAGACTATGGAAATAGAGTATACATTCAATATTTCAGCCATTTTATCAAGGGTTAAGATTTAACGTCCAGACAAAATTTTGCAATTTACGTGAAAATGTGGTTGGAATGAAGATTATAGTGCTTGGATGGAATTTCCCTTTCTTTTATGCTATTTGGAGATTTACACATTCCTCTGCCAGAACAAAACAATGAAGGAAAACTTAATGTTTGATACACTGAACAGCGGACAGAAGCGGATCTAGAGGGGGGGGGGGGGGGGGGGGGGTGGGGGTGGGGGTGGGGGTGGGGTTGCAACCCCCCCCCCCCCCCCCCCCAAAAAAAAAAAAAAAAAAAAAAATCCGGGGACCATTTTTTTTTTATCTTATCATTTTTTTTTAACTTGTAATTTTATTTTTTTCTATTTATGGCAATGACCTCTATACCAAAAATAGTGGTGTTTTAGATGCAAGAAAACGCCATTTTCACACACAGATTTTCAAAAATTCTCCCTACTGTGGGAGGGGGGAACACGTATCGGTCGCTACGCTCCCTCGCATACCGCCCCCAACCCCCTCCTTTATAAAAAGCTAGATCCGCCCCTGGCGGAAGGCTTGAATGAGCAAACCAGAGACTGCCTTTCTCTCTATCTGTGCATTCTGGACGAACTCGTTGTTCTGTGCAATTTGTGGAGCATTGTAAGCGTATAAGATTCGTAGCATAACTTAATGCATTACACTGTAAACCAAAGGAAATCATATATAATCATTGAATGAGGGCTGCTACTTAAAGGACATCACTTCCAAGTTCTTACTGGAAACTTGCTCTCCCCTTAGAAATCCTTCGTATGTTGTGGACGCATCGTCGTAAAATTTGTCCAGGCAGAACTCCTTTCTCACGAAGTTGGATATCGGCGACACGTGAATTCGTTCGGGCCCCTATGGAGGGTACACAATAGTACATTCGTCACATTAGATTATGTATAATGGGGTCGGAACTAAGGGACAAATATCTGACAATCTCGAAACGACTTATAGCTCCATTCATACATAGAACTGAAGTGCTAATTACTGGTTACTAGTTACTAAGTACTGGCTACTTAACGGGTATTAAACTCTGGTGTCTGCTGTCAGCACTTCAGTTGAAGTTGAAGCTTATCATCTTAACAGTTTATAATCACATCTCTACATTGAATAATACATAACAAAAAGGCACATGCATGAATACCACACAGCATAAAAGGTACCAGAAACAGCATGAATGCTAATTAGCATGAATGCTAATCAAGTCCAATACCTGTCTGATACAAAGGTTCTAAAAAGGTAATAAGTACAGTACAAAGAATAACTCTACAAATTGTAGTTTGAAAACATTTGAAATATGAACATATTTACAAACATTTATACTGCAATAGCTATATACGATCCTGGTAATCATTTTTTTTTTTTTTTTTAGTTGTCTGATGCGTCAAGTTCAATTTCTTCGACCTCTATCATTTCTAAACTTCTGGGAGAAACGAGGAAATGCAATCATAAAATCGGCCTATCCGTATACATTGTTAGTATATACGATGAAGTCACTTCGGGCGACAGATTTCTGGATGTAACGCTGGTCCGCTTGGGACCACAATGAAGGTGATATACATACATCTGGGTACACCGACTGCTGGTCCAGATCAATGACTTTCTTCGTGAAGGGGTGCATCACTTCAGCGTCCGGAGTTTCTGCCATGGTGAGCGACCGTAATCTGTGCCCGATCTCGTTCCTTGCACGTCGATGAGTGAATAAAGCACAGGCAATTCCAGTTCTACCTCTACCTCTCGACACAAATAAAGTCGCACGCAATACAATGTATCCATAAAGGCGTAAAAGCTACCGTCGGAAAAAAAAAAAAACTATCAGTGCGTAAATAGTGCAAATCCTGTTCGTTTCTATTCTTTCAGGTCTCCACACCTCAGTGCTCAGTATAAATCGCCTTATACCCGTGTCTTCTCGAATGTCAGACAACCATAATGGGGGAAATTTTGAAAGGAAACAATGTTATTTAGACGCGTTGCGCTGAATTACTTTTCTTATATTACCTGAGTGACGCACCTAAGTTCTAAAGTGTAATTCAACACCAGTATATGCCCATAATAATTATTTATGTTTGCTCTAATAAGCAGAGTAACATCAGAGGAAGAGAATGGGAGACGTTTCATCGAAATCAGATCTTAATTAAGATATAGGGCCTAGTTATGACATTTTATAGTTTATAGTTTCACTGTTATCGAGAATCAATGGTGATTGGAGCAACATGTAGATACATAATCTTTCTTTCTGCCTATCTTGCGCCATGAGCACCTATTCATGATGGATACCAGCGCATTACAAGTGTTCATATTATCATTATGATTATAATTATTATTATTATCATTATTATTATTATTATTATTATTATTATTATTATTATTATTATTATTATTATTGTTGTTATATATATATATATATATATATATATATATATATATATATTCATTTTGGAATTTTCCACGTGTTGGACTTCGAATGTTGTAGTTATTAGAAAAAAAGAGTCTCAAGTACGCCATGAATCCAACGATTACAAAAAAAAAAAAAAATTATTACAAAATTTTCGGTCTGCCTCAGACCTTCGTCAGTGCAAAGACAATGATGGACAATGATAAACATGAATCATAACAACAATGCTATGCGCGTCTAGCATTGTTGTAAATTTTGTAATAATTTTTTTTTTGTAATCGTTGGATTCATGGCGTACTTGAGACTCTTTCTTATATATATATATATATATATATATATATATATATATATATATATATATATATATATACTCAAATTGGAGGAGGTACACACACTGATCATTGTCTTCCCTTGCATGTATCACTTTGACCTGTATAAATCCTACGTAACTATCCGATATGACAAATCGCACATATAAAAGAAAGTTGTGGTGTTTTAAATCATAGTTTCACATGCCTTCACGAAGATTACCACAAACGATTTTGGAAATGGTGTTGATCCAATCAACTCAACAATCAGAGTATACCAAAGTGTGATCCCATAATCATTAATCGCCCTATAGAAACTGGTTCTATACAACTATAACAACAACAAAGAAACATATAACTTCATCTTACCCGAGTGTTTATGCTCGCTCCTGGTTCCAACCAAATCTGTAGTAAAAGACTATATGGGGTGTTGCAAGAAAGTTGCAATCGATTGCAAGTTGCAACTGATTGTTACTGGCCAATCAAAATCATTGCTGCATGCATGTCTTCTTAAAAGGGCAGACCCTGAGCCAATCAGAATGGTTGTTTCAAAATTAGCAATTATTTGGTTGTTTTTTTTATCCATTCGATCATTAAACTGATATTATGGAGCTTTATACTTTGGTCGAGGAATTAACAAATGCAACCTCAGTGGTTGAGAGGATGACGTCATCACCTCAGAATTCTCCGTTCGGTTTGTACACATAAATAATATTCATTTTACAAAAATCATTATCATCTTGGTCGATGACTCATCATTCCTAACCATTTCTCCCGTCGTTGCTATATCACACAGGCTAGTAATACAGTACATAATAGGATTCCCAGGATACATCTTATTCTAGCTGATTTCACGTCAAACAGAAGAAATTTAAGATTTATGTCCAGGGTCCCTTCTTATAAAGACTTGTGATTGATTCAATTCAATCACAACTTTACGATTGAATGCAAATCCATCTTATAAAAGAGTTATGATTGAAATTAAGATGGAGAACTGCAATCAATCAATCACAGGTTGCGATTGATTGCAGCTTTCAAGAGATTTGTGATTGATTGATTTCTATCACAAGTTTTATAAGACAGGGCCCAGTTCAATGGAAAACTTGTTAGCTGTGCATGATGACACTATCACGTCTGCCAAATTGAAAATATTGTTTCGACTAAAATACAGCTGCTTCTTAAGACAACAAGGGAAACCTCTACGGATCTGCATGCCGTACTGTTAGTCTGATTTCATTACATCATAATTATTTTGATGAAAGCCACATGGGCATCGGGCAGTGGAATTGCATACTTGTACTGCATTTACAGACAAAAAAAAAAAAAAAAAATGTGCAGACTGTGGGAATTAGGAGGAGCCGGTATCAGGTTTACCATGGACCTAGGTCCATGGGTTTACCAATTCACATTTACATGACGAAAGTCGTATTTGCGGATATATGGCGGCGTCGTCAGTTGTCATTCACACACTGCGTTTCGTTTAGACCTACAGCCCTCCGGCTGGTTGGGTTGCCATACATGACACCTCCAATGAGGAGCACAGGCACATGAAAATGGGATGTTTTCTCCGTTCATTTCGTCTGTTTCAATGATGGTCAGCGACTCTCACGGTATAATCATTATTGTTACCCCTTTGCCTGTTCGTTCGCTTCAACCATAGAGCCTACGGAGACTGTTTTAGTATCGAAATTATAATTATCACACAACACACGCACGCACACATGCGCATACACACCACCACCACCAACAACAACAACAACACCAACCGACCTACATAAAAGAAATTACATCGTAAAAAGTAAGAGCTTTTTATTTTAGTTTTTGGATATTCAGACATTCCTTTTTTTTTCACAACCAGCTTTTTGGATGTTTACTTTTAGTAAATCATTATTCTCAGCACTGATTTATGTTTTCTTTAAATGTAATAAGAGAGGTCTACCTGTGCGTTTTGAATGTCATGAAACCGTTCCTTTTTTTGGGGGGGGGGGGGGGATTGAAGCGGGATGCAGCCTTCTCAGAGTAAGAAATATGTCTTTGCAGAAATATTATACATAATCATACACAAAGAAATTATATATTTATAATCATTTTTTAAACTAATCATCATTTTCATTATGATAGTGGATACATGAGTTCTAAGATCGAGTTCTAAGAGTATCCACAGGATTCGTGTATTCATATGGAAAGTTAAAGCTGTTTGATCTCTAACAGTTGTCATATCAGGAGAGGAAGAGTCGTGAAACTGGTGAGATCGTTTTCAAACAGTTTATCAGCGTTATAACCTATAGTGAGCACTGGATGTCTACATTGAATTGTTCTATAGTAATTGTGCATCTCCACCGAATGACAAATGGAGTATGTATTTATAGGCTTAATTGTTCGCTCGTGATTTCCGTAATTTGAGCACTCAACTTATAATATGCTCTATGCGTTACATTTTTGCAAACTTATAACAAACAAAAGAAAGTGAACATTTCATCAACGCATTGCGCGTGTTTGATAAACGTTGAAAGAGTCATTAATATAGATAGGTCTAACGCTAATGGCCCAAATGTTTTCCCTTCCCTTCCCCCTCCCTAGTCTCTTGATCTCCTCCCCCCCCCCCCCCCCCCCTCTCTCTCTCTCTCTGGTTTAATTTGACTGTTTGATTTTGATAGTTATGCCTACTCATTGATATTGAATGTATTCTACGCAGACCTGATATTTCATCAAATTCCCAAGATTTTGTTTATTGTTGCATTTTCCATGAAAGTTCATTTGAATAGGCCTATATCGCTTATGGTTTGACCAGGTTGACCATTCTGGTCAAAATTTGATTTTGAAATGGAATATAGTAAACATATACAGCATAACACTACTGTATACGACAGCAGGCATGTCGCAGGGAGTACATGAAACCCCTGAAGGTAAAATGGAGGTTAAATTGTCAGATGTTTAATATTCCTGTCCCAGCGTGTACGGTGTATAAAACATTACACGCGCGAGGGTGACACAGGTGTTTGTTTGTGGAAAGAGTTTGGAATTGCAGGATTCGGAATACATCATATCTCTCAGTTATGTATGAAATTTATCTTGCAGGGAACCCAGAAGCTTAGCGCTATTAAAGGATTTGTCGTTATATATAGGATCTAGGCACTACTGACTTTCCACAAGCAGCAATATTTATGCGTGTGCTGACAGTACGCTTTGACTGGCGTCGCCTTCCAGCAACGATCCTGGAGGCTGACACCTGCGAATGTGCACATGTGGTGAATGCATTTTTTATTGGACGTATCCATCTGGAGAGCTGTATTGGTATGCCTTTGTAAAATTACGTCATCAGTTGAGCTAGCTGGCAGTAACTCCGTGCACCTTGCACTGTTTGGTTTCAAACGGACTTCAGTATCCAGAGTAAGTCACTATTTGAATACCTGCTCATTTTAGAGTTTATCTGGCCGAGTTTTCTAAATATGTCGCAACCTGCTACGTAAAATTACTGCCTACCATCGCCGCGCATCCAGAGGCAGAGCATCGACCATCTGATTCGTAATGCACATAAACATACAATAACTGCAGTTTAGTGTAGTCCCACACATACCTTTTCATGTGAGCATATAGTGATATTTCACTACAGGTTACAGGTTCCGTTCCGTTCAATTTCAGACATTTGCATGTTGCAAACAATATCTTGAAGTTGATGTAAAGATGTCAATGGGGAAAACCCCATCAGAATTCAATTGCATAATTGTATTTGTACTCAACTATCAACTGAAAGCACCTTCTCAGCTCAGCAGAGCAGAGGGACTTGATTGATCCTATAGAGTAACTGCGTCAGTAAGCGTCCGTGCAGCCGTTCGCGGCAGGTACAACATACACGGTAATATACAGCTAAACACAGCATTGCACTGTCACACGCACACTACACATACACTAACACACTAGCAATCAACAAAAACCAACCGATAAAATGGGCACGATCTCTGACGAAAGTGAAATTTTCTCACCTAAATGACAACATATCGCATCCAAAATGAAATTTTCGGTACTTCTTAACATAACAGTTAAGAAACAATGGTCCAAGAAACTGGATTTTTTGTCGTTTTCTCGATGTTCAGGGATTTTGAAAACATATCCTCACGTAAAACAGAACTTTCGCGAGCCGATGTGGGCCGCCATTTTTTTCGGAAAATGGATGTTACCATCGAAAAAAAGTGAGAAAAACACGAGAAAGACATCAACAACACCGCCAGAATTGCGATCTTGTTTGCGGCCAATGCATGTGCGCACGCTATTTTCACGTGCTTTCGCAATGGGAAATGGCGCTTACGCAATGTTCGCGAGACATGTGAAGGCGTTCAGCCAAAGATCGCGGAGCACGCGCGTATTGCATAGGGATTGTACATCGTGCCGCAAGCAGAAATACTACGTCGCATATCGCCCTTATCGGCGAAAATTGTGCCGGGTTTTGCCCTGGTAAATCATGAAAACTGCGTTGGTCAATGGTAAATTTCTTTCATGAAAACAATTGCGTTAATGAATAATCTTGTCTATGATATATGAAATGGTTGAAAATAATTTGCCTGATTTGTTTACAAGTTGGAAAAACCCTCAACAATGCTTAAACTGCCGCAAACGGGATATTTTACTCTATACAAATATATATCTGACCCTTTTCTTGTTCACTATCAGACTTAAAAACTCTAGATGTAAATTAAATATAGATCTGCTATTACACTGGACATAAGTACAGGGTTTCTGATCCTTGGTTTTTATCACTGTGCCTTTTTAGTTGCAGAAGGTTGAGCTTGTGTTCCCCAACAAGAGACCATCCTAGTGATGGATCACCGGGGGATCCTGAACTCCTCCAGCAATGCTGACATACCTGTGGAGGAATGGAGGTCATCCCTCCTGGAGAAGAAAATTGACCTGTACAATTTTGAGAGTGTTGCTGCAGAGGACTGCCCCTACATCCTCAGCAGTCCCCGGTCGCTACGAGCCTGTGCCCGGATGAAAATTCAGGTAGACTACAGGATGATACAGTAGTCAGTACATTGTACAAAGGGAGGAGTGCTTAATGAGATGAAATGTGTCATTGTGTTAATGTAGTGGAGTGCTGACTTTGTTAAAAGCAATGTGGAATCCCAACTGTGTGTAATTCCAGTGTAGGCTTGGTGTCAAGAGATAGTGTAGGACCAAATGACTACAAAATGCTCTTTGATTAATTCTGTTATCCTGTGGAGGAAGATATGATAGAAATGTCATAGGCATCAACATAATTGTTTGTTTCTGGGGCACATGTGTAATAGGTCATTGATGGCCGAAGACCACTTCAAATGACTAGAGCCGTGAAAAGCTACCGCAGGCATATTTAAAGGATAAAATCACAAAGGTTTTACAGAAATCAAAGGATGAAAGATTTAAAGATTGGGGCTGTAGAACTGGGGAATGGACTGCAGCAACCCCCACTTTTCCTCTTTCAAAAAAAAAAGAAGAAGAAAGAAATAAAAATAGAAATGAGAAAAATCACAAGAAAGTGAATATGTCTAACATTGTAGTTATGCTTGTATGCATAAATTTGTCCAGTATGTTGTACGATTTCTGCTCTGCAAATCTGCAGAATGTTATACATGTATTAATGTATTCATATGCAAAGTGAAGAATATTGACTGCTCTGTCCTCAGCCCATTGAGCTCTTGAGCAAGCCAGAATCTGACTTCGAGGAGGAGCTCCTAGCAGCGGGTCAGCAGCCGGGTGAAACTTCAAGAAAGCTGTATGATGCCCATGAAAGACAGAGGCTGAGTAAGTCGGCATATTGCAGCATTCACACACTTATTCTGTCATGATAGACAATAGCAGAACTCTCTGATAAAGCATGATAGGTGGTCTTTAGTGAAATAAAGCTTGAAGGTACTGTTTACAACCATTGGGAGCAATGATACAAAAAATGTTCGAGTTATCACATTTCATGCATATGTGTAGGTCAGTTGTATCACAAATATCCTACCATATAAAAATTTTGCAATAAAGCCTAAGATAGAAGGAGATATCACTATTTTTCTCACTAAACCATAATTGTAAACGATTTTGATAGTCTGGAAGAATTTTGTTATAACTATTTTTCACATTTTGTATATTTGAAAATACTTAACGTTGGGTACATTAACACTGATTAACTTTTTTTACACCGGTTATTTCTATCCCTAACTCACATTTTAGAACTACTTTGAATAACTAAAGCTGGGTTTTTGTTTCATCTGCAAATGGTAAACAGTGCCATTTTAAAGTAGCCTGAAAGGGAGAATAACCCAGCAATAATGTCAAATCATCAGTGGGAGACCAAATCTTGAATGTAAAGTTTTGCAAGAAGACTGTCAGCAATTTAGGAAATGGAATAAAATGTTCAGACCAGGAAAGAAATCTAAACAATTAAAAAACAACAAATAATTGTGGTCACCAGAAAGGGAGGGTTTTTGTATGTTAAATTCATTTTTTTTTTTTTTTTTTTTTTTGGTGCAACCAGATTTGAAAAAATTAGTGGACAAAGAAGATGTGGCACAGGCAGTAGCACTTGTGTTAACATTTCTTGCATCATACTAGACTTTCATCATGTTCTATAAGCTGTTGACCTTGTCAAGTGAAATTGAACCATTTTTTATGAGTATCTGGTATGTAAATTGTAATCTTGAGCGGTCAAAAAGTCTCCTGAAAAGATAATCGTTATGCAGGAATTCACAAAGTAATACCCCTTTGATACTGCGCTCAACTTAATCACCCTTCTGAAGCGAGATAACTTTAGCTTGGGCTAAGTTGTTTTATACTGCAATTCACAACCACCCAAGTTACGTGTGAGACCAAAGTATTTGTCATAGTAACCTATTGCCCCCCACCCCCCATCAGCCTGCTGTGCTTTCCACAAATTCAGTGGCAGTATGCACGCTTACTTGTGAGTACAAATTCAGAACAATCCGTTGTTATGCATTACGCACTAAATTCAACCAGTTAGCAGTGTATACTGTATGTACCTTTGCCAGTTTATACTTTCCACAAGTTAATCATGCCATTTGCCATGTTCAAAGAATTCAGGAGTTTTACCAGGTAGTAAACTGTGTACAACATAGAATACTATACGTGTATACCCTATATAGTGCATGCGATAATTAGTACACAGTGAATTGGTGGCAACAGGACAGCAGTAGTACTTATGTGTTGGTAACCCAAAAGAGCTGTACATGCTTTCTGGTTATTGGTCAATGAATTTAGCCCAAGACAAAATCAAGATACCTTTTATAGTGATCTTACCTCGAGGCTGAAGCGTACCTTACCTACCTCCTGAGAGCAGACTAACTTCAGCTCGAGCTAAATATTTTTCGACTTTTATACTGGGGGGTAGCTTGCTTCAGGTCTGAACCTGAAGCGAGCTAGCTCCCAATATGAAAAGAATAATAGTTTAGATTTATTCCATGGATTATAAAGCAAATTTTGGCACTTCAATTGCGCATGACATTATCCATCAAAAGAGGTCCAGTGATGAACATGTGCTGACACGTGCATGTGAAATATATGCCTTGTTTTAGTCCATGTACCAAATTCAAAACATGGATTTGATCGAAACAACCCTTGTGTCAATGAATTATGAATTATGCTTATGTGTATAAAGACTTGTGTTTTCTTTTTTGTTTTTGTTTTTCCCCAGGGAAGCTGTACATGTGTCGTCGTGCCAGGGAGGAGATTATTCAGGAGGATGGTGGTGATGAGAAGATTGAGGTCATTGACCCAACCAAGCTGCTATTCCAGGGATGGAACAAACCACCAGAGCGAAACTCAGGGCGCAAGGTCAAAGGTAGACTTCACAGCACCTGGTATATTTGTTGCACTGGAATTGAATTCTTCTTCATGGGCTGTTGCAATATCAGTGTAAGATCGGATTTGTGTGTGTGTGAGTAATCATAGTGTGCTTCAATAGCCTCTTAAACTCTAAAGCCCTCTCTCTATATAGGAAGGAAAGGTCCCAGAATTGAAGCTATCTCTCACATACTTCAGATGGTTGGGACATGCAGTTTTGATGGGTTCTGCATCATTTCAAAGCTGAGACTTTCTTTTTTCAGTAGATGAGAAGTTTGAGTCCTGTGGTTCCTTTTTTCTGACATATTTGTTTGAGTGATAGATCAGCAGTTGCGATCCTACAATTTCATTTGTAGAGGGAGACAAATTGAAGAAAATTCACATCTCAACCTTTACCCCTCTGATTGATATTGCCTTGCTTTCTAAAAATTTCAAAATTTGACCTAAGCTGCATAACTTTGTCTGGCAACTTTTTGTCCATCTTGATACAATAAAAGTGAACAGATTAAAAAGGCACCATTTTGTTCGCATTCTTTCTTTCTTTGTCAGATGTGGCCAGTGTAAGAGTGGCTAGTTATATTAGCTGATAAGCATGTTGAAGCTGATTCTTCCTATTACTCATGATTGTCATGATTATAATGAAAAATACAGTGTATGTATGCATGCATGTTCATTTGAATTCTGCAATGTGTAGATGCCAGCAAAGTCATCATACCCAAATCTGGTCAGGCTAATTCCAACCGACGACCTGGGGCAAGTCCTCGGCCATCGCCACAGTCGTCAGCTGGCAGGGTGTCCACTCCCTCCAAGACGTCGACCACCTCATCCTCCTCGAGGACGTCCACCACAAGGACGACCTCGTCTTCGGGGAGCAGGAACGTCAACGGGCTCCCTCCGCGGCTGGTGAAGCGATCGGCCTCCATGCCGCCGACGTCGAGAGTGCGCCCTCAATCAGCCTCTCCCTCCGGTAACTCAAGCTTCCGCAGCTCCTGCCGCACGCCACTGAGCCAGAGGGGTAGCGAGCGACCGTCTCGTTCATCTTCAAGGCCCAGACCGTACAGTGCATCCACTCTTCCAGAAAGGGTGAGCATGACAGCAATGCATAAATATCCCCCACTGAGGGTTTATTTATCAAAGGTCTATTCTAAAGGTTATTTTCATTCATTTGCTATGTTTGTACTTTTCTTACCATTATACTTCTTGGAAGTTTTGTTGATCACTAAGGGACTCATTGATAACTTTGTTCATTCAAATGAATGTGAATGGACATAAAAGATAAGATGAATATACCAGAGACTGCAGCAATCATACTTACGTAAAACTCATTGCCCACTAGAATCAGGTTGGCACTTTTTATAGGCTATGGTGATGTCAGAACCAGAACCTTGTAGGCATTAGGTTACCAGACATAGCAGTATAAACACAAAGATTAAGCCTTGGTTTCAATAGATTTTTAAAATCAGTACCGATAGTTTGGATGTTGTTTGTTTTTCACATGATATATGTTTTCCTGGGGTGGTATTCTGAGACTGTTTAATCTCTGTTGTAAGTCTGTTGTCACAAATCGGTATTCTGAACACCGTTTTATCTCTGTTGTAACTTCTGTTGTAACTTGTGTTTTATCTTGCGCACTCTTTGCCTGCGCATACCATTGTCTATAGGGTATGCGCACGCGCGTAACAGTGGGCGCAAACCTGAACACCCATTAGATTACACGGTATTCTGAAAACTGTTTTATCTTCTGTTGTAAGTCGTGCCTCGTGCAAATTTATGCTTCTGAGATAAAACAGGGTGGAAGGTGTTTTAACTCCGTTGTAACTTTCGCTTTAACTTATGTTAGATAGTGAGATATTTAACTCAATATTGTGGTATGCGAGTTCAAAATAAACAAGATATACAAAAAAAAAATAAAAACAATGTATGTACAGAAAGGCAAAAGATATAGCAGTTTGACAAAATGTAAACTCATTCCACAATACAAAATTCGGTAACAGTAACATTGCAAGTACATACGCGTCGCATAATTATGCACATAGATAAAAACACAAACACAAAGTCATGAACAGAAAGGCTACCAGCACCGTCTTTCAAAATATTAAACATCTTTTTATATGATTTCACTATCTTCACCAATAAGAATTCATTATCAGTACCTTTGGGTGTTTCAAAAATATTTATTGCTGGGGATGGTGCGAATCCTGAGAAAAGTATTAGAAGTCTAAGGTTCCATGATGGAACTTGACGTGATATTGATCTCCAAGAGATTGTGCAGATAGTGACAACAACAACAACAACAACAACAATAATAATAATAATAATAATAATAATAATAATGATAATAATAACATGGCATTGCAAGGGCTTAACTTAATTTAGAAGCGTCTAGTTCCCCATAAACTATGAAATTCGGGCTCCTCTTATGAACGCCAGATATCTTCTTATTTTTTAAACTAAATTTCAAATAAAAACACTGAATCTGAGATAGCTTTGCAAATCCCCTACCGCACCAACTATACGTCAAAATCGCTAAGAAGGCATAATGATCAAGCTTCTGTTGTAACTTTATTGTATCTCTGGCTCTCTTTACCTGCACATGCCATTGTCCTATTTGTGTGCACGCCAGAGAATGAGCGCTTGTTAAAACGCGCAGAGTTAAGCAAGGCGCATTTGCCCAAGGGAGCAATCTTATTGGTTGAAATGCCTTAGATGCTACTTCTGACAATATTTCCTATTGGATATGATTATTGCGATGGGCGTGGTTATCATGACTTACAACACCGTTAAAACAGTTTTCAGAATACCGATTTACAACTGTTTTAGCGGTGTTGTAACTCACGGACTTACAACACAAGTTACAACACAAGTTACAACAGAGACAAAACGGTGTTCAGAATACCACCCCTGCTTTGTTTGGTGCTTAAAGGGGATGGCTAGTAACCGATCAGTGGGAATCAGTGGAATGCTGAGGGATGATTGTTCCAATCCTTGTTGGATTAATTTAAGAGTACATTATTTATCTACTGTTGTGTGAAAATTATTTGCTTCAGAACGGTCTCATATTCAAGTAATGTGCAGATTAATGCCCCGTCACTGACCAGGCATGCTAACCTGGAAACATTAAACTGCACATTACTTGAATATGAGACCATTCTGAAGCAAATAATTTTCACACAACAATAGATATATAATGTACTGTTAAATGAATCCCACAAGGATTGGAACAATCATCCTCCAGCATTCCCACTGATTCCCACTAATCAGTTATGCTAGCCATCCCCTTTAAAGTGCTGATGCACAATATCATTATTTCACTAGTCAGTCACTGGAGTCAAACCCACATTTAGGGAGCACTCTCTCCACCCCCTTGGGGGGATTCCACCTTGCCTAGGTCTCTTTCATGACACATTACCCATGTGATACCAGGTACAGTAGGTGTACTCCTTTCGACAACCTGAAGGTACATGTTTTTGTGTCAAAACAATCTGCGGCAAACAGTGTGAACATGTCTGAACCAGTCCCATGGGTTGCTCAATTGTCTTGGTAGTCTTTTGAAAACTGTTAAGACCTGTAGCAAGAAAAAAATATAAGGCTGTGCTGATATTGCACATGAAGGATACTGCTTCTCATGCTGAGTCAAACCAGGAATGTATGTTTACCTATCAGTTTTGTTAGACAGTCATGCAGAAAGATTCTGGATCATAACTAGCCTTGGCTAGTCGTCTCGGCAAATATTATGCACTAACAATATTGGATCACACACCAGTGGAGACGCTGCGATCATATAATACTGAGACTCACAATAGAGAGGCTTGGCATGAGAGAGAGAGAGAGAGAGAGAGGGAGTGAGAGCGCTCAAGCGTGGCATGATTGTGCATGTATTCAGGTGTACTCTGAGGTTGAATGTAAGGTGAACAAATCTATGATGTATAGTGGAGGCCATGGTATTGTCAAACTTTTGGACACATTGTTTGCATTGCCCCTAGAAATAGACAGGAGGGGTAGATGATATCTGTGTGTTACAACAGGAATTGTGCTGAGCAGCCCTCTCTGGATGTTTTTATTTCTATTTGTTTGTTTGTTTGTTTAAGGCTACATTCACCATCATCCTGTAGGAAAAGGAACCACTGTTGACACAGTACAAAAGAAATAAGTTCGTATCTCAGTGCCGGAAATGGAAGAAATCATCACCAAATATGTATAAACAGGCAGTTACCACCTTGAGACCACTTCCACATTAAAGGGATGGTACAGTATTGGTGGAGATGAGAATTGGGCTTTTAACTTTTTGCGAGATACCAAGAAAACACTAATGATATAGTACAGAGCATACCATTTTAAGAGGAATTCAAAGTTTATTTGATGAAAATCGGGTTTGGAATGACTGAAACATCCAAAATCAAAGTAAAACAAAGCGATCGTAATTAAGTGTGGGTCCCACACTTTATTAGAATTGCTCTTTTTTGGATATCTCAGCCATTTCAAAACCAAATTTCACCAAATAAACAGTGAGTTCCTCAAAGAATTACATGCTCTTTCATATTCCAAGAGGTTTTGCATTATCTCACCAAAAAATATTAGAAACCTGAAATTAGCTTTCAGCCAAAACTATACGATCCCTTTAAAAAGGAAATGGCAATGATGAAACATAAACAGATCTGTTTGTAGGGATATCTGTGGAAATACCTAGATGTATTATTGACAGTTCTAGCAATTCCTCTCTGCGGTGGAACGCCCAATTCTCCCCATACACGTATGAGAGAAAGTGTAAAGACAGATGGCACTTGCTGAATCTGGCGCACTCTGACCTATTCAGGTTTCACGTGGACAATTTATGCCGATTGACTTCATTACTTAGACATGCCTGCATAAAAACATACAAAGCACTAAATTTTGTAGCTCGTGTATGAGTGAGCTATAATCTTCTGGGATTGCAGATTACATGTAGCAGTTTTTCTCTCAACAGACCCATTCACAGGATTTTATAAGAATATCACATTGTAGCTATCTTCACATGCTGTCTTTCATAGCTTGACACTTTCTGATTGTCTACCCAGACTTTCTCAATCCGTTCTGAATTTGTCAGGCTGTCGACTTCTGGAATATATAAAAACGTGCACACACTGGCGAGCCATCCGTAGCACACACAGTTACGCAGTACACTCGAACTTGTACTATATGTACAAATCCTACCACTGGTGGTGTAGCCACTCGCTGCTTTTAATTGGTGATTGTTCAACCACAGTTATCCATCGCATGGATAACCCATTCAAATTATTTTTAAATTGTTTCAAGGTTTCCTGAATTGATTATCATGGTGTTTGAATAACACTGATACATAAATGGTGATCTAGACATTCTGTACAGACATTCTAGGAAATTTGGTCATTTCAAAAAGTTATATCTTGAAAAATATTGGATGCTTTAATTATGGTACTTGATGAATGATATTCTTTCGTAACAGCCAGCTTTCTTTATCTGAGTCACTGAGTAGTTTTAACTGATGATCGAGACATTGTGGAAAGATAATCTGGGAGATTTTGGTCAAATTTTGAAAGGTCACATCTTGAAAATATTGGATATTTTAAGTATGGTACTTGATGAAAGACATGATAAGCTAAGTGTATAGTTTAAACCATCCCTTAATTTATCACACAAAGGAACATGCAGACATGGCCACTGTCTTAATGACATTACATATGATCTGTTTTGTTTTGTTTTGTTTTTTCCCTGCCATAGGACCATTGCTGCCGTGACTAGACAGTCAAGATTGTTTGATTCATGCATGATGTGTTCAAAACACTCTTAGTTGGGCTATCATATTATAAACCACAGAGGTTCTTTTTGTTGCTTTTGTTTTTACATTTACTCAGTGCCATTAATTTTTTGTTACAATTTTACCAAACTCACAAACATTATACCTCCCTGCTCTACAGGGGTCAAAGTCAATAGAAGCTATTAATATTTTTGCATTGACTTGATCCACATGTTTATTTGGGTTTATTTCTACTTCTGATTTCTGTTTTCTGTACTTATTTGCGACCCGTAAGGATCAGAAAATTTTGGACTGCATGATGTTCAAGCGGGAGCAGGAGAAGGAAGACCTGAAGACCCAGCAGATGGCGAGACGGATCTGGGATGAGGAGAGGCAGAATGAAGAAAGGGTGAAGCTGGAGAATGAGCTGCAGAGGAGGAGGCGAGTGGTGGAACGGGATCGGGAAAGTGAACGAAAAAGGGTAAGACATCCAGTCTGAAAGGCAGTGAAATGAGAGATAATAATCACATTACTTTGCGTTAAAGGTAGGGAATCCCATTTGCACACCTTAAATGAAGAGTTGTACAAATACAGTGGTATGTTGAAGAGAGTATCATTTTAGAAACTCCCATAAAGTATTGAAAGTGGAAGGTAACATTTAGTACATTTTTTTGACAGTTAGATTTTGAATTGAATTGTTTTCGGGGCTCACCGTAAATTCCAGTACATTACTAGGCTACCTTTGCAGACCTATGTACTGCATGTGTGTCCATCATGTATATTTTGTGAAGAAAGTTCATGAACACTTACAAACATTTCTATACACATTCTTGCCACACACTCTATATGTTATTACATCAGCTCTTGTACTTTTAGATTTGTGTTTATAGATCACAAATACAGAAGAATGCAACAAAAAGGCTTAAGTGTGGCTGACACACAGAACTACTGAGTAGTTGAGTTTTGTGCATTATTCAAATTTTAGATAACTGTTGACTTCCAGATTTCTAAGCAGTGGCCTAGGCAAGTCCCCTGAGGTTCATATTTAATGTTTTGCTGCATTTTGGGAGGTCTGTAAAAGGTATCCCCTACCTTTAAAGATGTTTGAATGAACAAGCGTTTTGCAGATCAGACAATGTTACAGGCAAAACATAGTTCTGGTACACCTGCAGAATTGTAAAATTTCACTCCAAAATGTACACCTATGCCTATTAAGAAATGTGTGGAATAACGCTGTAATAAGATTAAGAAGATTTTCATTGGGTAACGATGAAAATGCAAAATATTACCAAAAAAGGTTTGCCAAAGTCGCAATCTCTGAATGGGGTCAGGCTAACTCGGACTAGAGGACAATTTATCCTCATTTTGACAGGGGGCCGAGTTGTCTCTCTGGATTGTGCAGTGTTGTGCTATGGGAGCGCTTCGCGTTCTGGTTGGTCACAATCATAGGCTGAGTTGATACAACGTGCGCATCAAAGAACCTCTTTGGCATGCATACAAAATGAATGTGCGCCTATGTATAAAATGTGGCGATCACAAACTGCACGTAAATTGTCTGAAATAGGGCCTTGTTTTCCCTGAGACTGAATTAGCCTGGATCCTTCTGAAATAAAAGTCGGTGTGCCAACTTTCATTTTTTATCTCAAAATACTCCAAAACAACTCATCATCCTGGCAAATCGCATCAGCCAGGTAAGTTTCTTGGTAGACTCTTTTGATATATTGCAAGCAAATATGAAATGGTGCAAGACGAGTTCTCAAATCTTTACCAGAACTATAATGTTTTCACTTTAAAGACACTCTGACCTTGATGTGTCTCTTGCACTGTCCTCTTCTTTTATATGTGTAATTATGTAAAATGAAATCACAACATGCATTGACCTACATGTATACTGACTTATATTTGTGATGCCATAACTTTTGATGGTATAATTATTTCATAGGATCGTTTGAGTTTTCCATAATCAATTAAATGTATGAATGCAACAACCAACAAGTCTATGAGTGAAGAAATTGATGAATAAATCATGACACAAGTAAAAAAATGCACAAATTAGATGTTTCCACATTCAAAGCAGAGGAGTTGTACCTCTTACGCTGTAAGTGATGTAGACAATAATAAGATGAATTTCTGCCCTCGGCTGGTTAGATGAGTCTCGCTTGTTTTGATTCCACGGAATCAAGACATCAACTACTGGAACATAGTATGACAAGCAAAAATATTTGCATGCTTTTATTTTTGCACTAGTTTCTGGTTGCGCGAAATGCGTGAAAATTTCAACACCGCCAAAATTTCCACTTTTATTGTATATTGGCCTCTCAGTATGGGAAGTGGAGAAGTTTGGATTTTTGCAACTGATTGACAAATTGCACTGCATCGATGTAAATAAGCACTGAATTGATCAGTGTTTTAGTAGTAGCCATGATAAAGAATCATGGGCGTACATACTTGAGCAGGATTCAGACCCACAACCTCCTGATCACCGCACAGGTGTCATCTCCACTAGACCACCGAGCTTTCGCCGGACAGCAAGTGTTGGTTCTAATCCTTATAGCATGCAGCAGGTACTGCGTAATTATTCAAATTCATGAAATTCTTCCGTCGAGATGTTTTCATTGCAACTGATCGACAAATTGCCGTACATCAACGTAAATAGGCACTGAATTGATAAGTGTTTTAGTAGTAGCCATGATAAAAAAAATCATGGGCATACATACTGTACTTGAGCAGGATTCGAACCCACAACTTCCTGATCACCGCACAGGCGTCATCTCCACTAGACCACCGAGCTTTCGCCCGACAGCAAGTGTTGGTTCTAATCTAGCATTCAGCAGGTACTGCGTAATTATTCAAATTCATGACATTCTTTTCAAGATGTAGGGCAATTTGTCAATCAGTTGCAATGAAAACATCTCGACTGCAGAATTTCATAAATTTGAAAAAGTTTGGATTTGTTGTGTCCTTGCTTCATCTTGTCGGTATTTTCATCATCTTGTTGCATCTTCTTTTATATATAGGAGCAGATGCAGAAGCAGCGAGAGAAGGAGGAGCTGGAGAAGTTGAAGGAGGTGGAGCTAGCCATCAAGCACAAGGACAAGAAGCACCAACTCCTGTCCTCTCAAATGGACCTCCTCAAGGTAGAGTTGTCCCATCCTCCTACCGGTCTCTTTCGTTTGAAAAGTAAGACCACTTTAAACTTAGCTCTTGAGGCAGAGGAGAATATTTTGCGATTGATGGCAAGTCAGGAAATTGGGACATACCCAGGCCATCGATCCATTGGAATCATCATGGCCGGTGCCACATTTTGTAAAGTGTGGGGGGGCACTATACATTTTCTGGTGCCACTTCCGGATTTCATCAGCTGACAAGCAAAAAAAAAAACAGAGGCCTTCATCCACAACTTCTGCTGCCACTTCCTGGTTTCGTCAGCTAACAAGCAAAAAAAAAACAATAACAACAAAAAAGTCTTTAGCACTACTTACTGATTCCAAAAGCTGAACCACATTCATTGTTTTTGTTGTTTTTTCTGGTGCCACTTCCAGGGTGAAAAACGTGGAGGTGGGGGCAAAATAGTTAGACCCTATGTGTTCCTATGTATTGTGCAAAAATGTGGGGGAAGGCCTGAGCTGTGATCCACAGGAGCCATAACCTCCTGTTATATCATCATCCCCAACCGATAAAAGTTTTCTGTGTCAAAATTGTCTGTTGCTGTGGCATTAGCAATATTTTCTCCAGCGGTGAGAACGATAATACTCTTGATGTATTTTGTTTTATTTCTGTCACAGATTCAGCAGATTGAAGCCAGGCAGCAGGTTGAGAAGACCAAGAAAGCAAAACAGGTGACAACAAAACCCAGTTAGATAATAGTACTATTGAAAGTTTAGAGGCTGAAAACAGCTGTATTCATGTGTGCATGTCACTTTCTTTCTTTGAAAAAAACAGAACAAAACGCGAAACTATGAAATTATAGCTTCTCATTTGCATTTTGTCATCATTCACAGTGTCATGTATTGGAAATTCACAAGCTTTATACAACTCTAGGGGAACAAGTGTATAAGAGTGCTGGAATCTTTAAAACCTGGATGTGTGGAACAATCCAATATGACTGATATTCTTATTATTTTTTGTTTGCTTGTCTTTCCTTAGAGATGACAGCTCATATATATAAGCATGTATTGCTATTTTAAGCTGACCTGCACTATTTGATTGTAGCAATGTCTTCATCTACATGGTAGGAGAAGGAGTTTTTGTGGTTTTTTTTTTTTCTAATGTGTGCAGTGCCTCCAAAGGTAAGAATTCATCACTGGTTGGTTAGACTTGCAGTACATGTCTACATTATATTCATAGTAAGTGAATTATTTTGTTGCTGTGTACCGTGTGTTTCACACAGGAGATACTGTTTAAGGAGAAACAGAACAAAGATGAGGAATACAGAAAAACAGTGGAGAAACATATCACCTTGTCTCTGGATCTGGCAGAATCCAAGAGGGAAAAGAAACAGCACGAAGAAGTGAAAGTGAGTCCTTGTGTTTGTGTGTGTGTGTGTGTGTGTGTGTGTGTGTGTGTTTGTGTGTGTGTGAGAGAGACAGACAGACAGACAGACAGAAGAACAAAAAATATTACTCCATCAAAAACCATCACACAAGAGCTGTGGTACGTATGTGAAGAGCAGGGTTACTCACAAGTTAGAAATCAGGGGTTATGCATTTGTTTATGGTGAAATATATTTCCCCAAACACTACATATCTGTGGATAGTAGGGATACACCTCTGAACGAACTTGGTAATGGTGTCATAATCCTTATCTGTGGCAAGATTGCTTGTGATTGATCATTGGAATAGTTTCTTGTTCTTTCAGTGCTTAGGACTAGATTTCTTTCCATGCATTGTACATGAGATGGATTGATACATTAATCTTCATATTTAGTCATGTTACAAGAATCAGATTTTGTATGTATTTATGAGTCAATAAATATGGCTGTTATGTATGAGCATTACCAATGAAATGATCAAGATCTTAATCATGGTATTTATGACATTGTGCTTGCAAAACTAGGCTCTATTTATCTACAACAGCTGATAACAAAATATCGTCCAGCAAGAAATCTTCGCTCTCAGTCCACACTTCTGTTGTACACCCCCACAATATCAACACAGTTTTACAGTGCAAGATCTTTTCAACTGACAGCAGCGAAGTTATGGAACAAATTACCCACGTATCTCAAGAAAACCGACACAGTAGATGATTTTAAGCGTATGTCGAAAACACATCTTTTTAACATGTCCGTGGACCAGGTTTAAAACTAAGCAATGTTTGTCACAGCTCTGTCACTTTTCATCTTGTTTTGTCTCCTCTCTCTCTCTCTCTCTCTCTCTCTCTCTCTCTCTCTCTCTCTCTCATGTCTATTTTCCCATTTTCTATGAGTTCCTTCCTTTGATGTGCATAGAGGCATTAATATACTTTTTGTGATATGCGCTATACAAATACTGTTTATTATTATTAGTATTATTATTATGATGATAAAGCCACCATCTCAAGCTGTCAAGAGTATAGGTTATGCTCTTAAACACAACATTTCTACTCTGGGCATAGATTGTAATATTGTATGAAATAACAGTGTTAGGTTTTAATTTCAGTTGTTAGCAAACTTACTACTCTTCCTCTGTTGACTATACCGGTGGTTTGAAAATGTGTTTTTCAATGTCCTCTCCTTCAGGAGCTGCAGAAACGAAACAAAGAGGTGATGAAGCAACATGAAGCCAGGAAGAAGGTCATCGACAAGAAGACTGAGTAAGTTCACTTTTGGTTTCTGTCTGAATGTTTGGTTTGTTTGGTCATCTTTTCAGCATTATCATAGGAAATTTACAATATCATTTGTGCTCCAATTTCAAGGAATATCATTGAAAATCAGTGTATTTGAAGAAGTTCCCTGTAGCTACAAGATAGAAAGAGGGGATGGTCTTGTCTTTGGAAATGACTGCAAAACATGCCATACACATCATCACCTCAAAAATATGAGATTTAACCCGTTGAAGACGAGTCCGGAGTATACTCAGGCAAGTGTCTATGGGAAGTGGATGTTGTAGCAAAATCAGCCCATCGATGGGTTAAAGGTAGGGAATACCTTTTACAGACCTCCCAAAATGCAGCAAAACATTAAATATGAACCTCAGGGGACTTGTTTAGGCCACTGCTGAAAAATTTGGAAGTCAACAGTTATCTACAATTTGAATAATGCACAAAACTCAACTACTCAGTAGTTCTGTGTGTCAGCCACACTTAAGCCTTTTTGTTACAGTCTTCTGTAGTTTTTTTTATCTATAAACACAAATCTAAAAGTATAAGAGCTGATGTAATGACATATAGAGTGTGTGCAAGAATGTATATAGAAATGTTTGTAAGTTTTGATGAATTTTCTTCACAAAATATACATGATGGACACACATGCAATGCATGGGTCTGCAAAGGTAGCCTAGTAATGTACTGGAATTTACTGTGAGCCCCGAAAAAAATTCAATTCAAAATCTAACGGTTAATAAAAATGTACTAAATGTTACCTTCCACTTTCAATACTTTATGGGAGTTTCTAAAATGATACTCTCTTCAACATACCACTGTATTTATACAACTCTTCATTTGAGGCATGCAAATGGGATTCCCTACCTTTAAGCTGCCAGTACCAAACCTAAGCGATATCTCTATATTTTTTTTTACAGCTTTCATAATGTGTGTGATACATAATAATAATAGACTGTCACTTGCTAATATGCTCTGATGATATGGCCACTGATACCAAAATTCAGGACTAATTCATCTGTTGACATTTCATTGTTTGGTGTGTTTACATGTCATGTTGATGACCATGGAAGATGCCTACCTAATCAAAGCAAGGCACAAGGGATGAGTGTAGCTCCTCTGAGGAGGTGGTGACTGTATTATCATCCTTTATCTTTCAGAGAAGAAAACGAGTACCTGCGGAGCTGTCTGGATGTTAAAGACAGCAAGCACAAAGACCTGATCAGCAAGCAACATCTTCAGCGACAGACAGAGCTCAGGAACAGCAAGTAAGTCCTGCTTGTGTATTGTAATCATGTATTCAACTTTCTTTTCTTGCCTGTGGTATCGGAGGGGTGTTTAAGGCACCTTTTTTTAAATTGTATGTCAGGAATTACTGCAACTGAGGGTTGTGCTTTCTTTATGAGCACATCAGAGATCAAGAAATAAAAGAGAGGGAGAGAGAGATAGGACAACTGAGCAAATCAAAGTGAACACAGCCTTTTGCTTTGTTGATTTTTGTTTGTTTTACGCTGAAGATCACAGACATATCATGAATTGGGGGCACACACAGCAATATGGTGACTTTTTTTTTAGAGATCTAAAGCTAGGGCTGTGCAGTATATGCGACATAATATGTGGGCATGTTAATGGACTGTCCAGAGAAAGCATCCTTTTGTAAACATGTCAAATAATGGAGATTAAAATTTCATCTGATGCTCTCGGGAAAAAATGTGATTAGGTAATCTGCAACAAAAATCTATTATGAAAGGTCATATTTGTCATTAGTAAAGGAAAGGAAAGGCTGAATTCTGAAATTCCATTCTGTATTCATTTATTTCAGAAATATCCACTGTAGTATTTTGAAACACATAGGGAAAGTTGCAACTGGTATTTAAAACTGGATGCGGAGGAAGTAAGGAAACATGAACTCTGCCTTCAGTAATATACCCTTCTCCAGTGGAATCCAAGATGTCATATTCAGCTCATTATTTAGAATTATCCCATTATGTTCAAAATCACCGGCAAGTTCGATATAAAATGAATCTCTGCTTCGTTTTCCTCCCTTTTTTTTTTATTTTCTTGTTGCAGAAATTGTAGCTCAAAATCACCAGCAGGTTTGATAAAAATTAGTTTGATCATAGAATCATAGATACGGTATCTCGTTCTTCTTGACAGGACCATGGCTATTAAAGATGGTAGGTAAGCTTTTCACATGAATCATTATACAAACCATTTTTCATCAATTTCTGTTGAAGAAACTGTGCAACTGTTTGCAATCGGAAGATAGTCCCTAAATGTGGTTAAGAATATTCATGCTTGATGAAACCTTGCCCTTGCATCCACTTGTCACCTGATGGCGCCCTTCGTCCCAACAGGCGGAAGCTGGAAAAGCAGCAGAAGAAGACGCACAAGGTGAAGGAGGAGATTGACACCAACATAGAGAAATGGAGAGAAGACATCGTCAAACACAGATCAGTGGTGAGTGACCACCTCCAGCATACCAACAGAGATCCGAACTCTCTCTTTGTTATGTTCTCTCATTCATTTGCATCTGAAGATGTTCAGTGATTCACTAGCTTTTGTGCAATTCTGAATACGCCATATATTTCGCGAGTCTAAATTTTCACGAATCAGGAATTCCCAACGATTTCGGGAGTGGTTAAATTCGCGATTGTGGAGTCCTGTACTGAACGGAGAATAGCACACGCGTACGTCTTATTCACATCAAGGTCAGAGTCAATATTTTCGTGTGTCTTTAATTTCCCGAATAGCACCTGACATGCGAAATTCGTGAAAATAAAAACCTCGCGAAATATTTGCCGTATACAATATCTTCTTGTAGGCCCACCATGGAGATGTGACATTGTGTCATGAATTTCTCCTTAAATCCTCGTAATACTTCCTGGGTCTTCCATTTGTGTGGAAGAAAAATTGAGGTGAATATATTTGGTATGTGCTTTAAATAGTTGGACCACGGTGTTGACATAGTACTATAGTGAGGAATATAGTGGTTACTTCATTTGTGATTTCAAGCTGGAATTAGCAACTAAGTTCTTCTTCTTAATGTTCTTACACTGTTAATCTCCTATGAGGGCCAACTTTTTTCTGAAACTGTGCCCATAATTCTCACAAGGTAGTATCTTTTGATAGTGTTAGCACTGTTCTCTCAGAAAACCCTACCAATGCCAGGTACCTACAATGTGCAGACATACACCTTGGTTATAAAGAGTGACAATTAATAGCAGGTAAGACATATTTTGCCCTAGACTGTACACCCTTAATGTGTTTTGAACTGGGAATCTCCTCAAACCTTATTCATTACTCCACAGTGCTGTCACAATAAACTGCACAACTTAATTTCGACCTTGGTGATATTTCCTTCAGCAGAATGTCTGGAAAAGTCTCATGATTGTTGTCTCTCTCTTTTATTTCAGAAGGCTTGTACTATTGATTTTTTGGTTCTATAAAATGTACAATATGTACATCTTATGACCACAAGCCACACTCCAGAAAGCCATATAGTATTGAGTTTTTGACATTACAAAGTCTGCATATTGACCTTATGAATGCAAGCCATGCTTCTGGAAAGCTTTGTACTACTGACTTTGTGGCTTTATAAAATGTACATGTTTATCCATCTTATGAATGCAAACCATGCTTCCACAGATTAAAGGGTACCAACACCCTCAAATTTACTTCTGTAACCCTCTACATATGCCCCTAAGGAACAGTTCAACAAAGTTTGAGATAACTAAATGTTTCCTGCGCCACCAGGCAAGCATTTTTTATGTCACCTGTCAATCACGCATGAAAAAAACGATAGTGGTAAAGGATATATCAATCGATGGCAAGAGCGATATATCGTGATCCAACTCATACTCGATTGAAATCGCGAGCCTTTTCCGTGCGAGCGCAAAACATGCGTAACGTGTAAGCGGCTGGCTTCCAAATGCATGTGGCCGGATGATCCATGTTGTTGTTGTTGATCAGCGCTCGCGCTAGCCTTTTGTCAAGGCTCTCTCGCTGTAATGGGCGAGCAAAGCAAGCCCAGCAGCCGAGCCACACTCAGCTTGGCTCTCTTCACCATACAGCGAGAGGGCTTTGACAAAAGGCTACGAGTACGCTCGCGCTATTCTAGCACGCGCGCGACGTGTAAAAGCGCTGTAGTACTCTACGTGCGTCGTATGTACTGGAAATGCTGTCAAAGATTTTATCGTCTTGATCTATTCTAACTTATTATATAAGGCTTAGCGACATCTAAAAAGCAATGGATTCAAATGACAATGGACACGGAATTCAAGGCTACAATTTTGAACCGGAATATACTGACGAGGAAATTCAAGAACTGGAGGCAAAGCGAGCTCGGGAAGCCCGAGAAGCAAGCGGACTCTCTGCGCCACCGTCACCGGTTGTTGGGCAGTGCACATGCGGCCAGTGTCCCCGTATGCCATCCGCTCGGGAACAGGTGTGCTCTAGAGATATTCCGCAGATACAAGAACTTATGGACCGAGACGCAGACGATGATCATGAGTGTATCACGCAACTTCCAGACTTTGAGGCCATTTGTCTTCGAAGAGCAGCCCTGCAGACAGCGTACGTCTTTATGAGCATGTACAAGAAAAGTAGACATGGAGAAAGAAAACTGAAATCAAACAGGTGAGTGATCGACCAGATACTGAACCCTGAAGTGAAATGTAGACTCGTGAGTCGTAGCAGAAAGCCAAGCAAGGCGAAATGCAAGGCCAGGGCAATGCTACAGTGTAACTAGCAGTACGTTGCTGCATTAATTTTAGTTGAATATGGCATGTTCTGCTGACTTTGGATGAGAACAAAATCACATTAACTTCCCTTAGGCACTCGGAGTTAAGCTGCCCAACATTCCACCGCTTTGACTGCCCAGTGCAGTGCCAGTGCGCAGTGGGCAGTGCAGTAGACATGATCTTCGCTCTTCGATCTTCCTAGGACCTCGACCTACATGTAGCTCTTGAATAAAATCATACATTGTATTTTTTACTAAAAATTTTGGGCGCTAATACACTTTTGTATCCAAGCTCATATTTCAACTTTTAAGTTCTATTAAACCAAAATATACCAAACTTTGACAGAATGATCTGCAATATGTAACCAACCTGTCAACTAAATTTGAGCCACATCGGACAAAGGGAACCCTCGATTTTGACTTTGTTCATTTTCCGATGTCTTGCAGTAGATCTACTTGCAAGTTTAAGATGTTTGTGAGGTTTCAAAGTTGGGCATTTGTTCAAACTGAAGTTAGAGTTCATGTATGAGAAAAATCCCTGTATGGTATCTTCCATGCACATAGGCGGGGCTGCTAAACTAGCGTCAGTTTGAACAGACGCTAACTATACACAGCCCAGTCGCTGTTTACGCATAGCGTGGTACTGTAACAGCGTCTGGTCGGGCTAAACAGACGCATGACCGAAACCAAACACAACGTCCGACACCATGTACTGCAAGACGACATCGGAAAACAAAGTCGAAACCGAGGGTTCCCTTTTCCCGATGTGGCCCAAATTTAGTTGACAAATTCTTTACATATTGCAGATCATTCTGTGAAAATTTGGTAAATTTCAGTTCATTAGAACTTAAAATATGAGCTTGGATACAAAAGTGCATTAGCGCCAAAATCTGAATGGCTCAATATCAGTCATACTGGATTCTGATTTTACAAGAATTCCAGTTTTTAATTATTCATGAGCTAGGATGGTTAGATACCACTGAGCGGTTGGATTTTAGGAAGTAGTCGAACACACTGTACTCTAAATTATGTACAATTAGATGATGTACGCACATGTAGGTTTCATTACTTATTACCAGATCACTAACGCAGAGTACGTCTGATATGCATATCTGTGCATGACTTGAATCACCTTTAAAATTTACACTTGTACAGCATGAGCAAAGCCAAACATCACACAACTTATATTCATGAAAGTCTAGTGTCGATGGATATGAACATGCATGAATTCATCCCACAAAGAGTTTGGATGCTAAAATGGTTGCCAAAAAAGTCTACCTGTATGTTTCTTTGTTTGGCTTATGTACAACAAATATAGTATTTCTTTTCCTCAATCTACATAGTGAAATATGGACATCACCCTCAATTTAACCCCTTCTTGTTTTTGTTCTTTTCAGGCAGTATCGGCTGTGCGCCTACCGTCAGTTTACATGCTTCATTCAGCAAGGAGAACGTCTAGGAAAGCACAACAGGATTGTCCTCCCAGCATGTGCAGTGGGAACCATACGCGAAGAGTACCCCCTTGATGATGGAGATTTGTTTACGGGTTTCAAAGATGCAGTAATTCAGGACCTGTTCTGAAATGGTTATGTTGACAGTACCAGAACTACATGTATATTTGTTTCTTATTGTAACTGAATAAATATTGTGCGACAAAAAACACTTATACCGTCTTAAATATTTTTTTTTTTTTTTTAGGTACTGCAAAGTGACAGAAATGATTTTGATATAGGTAGTTTTCTTGTGCCTGTTCATGTGGTTGTGTAGAAATGCATGTGTGCCTGCATGTATGTATTTTCATAGTGTGTGTGCATGCACTGTGCATATGTGCAGATGAAAGTTTATATGGGAGATAACATTTGCATGACCAATAAACAAATTTGTAAAGTTAACCTCACCTAATTTGAATCCACTCTTTCCAAAGGGTCAGCAAACTCCTTCGACTTTTATGAATTATAACTTGCACAGCGGGATTAACAGGTTTATAATTTCACATACATGTAGACTAGAATTCTTTTGACTTGGGTAATTTGTGACTTTTGCAACATTGACTTGGGCTAGGTTGACTCTATTTATCACCATTTACTATTGCAAGCAGTCAGAAAACTTGATACATGCATGTAGTATAAAATCATATCAGTTTCCTTTTTTTTTTCTTCTCATGAATGCAGGCAAATGCCGACATAACCAGCTTGGATAAACAGAACTGGTACAATAAGCCAGATTTTCAGACTCGTAAAGAACTTTAGAAATGACTCTTTACAACAAGATTTTGGTTTATTCATCATATATTTGGTTAGACCAGTGACTGTGCTTTGAGTTTATGACATTATTTTCTCAGGCCCACTGAAAGTGAAACTGTAGTTTTGTGTGCTTTTTAGGAAAAACCCAAGACTTATCCATTATTTTAGACAGATAATGTCCCATCTGGAATTTGTGAAAGCGGGATACCAGGGGGCCACCGGAGCCTGGGGAATTCAAAATAAATTAAAAGAAGCACCACATGACTTTTTTTTTTTTTTTTTTTTGGGGGGGGGGGGGGGGCTTGTCAAATTTTTGTCCCTGACAACCTCCCCCCCCCCCCACCCCCTTATGATGTATCAAAGGTATCATTTCACAATGCTTGGTAGTATCTTTCAGTGTAGTTTCCTCCTGTATGCCTTTGTATGTACACTGTATGTGTGTGTGTTTGTGTAATTGACAGGAATGGCTGTGCAGTGGACACTCATTAGGAGCTGCTATGGGACCACTATTAAACTTCCCTGTTTTTCACAACTCGTGTTTTTCATTTAAATTACATGAAGAAACTGTCTCATATGCATCAGGAGGCTCAAGATTGACAAGATAATATACACTGTACATTGTATGTCCTAGGCTTCGATGAAAGTGGGACACAAGGAGGCAGAGGAACAGAGTCGGGAGGGGTTAAAAAAAAGTTTGCAAAATACTGCATGGTTACAAATTTTAGTATTGTTTTACTTAATTTTTTCTCTTCTTTTTCTTCTTCTTCCTCTCCTCTTTCTCTTCATTATTAATACTTGTATCAATATTCGATTCTTTTATGGATTTGCGGCTTTAGGGGATTTAAGATCTTTGTTTAAATTTTAGATGGGAGATATTATTTTGAAGGTAGACTACAGGAAAATTCTAATTTTTTTGCACCCCCCCCCCCCCCCCACGGAAAATAAAAAATTATTCTGCTGAAAACCAGAGTAATCGAGCCTGTAATACATGATTATGTTGAACTAGCATACTTTGGGCACTGGTGGTGGAGTTGTGCTATTACCCAGACAAACAGGTGTCTATGTATTCTCTTTTTATTGTTTTACAATGTGCACAAACACTCAACATACAAGCTTCAAACATGTCCACAGAGCACAAGTCACACCTGAATATAGTTCTGCATCTACACACACAACACAGCATCCATTCCCCACCATGGTTCACACAGGTATTGCACTCGCACAAATTTATTTACCCAAGTATTGGCAGTATGTCACGAAGTATGTTCTTTACTAGGAACATAAAGTGTCATGTTTGTCATCGTATAATACATACAGGCCATGTTTCGTGAACAGTCATTGTGGCTGTAGTGAGGCCGAATTACAATTGTAGGACACAACAAAGGTTTCTATGGGAATCGGTAGCTTTTATCAATAGAGACATCGTTTAGAGCTCCATCTCTGCATACTTGACTCCAGATTCTGTGAAAACTGAGAACAAATTACAGAAAATAAACTATCATAAATGTAAAACCAATGGCATCTGCACATGAAAACATGTTTCTCTTGTAACATCTGAACAATTCAGCACTTATTTTCAGTTGTACAAATAGATATCTAACCCCATTGTTACTAGACATACACATGCATACACGTACATTCTGTTCTTTGCAAGGTAATGTGTGTACACAAGGCTATAATGTATAAATAATCCCTATATACTTCAGTGGCATACAAAGTCTATAGCATGTGAATTATACAACCAGGTATTATCAAACTGCAACTTAAAAAATGGAATGAGAACTTGTCCAAAGTCGTGACTTTCACTATAAAATGTATATAGTTATGCAGCTTCAAACTATGCAGATACCTTACACAATTTGAATGTAAAATATCATTCTTCCATGTTATACATGTATGATACTCATGCTTGAATTAACCTTCAAATACAAAGGCTTCACTATCATTCATCCTGTTTATGTCACAGATATCTATAATATCGAATTGGATGTCTTATACAAGTACATACGTGTATAATAATGCATGCACAATAACAATGCCCATTCAAGAAAATAACAGAAAATAAAATTTGTCATCTACATTCAACTTTATATCACATACAAATATGAAAAATATAAGAATTAAAACATACCTCTTTGCCTGCCTTTAATCTGATGACAATTTAAAACCCTCCAGGATTCCCAAGAAAAAGCAGGATTCCTGGCAGCGATCCCCATGTACAACCAACACTACATTGTGGCTTCAAAACGTGTGTGTCTACAGTGACACAACATACACATGCACAAAGCCTATTAGGGATCAATGCTAATGTTCACAGCCTATACCAACGAGTGCTCTCAATACACATGAATGGTATGGTACAGGCAGCGTGCAAATACCTGGGTGAAAACAAATTCAAGTGCGCTTTCATCACACTCATCATACATGGACATTTGGAGTATATAAATACATGTACACTATACTCCTACATGTATTTCAAATCTACAATTGTCCATGAAGAAAGAATTGAAAGAAATGCATGTATCACAGACTATTAAACCATGACAGTTGCCGAACAACTGAGAGAAAAAATAACCAGGCAAAACATTGCACTTTCTGCCTATCATACAAAGGATTATTTCCATGGCATTTAAAAATGTACACGAATAATGATTCTGATTTTGGCATTATATATCAAAATTCATACACAAGGATTTACCTACAAAACAAAGTAAAATATAGGTAAGTAAAGTATTATTAAGCCAGCTCCAAGTTTGTTAAGAAGGGAAAATGATTAAAGCCAGCTGCAAGTCCGTTAAGAAGGGCAGAGGAATAACTCCTCCTTTACAGTTTACACCTCCTTTTTCTTGTAAATAAGAAAGCTAAAACTCCAACCTCATTTCAAATAAAATAGCTACATTCTACTCAAAAGTGAACGGGTGAGAGGCACCCCTCCCCCCTCAAATAAACATGGAAATGAATCACTAAATATAATTGAAACTTAAGATTTTTTTTTTTCAGTATGAGCTCAAAATGATACACTAATTTCAGGTGGGGAAAAAAGAATATGAACAAATCCCACTTTAAAGGTCACATTTCCCATTCCCAGCCCAAAACTTGAAAGTTCAATGATCTAGTACAGTGCACTCCCGTTATAACGAAATGCTCGGGACAGGCAGTTTTCTTTCGTTATAACGAAATTTCGTTCTAACTGAACAAATACAATATATAACGAAAACAAGGAAACCATGTATATATATCATATTCTGTTTGCTGAATACTCGTCATACACTGGAAAGCTATGTGAAATGTGATGGGATAACTGTATCACAGTAATAAATGCAAGTTCCCCTCAGAAACTGTGCGTGACACAAAGAGCGAACACAGATTGGTGTGAAGCGTTCACCCATGCAGAGACGCTGTAAATGCTTGTTCCGCTACGTTTTTTCGAAAGCAATTCGCATTTCGTTATAATGGAGCACATTTCTTTTGTCTTTCTTTGTCTGTGGCACTCGGAAAAGACTTCGTTATAACAGAAATTTCGTTGTAACCGCGTTCGCTATAACGGGAGTGCACTGTAGTAAATTAAAGGCATGAGTTATTGAGAGCTTTCCTACAATTATAACTTGGATCTAGCTTATCAAGGAAAATTTTTAAAAGTTCGATTCCACTGGAAATTTTCAAGGCAGAAATCTCTGTCATTAGGTGCTCCTATAAAAAGATAGTCTGTGCTACAAAACACTTTATTACATGAATATCTTTACTTTTAGTTAGTGCTGCCAGAATAATTCATTGATAAACAGTCCAATCATCAAAGGAAACGGCTGCGATGATTGTGTATTAGTTCTTGTCTTGGGGGAGGTTCCGTCTTCGCCATCCTCTTTGCAGAAGGACGCTTCAGTGGCCTTCGGTCTCCATCCAGCTTCATCTGGAAGACGTCCTCGAGCAAACGCCACACAAAGGCATACTCCTTGTCTTCATACACACGGCGTGAACCCCATTTTTCTGTTGTCTTCGGGCATTGGATCTTGAAGCATGGGTCTCCTTTGCTGCCCTGGCCTTTTGGCTGCTGGAGCACCCTCTGACCTCTTCCGACATTGTTGTTATGATCCATGATGGCGAGTTGCATGCGGGCGTTCATGCATGGCTCCTCGAATGACAGCCGCTTTGGACAGTACTTCAACATGAGGGAGTGGTAGACTTCCAGATTGCCAGTATGACAGAACTCGGTTAGATGGCACACGTCCTTCAGAAACCGCTTGTCCTCGACAATAGCCTTTAGCGCTTTGAAGGCTGGCTCATCAATCCTCATCCACTTCTTCCTTCTCTGTTTTTCGGCACTAAGGGGACCATGAGCACAGGCTGTGTGGATGTTTGTGATGTGCTCCAAAAGTCCTTTCCATGTGTTCACTAGCTTGTCTGCATCCCTATTGCAGTATCTGGCACAATACCAAAGTTGATTGGTGATTGATGGGATCCATGGTGCTAGATTCTCATTCCCTCTTTTTTTGGACGCCTTCACCAGCTTCTTCTTTAGGCTTCTGGCCATATGCCACACATCAAACTGGTGGTTAATGGCAGCATGGTTGTCTTTGAGTTCTTTTCTGACTTGGACGTGACGATCTGTTACAACGACCCTTGGTGTGATGTTGTGGGAATGGAGTTCTTCCATACAATCCTTGAACCCCTTAAGTTCCATTCTAACTGAGGATCCGGTTTCTGTGACAGGTACAACCTTAAAAGAGACAATTTTGTTTGTGTCCAAGTCCATCATGCTGTACGTACAGAACTTGGCGCTGTGGCCAGGTGAATCGCACCTTCCATCACCAGCTAGTCGTGGTGTTGTCACAGATGAAAGGATGTCTGCCTGATGGGAGAGGTATGCGGAGTCGACACTTGGCAGCAAATACCCGCTTTGAATTTTGAAATAAGTTGATTCACAAATAAATGCTACATTGGCAAAACTGAAGATGTTTGATGTTGTACTGTAAATTGCACCAGCAAAGAAGGATGCAGCTGCCAGCTGTAGATTGCCGGCCCCCATCTTTCCTATGAGGGGTTGTGAATGCCATTTAATTATTTCATGACCAGCAATGCAGTGCACTGTGACATGAAGCAGGGAGCCATCTTCTCGCCACGTGGAATCATCAGGAACTGGGGGAGAACCACACTGACTACAACGGAGGCTATACACTAATCTTTCTAATGAAGATTCATACACCACATATTTCCGATCCTCAATAGGACTGCATCTCTCGTCACTTGAAGAAGAGTTCAACGAAGAACTTGTGGTGCAGTCTGTCAAGTTGAATGTGTCGTCCACTTCACCCTGGGTAGCACATGAAATTGGAGACAAAAATGAAAAATCTGCCCCATCCATTAATGGTGTCGAATGAAGAACCGGTTGCATATGGTAATCTGGTGATTGGCATGTTGTAGGCTGGAAGATATCATCGGAAGTTTGGGTGGCTGTTGATATTCCCCATAATGGGTGGAAATCACTTGTCTGGATAAGAAATAAAAAAGAATAGGAAACACTGTAGAAACTTTTTATCATTTTATCCACAATGTTATCCACAATGAGTCATTTGAAAAAGATAAGTGCATGACTTGTTTCGAATGAAAAAAGAGTGGTCAATGATACTGTAAATACAGAAACACAGGCGACATGAACTTCTGCACAGGTGACATGAAACTTCTGCGTATTGGAGCTAACTGTCCCTTTTCGCTGCATGAAACTTTTGCGAAATGTTGACCGTGAAGAAATTACATGTATATGTATGTTGGAGGTTCTTTCGCAGGCATTTTACTTTCGCAAATCTTGCCTCCTCGCCAAATTCACGTAAGTAAAATGCATGTGAGAATTTCTTGTTTTATAGTTTATATATATATATATTTATTTATATGTATATATATATATATATATATATACACACACAAATATATATACAGGTAAATTCCGATATAACCAGGTCCCTTATAACGAGTGACCGCTTACAACGAAGCAATGCTGAAGTCTTGATTCTCTGCATGTTATACGCACACAATAGACCGGTTTACTAATGATATGCATAATGACGTCGACCCCACGCGACCCTAGTGATTGTAACTAAGTCGGGCAAGCGAAATAAGCGCGGACGCGCGCGCCACACTGTTTTTGCATTCACGCGTGTATTGTCTACGATCATTACTTGCTGCGGATAATCGACAACTTTTGTTTGCTATAATCTTGCTTTGAGATGGCGTCAGCTTCAAGTTCTAGCCAAAGTTCGAGCAAGCCATGGAAGAATTGGACAGTTAAGGAATTAACTGAGTATTTTAGGGATATAGGTGTAAGCACAAGCGGCTACAACAAGGAGAAACTCATCAAACTAGTGCAAGTGCCGTAGCCGATTTGGATTTGCCCATCGATCCCGACCTCTCCCGGGCGGGCACCGGCCGGTCACTACAGGAGAAGCTCGCTCTGGTAGGCTGCTCGTTCTCCGATCCTAACAAGCTCGCTGGGTTTACATCCAGATTTTGGACTCTTTGACGTGTTCAACTACCTGATCATCAATCGGACTGACTATGACTGGAAGAGCTAAAGGGATACAAGTCATTTGGGGACTACCGTCTTTTCGCAGATGGGAGTGTTTCAAGCCTGCAGTTCAATGAGGTTTCGGACACGAGCCCTTTTCGTGTTTTCCTTAGTGAGGTTAGGCCGACCGGACATACCTCAACAAACCAACGTACCAGACCTGGGTCGTGATGAATAAGTCAACGGGGGAAATAAATGTTGCCTACTGCGAATGTCAGGGAGGTTAGGTCTATCATTGTTTTTGTTTTTAATTTTAGGTCTACGTCTAGATCTACTCTAGATCTAGTCTATATAGGGCTAGGCCCCCTAACTGTTATTGTTGATAGAAAAATAGGTCAAAATTGTCATTCTATTTCATGAAGTCTAATCAGTCTGAGTCTAACTTTTAAAAAAAAAATCCTTGGAAACATATCGATATGAGAGATTCGTTGTCTAGTTTAGATTTCACAATCAATCATAATGCTTAAAATCATTGAAGTTTGAAGTGATGCGGTCATACTGTTGTATGTTCCGTAGCAGCAGTGTTTTCCACCCATTTTCAGAACTACTGAAGACAAAATCGAAGCCAAAATTCAATAAAACCGAAACTATAGTCCAAATTGCGTTTGATCACAGCAGAATTTTCCCTCATCTAAGGTTGGGAATTGATTTAGAGCCACACGAAATGCCAGGAGGTAAAGTCGAAGATGATGCATTGCACACATGTACACAACATACACGTAAGTCTACATGTGGGGACGTGTCGGGGACGGCTGCAGCAGCCGACGTTGCAGGCTCGCATCCTTTGTTTGCCCGAGGTTGCGGCCGTGTGCAAAATTAAAGATCTGTGCATACATTAGTAAACCGGCCTATTACATGTATTTTGCTTATTATGAAAGGAGCTTATAATGAATCTATTTTCGGGATCCAAAGCGATTCGTTATAATGGGATTTACCTGTATATATGTATACAGTAGTGGCCAGAAATATTAGAAGACCTAGCATATCCAGGAGCCTAAAGAGCCTGTTTGGCAGCACGCATTGTAGAGAAATATTACTCTCTACCGCACTTGATCACAATGGCCATTTTTAGTCTAATTTTTTTAGTGAGGTATGACAAAAAAGGATTATAAAATGACAACGTACATCAACTGATGCATCAGCATAATTGATGGTTGCTTCTTTCTGGCAAGGTGATGCTGGACTACCTCCTTCCAGGTCCTGTGTAAAATAAGAATACAACAGGGAATGAGGAACACAATCTATATCAATGACATCCTTGCTTAGTTATCACTAAAATGACATATCACTTCTTTGTAAGAAGTTTCACACCATTTCACTTACACTGTATGAACTGATAAAAAAGAAATGAATGAATCTTTGCTGATCATGATTAAATAAACTTCCCAAAATTAACAAAAGCAATAGAGGAAAATTACAGCACTGATAAGTTTTATTGTACTATATTCTGCTAGCAGATTAACAGACAATGGTATTCATTTAGTCATGACAGGGATATATTACAGGTTATCCAGTACCTCACAGCATACTCCATATGATAAGGCTTATTGTTATAACACATCCTGGTAAACAAATGAAGGAACACAGTTGTAAGGCCACACTACCTTTGTAATCGCCATGAAAAATGTAACAACATTTTCATCTTCACCCAAGAACACCAAGAATAGATGGAACAAATACTAGTAGTCAAAATCAGCCCCAAAGGAAACATATGACCTTAGAATACATTGTAACCTAGGAATATGAAATACGTTTGAAGGGAGAGGAATTGTGCAAAGTGTAAAATGCATATGGAACACAGACAACAAGCCTCAACAAGGACTCCTCAAAGACAAAAAAAAAAAGAAGAGTTCTAAGAAAACAAAGATAAAGACAAAAAGAAGGAATGATTATAAGATATTAACCAATTGGCCTGTTAGGGAAAAATAATTTGTTTGAATAATGCCTCTATAGTTTATTGGCCAACTCCTCACCAGTTCCAAATTTTCGTCAATAAAAGACACATAATCCAGACAATTTACTAAATGTCTTAAAATACATGAAGTCTTGTAATCTATTTTTGGCAGGAGAAAATCATGTACATGAGAAAAAAAAATTAGAAGAACAGACCCTGTAATGCATACCATACCAATACCATACAATACACATGTACTTCCAACATTTCCATACAGAAAATGATGCAAAAAAATGAATCGTAGCAAATTGTACCATCTATAACCGTACTTATACTTACATTGACTGAATCCTCAGCATCCATGACGGTACATGTCGGATCCGAGTGCTCAGATGACGTGGGATTCTTTCCTTCACTTTCCTGTGTGAGACAAATGAAGGAAGGGAGAAAACTGACAGTGATTGAAATTGAGGGTCATTGTCAGAACAAAGTAATTAATTGCAACGTATCTTGCAAGTACGTATAGATTAATTCCAGTACATAACATTTACACTATAAAAAGCTTTTGTGTTTGTGAAAGAATCACAAGTATATCATGCCATAAAACACCTGTCATGTGTGTGATTTGTAGTTAACAAATTTACAGCTATTTTCAGAAGCACTTCAAGGTCAAGGGTATAACATTCATGATCAAATTTACATTAAATCTGAAAGAAAAGCACAAATAGTTTAGAACCTTAATATAGTAGGCTGTCAGCTTTCATAATTCTTGAAATATAGCTCTGTGAAAAGTCTTTCAAAACACATATCATGCAGTGCAATGAGGAAAATAGAGCGACTTATTGTTTTTATCAAATTTTGGATTCAGGTCATTATCATGTAATAAAAGTGTTTTGTGGTATATTATCAAAATATGTATAACAGACTACCCCTACTGCAAATATCACAGGGCTAGGGCTTTTCATCTTGAAAGCATGGACATTTGAAATGTCCTCTAAACCCAATATGTGATAAACGTGGCCATTTACGACCATTTTCAGTGGGGTCAATTTTACCATTTAACATTTCAGTAGCAAAATTTCTTTGGTAACCCAAGATAATATAGGTACATGTCTATCAATACAAAAAAAAAAAAAAAAATGATGCCATTCCCAGGTGGGACGAAGGGTGATTCGTGACCTTGACGAATTTGGCACATTTTTCATTTTTGTCAACTTTGAGGGCGATCTCCATAAAAACGGCGGGCAAGAATCCGCTATTTTTTTTTCAAAATTACTGCACAAGTCAAAGCCTTCAACAGTCGAATATTTTAGAACCTTAGGTGATGAAATGTGGAAGATATTAGCCTCTAAATATGCATTAAAATTTTCGAAATAACATTTAACACCATTTTCGGTGACCTCGTGCACGTTAACGAAAAGTCAATTTTGAGTCACAGTCAGTTTTTCTTGCAAAGACTATAAAGTTCTCTCAATTTCCAGATAATGAACACTTTTACATAAATATCCATGCTACCACAATCAATCAAAAATGCATAATTTTCTTTTAACTAATATTTTGGAATGCACATCGGTCGCTATGTGAGGCTGTATCTTAGCAACCAATTGACCTTGGAGCAAAATATTTAGGGATTTTTCCGTCAGACGCTTTGGGGAACATTTGGTGCGATTTAAAAAAAAAAAAATTGGAGGGGGTCGGGTGACAAGCACTGGATGATTTGACATGGATTGACCCAGTAGATTACACTTACGCTGAGTGAAGCATCGGAATCTTCAACACTGGACTGACTAGAATCAGACTGGCTGGATGCACCAACACTTCTGCCTTGGTCATCACTGGGCTCCAAACAGGAAAGTGACACAGGCCTACTTCCTCGATTACCCTGTAAAAAAACAAACAAACAAACAAAACAGGGAGGGAAAAAAAGGTTATAATTTATTTATTATAATTGCTGCTGTTGTTACTGTCAAAATTTATTGCAATTATATTGTTATTATTATCATAATTATTGTTGTTGTTGTTATCATAATTATCATTATTATTATTATTCCATGATGCCATCATTGCAAAAGTGTCTTTTCCCCATATCCCATTCCTTATAGAATTTAAGATTAATTTGAAGAAGATTGAGTAGTAGACCTTGAGTGAAGCATCGGAATCTTCAACACTGGACTGACTAGAATCAGACTGGCTGGATGCAGCAAGACTTCTGCCTTGGTCATCAATGGGCTCCAAACAGGAAAATGACACAGGCCTACTTCCTCGATTTCCCTGTAAAAAAAAGAAAAAAAAAAGAAAAAAAAAGAAAAGAAGAAGGTTATAATTTCAGGTGTTACAAAAGAACACTCCGCTACTCAAATTTTCAAGGAAAATGTAAAATCAATTTAACTAGTATTCTGTTAAATAACTTCAGTAAATGCGTGAATGTTTGGGGTTTACCCTGGAATTGGAAACCGTCGCCATGTTTAGGTTTGTACACAGAGTCCCCATGAGTCCTCAAAGAGTTCTACGAAAAAAAAAAAAGAAACACCGCACACGCTTTTGACGTTACGTTCGTACGTGTGCAGTCCATAACCCAATGTCCTAATCAATGACAATGCACACGTACAACATTGTACGTACGTTGTAACGTCGAAAACGTGTGCGTTTCTGTTTTTTTTTTTTGTGTGTGTGTGTTTTTTTTGTAGAACACTCCGCACACGCTTTCATGTTACGATACGAGTTAGAGAGGTCCGAAGCCTGAATTAGGTGCGTTTTTTTTCCCATCTTTTTTTTAATCGTGGTGAGGATAATTAAAAAGAGAATTTGGCATAATCGTGATATACTGTAGTCCCCACCGCTGCGTGTCCGTACTAAATACAACCCTACCTAACCCTATACCCTAACCCTAGTCCGCGGGTGCGCGCACACTGCGGTGGGGCCTATGCCTATGGTGGGGACTATAGGCCCTATCACGATTATACCGAGAATTTAAACTAGACTTCTCTAGATCTAACGACTTTGTGAAAATTGTCTAGACCTAGAGTCTATATGGAATTATTTTCGTAATTAGACTTGAAGAATTCGTACTTTAAACTATTATTTATTTAGTTTCTAGCGTTAGTAAATGCGTGAATGTTTGGGGTTGACCCAGTGGAAGGCCCTGGCCGTCGTGGCAATTGTGCACTTTACGGCCCTATATTATCGGTGCAAGATTTTACCCTATTCGAGCAGTGCGTGTGAAAATCATGGACACGGATCCGGATAGAAAGTCTAAATTTATAGGAGAGGAGCGACCGAGACACAGGCTGTGGCCCACGGACTAGACCTAGATCTAGTCTAGCCTACAGCTGTATTTACTGTCAGACTCAGACTTCTAACACAATAAGGAACATGCAAAAAGCCTAAACTTTAGGTTTTGGGCTAAAGTAGGCCTAAATGTAAACTATTGACGATTGTATAAAAGAACCTACCTGCTTAGTCGTCTGATCAGTCTTTCTGGTGATGGGTTTGACTGTGAATTTAGACGGAATAGCGTTGGGATTGAGGCGTCTTCTGCCACATGACTTTCGCTTTAGGCTGCCAATAGCAAAGGCATGTGACACGTACTTGTAGTCGAGGGGTTGGAAATGGAGCTCGCAAATCCGTGAGCGGGATGAGAGATGCACCGAGTCAGTGGGAATTCCAGCTGCAGTGTATGCATTGGTCACAGACTTTACCCACGTTTCAAATTTATCAGGATGTAACTCGGGGTTGGGAAAGGTAAAGAGGGACACAGTGGGGTGACTAAGCCCACAAAGTGGGGCTACACAACGAGCAGGCATTCCACAATCTTCGCAGCTTTCCCTCCGTGAAATCGCAATCCGCACAAAGTACAGCTAGCTACAGTATACAACTGTAAGTGTAGTATATGTATTATCAATTGCACTCTCGTGCGGCGGCGCGGCCGCAGCGGCGGTACAAGCTGATCGCTGAACGTAAACGCCAATATGCAATGTTTTTCTTTTTCTAAATTGACGAGTGCCAATTTGTACATTCGATCGACCCAAAAAAATCACAAAAATAAATACACTTATATCCTAGTTTGATAAAATTTTTGCCACAATTAATTTTAAAAAGGTTTTTGTAATTTTTAAAATATGAAAACATCAACTATTATTTATTTAATAACTAAAAAAAGGTTTAATATTTATTACAACTTTAATTGGCACTGCCGAAAGACAGACTTGTTTTGCTGTAGATTTTCAATAACTCGTGCGCCTATATCCCTCATCTCCGTATAGAACTGCACGCCATTTGAAAGATAATAGTGCGCACGTGCGCTCGCTGGTAAACAATATCGGTAGCGATACGCGATCATTTCTTCGATACTGTCTCCAGACGTGCTCCAGGCGGACACGCATAGTTCCGACGCACACACAGAGAAGAGGCGCTTACGGAACTTAAAAAGGGGTTTAGTTCCGTAAGCGCTAGTTATGACATTGATATTATTTCAATAATATTTTGAAGTATAGAGAGTTCATACTATCAATGGGTTTTATTTTTAGAGGTCTTTCACCTGTCAAATTTAATTTTTTGGGTGTTGGTACCCTTTAAATAATACTGGTCTCTTAGCCAACTGTATAGTAGGAAATTGCACATATATAGATCTGGTTTTAAAAATTAAATATGGAAAATGCTTATGTCCTTTTTGCATTCCACATACCTCATTTAATAAAACACACTACAGCATACAGTACACATAATGCAAAAGATACGACATTTATAATTCTCCAACTTTCCAAGGCAATTAAGAGAGTACAAAGATACTACAGTGGCAAGCAAGTCTATCTTTCAAGGTACAATGCATTTAAATATTGGTGGCACTTCATCAAGCGTTTTTTCAGATATTTTTTCTGACAAACTGTTACAAGCTACTGAAATCCTTGCATCTGATTGTCTACGAGCAACTTAATGAAAAAAAATCTCATCAAACCCTTGATTAAATCCCCCCCCCCTCCCATTTGTCGAGTGGATATGCATTTGTAATCATCCATAATTTTAAGTCTTGTCCTGTGTCTTTTTTTTTCTCTCTCTTTTTTTTTTTAGGTGCAAGAACAGGCAGTGGTGAAGGCAGAAAAGGCTGTACAGGAGAAAGCACAGAAGGCTCAAGAACAGCGGGTCATCAAAGAAAAAAGTCACAAGGAGCGTATAGCTAGGTGTGTATCCCTCCTGGCAAATCATCCGGGCAGTTTGATTAAAAATGCTACCTAGATCGTACCATGGCCTGTGAAGTCTGGAAGCAACCAGTTCTAGATTGATGGCACAAGGAAACCTGCTTGATAGCCACAGTCATCTGTTATTGTGTAGCATCTCTGCATGGTTTGAAATGAACACTACAAAAATATTAGCCTTCTCTGTAATGAAAATGTAGAGGATTTTCAGAATGACTATTAATCGTTCTTTTCTTTTGTTACGACCAAAATCACTCTGAGAATGATCGCACAAAAGAAACAATCAACTAATGTCAGGCGGTTTATTAACAGCGATATTGTGGGTACAGACTCGTAATCGGTTTTCACATCAGTACAATAATGATCAATAGAAACAATTACAAATCGGTAATAGAATCACTTACATATTATGTTATCAAGTAGTCCTTTGAAAATGTTCAGATACGATGTTCGATGCACCGATGAATGATTCCTCCGACGTAACTCCAAAGGCACAGGTTGCATTAATCCACAGTATAAATCTGGGGTAAAATCCACGATAGATGTCCACGGAATAATGTTCACAGCGAAACGTGTAAAATCCAGACGTTATGACGACCACGTCCAGTTGATGCGTTGAATGATGATTCACTTTATAATGTCCAGCGAGGAATCCAGCCCGTCACAGCTTTGCCGTAACAATGTCCGTTGACATTAAAATATGGAGTCTATCTCCAATGTAGGCAAATTAATTCTCTGCAGGCAAAAATGTCTCCCAGGCCTTATCTCTACAAACACAGTTTGTATAGCAGGTCAGCAGGTAACACAGGACTGACTATAACAAGTCGCTTCAGAGCCAGAAGTGACGTAACTCTCAGAGCAGTGGTGTTGGGTACTCTGCCTACCTCAGAATTTCTCCTGCTTATATACTATCCATTCACCCCTTTCTAGTACATTCTGTAATTTTCTCCAACCTGGGGCCACATACCTGAACAAACTAGCAAGTCCAAATTCCAGGAATCCTGGATGACTCACTGCCTAACTATGTGCATAACATCATTGCCAAAATTAACTACCAATCACATTGGGTTACAGGGGCAGTGCCTCACTCAGCCAAATATGTAAGCACTTCCCAGAATATTCTGGAATGGGTTAAATCATTCTAGATTGAGTGAGCTATAATGTATTTCCTGTCACATGCATGTATGTACTGTAGACTCTACATTGTAAACCACCTAGAAAATTCTCCACTGATCTGGTCAGCCTGTATGTACTACATCTATATCATATAGAATGTTCTCCATTAATCTGGTCACCCTGTGTACATACACATTAAACAACCATGCATACAACCTTGATACATGTACATATAACTACTTGTGTGTACATTTGTGACACTTTAAAATGAACATGGCATGATCAAGCCGGTTAATTTGTGGGATTAATAGTGACAAAATTGATGTGCTGTTATTAGAGAGACAATGTGATTTACACATACGAGATATTACTCTGAACTTACATATATTTCCACTCTGTGGGTCTGTCCCTGTGTAGGGTGATTGAAGATGCAGAGCAGCTTGCAAGGTACACGGAGCAGAAGATCAAACACAAAGACCAGAAGATACAAGAAGTGGTGGCTAAGAAGCAGCAAGAGATTGACCGCTCACGCGCCGTGGCCCAGAACTCAGCCAAACTGCGAGAACAATTACGCAACCAGTACTCAAGGTGAGTCCAATTTACCACCAACCTCTCTTCTGTATGTTTAAAACTGTGAAGAAATCCTCAGATTAAAGCTTTGCAGTATTCCGTGTTTTATTACAAAGATATAAGAATAGTTCATCATGTGATATTTGTCCAGTTCACACAATGTGATACCGGCAAAGAGATAATAAGATAGAAATATCTTGCTTTCTGTAATTTGTACTTGTAATTTTTCAAAATAGTTTGTCAACATAGAGTATAAACAAATACTTCATATTTTGACAGATGTTGATCTAAAAAACGAAACAGAAGCAAACATGCAGCATATATCTTCCTTGGCCAGGCATGGAAAAATTACTCTCACAGAAAAAAGTGTCACTCTTAAACTGTTTATGTAGTCCATGATAATCCCAGTAAATAAATGGTTTCTACGCTGTAGGTACTGATTCAGACAGTTTATCTGGTTGTCGCAGGACCTTTGATAGGATGGCGCAAAAGGCCGAATTGGAGTCCAAGATTGGTACAGGTCCCAGTCTTGCCACCAAGAACTACTCCCACACCATCATATCATGAGTCCAAGCCCCAACCTCCTCACCCCGCCAACATTCCATCTCTCGGCCGCACTCGACTCGGTCCCTCCCATCAAGCACCTGAATCCTATGCACGCAGAGAAACTACAATGAAACGTGTGCTATGCACAGGGTGCGTTACTGTTTTTGTTTATTTACTGCTGTTCTCGTTTTGCGACCAGGGCCTACCAATGTTTCTCATGGAGATCAGGGTTAGCTTGTGGTTGATGAAATTGTGTACAAATGTCTTGCCCAACTGTAGTCATTCCCTGAACTCGAGCCATAATGATTTGCTTGCCACAGCTAAGTATTTGCAACTTCAACAGCAGCTTGTTTGTATGGTGTAGTTATTTATGATATGCCCCACAAAAGTGAAGACAAAACAAGATATGACCATTTGATGAAATGTTGCATGAGTCTGAGTGATTTATCTGAGAAATTGACATAATATATTTATTATATCAATATCAATATTCAGATTTTCAAAAGTTTTTCAATTGGATAGAAGTATATGTATTATATCAATGTAAGCAGTGTGTTCAGCTACAAGTATTTCAGAGGCTATAGAAGAATGTATATGCTTTTTCATTAGACAGTACTTTCTTTGACAGCCATTTTAGCATGTGTGTGCTTACGTAGTGTGATATTCTTGTTTTAACCATGCATATGGGTGATGGTTACTTTTGTGGGGTAAGTAACGTGTAACTAACCCCAAAAATGGTGTTTCAAACACCTTGCCTTTTTTTCCCTTCAGAAGTCAAATCAAGAAACTTCACTGAAATTTGACTACTGTAAAATGTTTGTTCAAATAGCATTTGAGCAGTGCAAACATTGATAAACACTGAATTAAATGACTCTCTGAAGTTACTGTTACTGTCCTTCTACAATATGAAAGGAATTGAATACTTGAAAGTAAGAACAGCCCAAGTCCACATTTTTATTATTCTCTTCAGAGGACCCCTTGAAAAGTAAGGCAAATGAAAGTAATCACTCAAATTACTGTTTTACATTTCAATTTGTATACATAACATATACATTATTACAAATCAAGAATATTAGGATGCTATTTGTGATTGTTTTTGTTTTTGGTTGTTTTGGGGTTTTTTCTCTCTCTTAAAATTCTCTCTTGTGGACCTGGGTCTTTCTTATGATCAGGTATTCAATTATTAGTTTGAACATGTGCACTGCTTAACTTCTTCTGCCAGAAAAGAGTAATGTCTTAAGTTAAGCTGATTCCGTTTGTGCATATTTGTAGTGTCTGTGTGTACAGTGACCGTAAACCACAAAATTGAAAGTAATCATTGTCCCGTGTTTTAGAGAGAGACCCAGTACTTCTTGAGGCACACATACACACAGAAAATTGAAATCTCTGTAATAAAATCTAATTTTTAAGGCCTTCATTTCACCACAGATTTATTATTATTACAAATATTATGGAAAGAGATTTGATGTGAATGGAGAACTATGTATGTGTGGTCTCCATTGATGGAGTACCAAGTGAGCATAAAGTTGGTCTTGATAATACTTTACTCAGTCAAGTGCATGATACATTTCATTCCAATTTATCATATCTTGAATTATGGCTCTTTCAAAGTATCGTAAACTTTTAATTGTATATGGTGAAAGTGTTTGTTGTTGTGAGCACAGTCCCTGATGCAAGTAGGCATATTCAATGTCATGTGATTTACTTGTGGGTGGGTTTTTGGGCTGCATGTTCCAAAGTTTGGTTGATGGAGATGAATTATGGGACACATTTAGCCGGAAAAAAAAAAAGTATTCAGGAGAGTTCACATCATCTTACCATGAAGTTATGATGCTCATTATAGCTCTGCTCTCACTTCAAAAATATAAAAATGAACAAAGAAAAACATCCCAGGTAATTGATCATTTAGCTGGTTTTATTCTAGTACATGTTATGAGCAGGTAGCATTACATTGGGCGAGATTACAACGTATTGTAAAAGCTGTTATTTTCACATACAAATATTGTCACGAATAAGGAGGTCACAGACATTTTTGCAAGATGATGTTATGACGATTTGACACCAAGGCTAATATAAGTACACTAATGCCCGTCTGTAGATTTATTGTGATCGAAATCAGGGGGTGATATTTTCATGTGATGCTGAATTTACGGCCCAACAGTGATTCTGTAAAATTAAACTCTTGCAAAAATAACAGCTTTTACAGTATACCGAAATAGTATGAGAAGAAGAGGAAAGTAATATGCAGAAACTGGTACTGGAAGCCATGCGACTTTAACATGAATGTGTTCAAAGGAGTATAATTGCAGCAGTAAGATTAATTAACATGGAATTTATTTTCGTGTATGTGTATTTCTGCATTTTGGTTGACAATCAGAATTCATAATCAATATCACCATAAAGTATATGTAGCATTTGCCAACACATGTAGAGAGTCTTGAAGCCAAATGCCTTGCCAAAGAGTCGTCTATGGTTTCTCGGAATCCTGATCCTCATGTGGGGATCTGTCTCAGGTTATGTACACTGTTTGCACTACAACTGTCATATATGTTACTATACAAATTGAGTGAAAAAAATGTGTAAATTATTGACGTTGCGTTTTGTGTGTGTACTCATGAGTGGTTAAGATATGCAGTGATTTTTACCTACTGTACAAACACGGTTAGCTGTGAAAGGGATGTTGGTTGACTTAGACTGGTAGTATGCACTATGGACATCGTCTTTGTGTAATACTGGTGATGTCTGCACATGTGATTATACAATGTAGTAGTGAGGTTGTAAAATCCATGTAGACAATTGAATTTTAAGTATCTTTCAAAATGCATGCTTAATTTGCTTTGATAGGTCAAAAGAGTGCTAAGAGCTGATGCCATGTCAAGTATTCATTGATTCACAGGATGGTGATATTTTGGTAGACTACTGTTACCTTGACAATAATTTCCTAGAAGTATTTATATCTTGCTTTTCAGTGTTAGTGTCAGAAGATGCTGTGGGTTCAAACCACGGCTATAAAGAGAGCTAATACGGCTGATGATACGCAGTGCCGCGAAGACGGTTACCATTCATTCTTCTTTCAATGTAAAGGTACTCTGCTGTTCTGGTTGAGGTGAGGATTCAGATTTGTAAAATTTTTTTATTGAGATAATGAGAAACCTCTTATGAAATATGAAAGAGCATGTAATTTCAAGAAGGATTCAACGTTTATTTGATGAAAATTCGCCTTGAAATGGCTGAGATATCAAAAAAAGCAATTCTAATAAAATTGACAGGCCACGGCTTCTATTAGGATCTCTTTGTTTAACCTTGTGTTTAGATACATCAGTCATTTCAAACCAATTTTCATCAAATAAACTTTCGATTCCCCTTAGATTGTATGCCCCTTTAACATTTCATAGAGTGGTTTCTAAATATCTCGCGAAACGCTTACAAGCTGAATCCTCACCTCAACCTGTCCCTTTTATGACATGTAGGTGAACAGAAGTAAAAATGAATGTAACACCTCACATGCCTACTAGGTCATGTATGCTGACTAGATGTCAGCCTTATCCCATTCTATGCCAGGAGAAAGCACTCCGAAATTTCAGTCCACCGCAGCATCGGTATACCGTCGGGAATATTGGACGCTGCTTTCTCCAAATGTCATTCCTCAGTGAGTGATTAACGATATTGCCACCATGGCGTGTAGGGCTGCGAATGGCAAAAAGAAAAAAAAAATGAGAAGCACATGGCAGTTGCCATGGCAATGTCAGTCAATCATATTTCAAAGTAAGTGGTGACAGAATGCATTGAACACTTCAAAGATTTGTATGTCTTTGGTTTATAAATTTGTTCATGCATGACTAGTTTCTCAGCTAGCATGACATCCCACTGAAGATAGCATTCTTATCTTACACCACTCCATTGTTAAATAAAAGTAACATTAATGTTGAGATCATCAGTACTAAGAATCAAAGCTGCTACATTCCTTCAACAGTAATTTGTTTATTTGTTTTCCTGGTCATGATAATTTAATGTAATTAATCGAGGAGGTTTCTTTTGTTTCTGTAGCTTTGTGTCATATATTCATTAAAAAGAAACTGTTAAAGATTTTATTTTCAGAGCAAAAATCCTTCAGTATTTCCGTGCTTTGAAAGCTGATCAAAGTAACTCTATCCAGCAACAAAAAATCCACTGTGGGAAGGCCACAATTGGGAGAAATTTCAGAACAAAGATATATATGCTACATATCTCCTAAATTTTAATACTTTGTTTTCTTCATATGTCAACCAAGATAACAATGTAAATATTCGTTATATGTATTATACACAGATCTGAAATTTCAATGTGTGAATTTGTCATGTATTTTATCATTGTAATTATCATCATTCCATGCTACCTTTGCTACCTTGCATGCTGTTTGGTCCACTGTATTATGATTGATTTTCAGAATATCTGCATTAGTTTATGCATGTGAAAGGCATTCCATATTTTGTTATCATTTTACAGCCATGGTGTAACAAGGCATTTTAGTACAATGTCTTGAAGAACTTCCAGAATCTGAAAGTGAGCCATTTTTTTTATTCTTCCCCAACACTATTTGAGGTTACTGGTGTTGTATTTATTATTATGAGCAACAGTCTTGTCACATATCAGTAGGTCTATCTGAAAAAGTCTATTAGCACGTGTTGCCAGCATAATGCTAGATGACTCTACAGCCCTGTGCACTTACCACATCACAGTGGCCAACATATAGCACCACGATACCGCTGCTGCCGCTGCCGCTATTGTAGGGAGCTTTAGATTTGCGGCGCGGACGTTTAAACGACGATTGCGTTGGCCGTTCTCCTCTTTCCCTGCGTCGTATTGCGAAGTAGCTTTAGATTACGCGAAGACGTGAATTCATGGCGCCTCCATTATGATCAGTGCATCGAGTAGCTCTCTGCGTCGTGAATTGAGCGGACGCAAAATGGCCCAGAACGTGTAGTGAAAACTCACACGACGCAAGATCGCTTTTTTATAAGCGATTTCTCTTTTCCCTCTGAACGAACGTCGGCGTCGCGAAAATCTGAAGCTCCCTATTAATTTTATCAAATTAGCACAACACCATAAAGCTTGAACTATGACAGAGAATGGGAACTTCCACTCACTGTAGAATTTATGAGGATCAAACTATAAATAGCAGGTGTCAGTGACCAATGACTGCATTTTGTGTACTTGGGTACAAGTACTTGGGTACTTGTCAATAAGGCAAAATCTACCAGAATAGCAGATACTCTCTATTTTTACGTGTACTATTTATTTGTCAAATATTCAGTGGCTTTACAATTTTTGTGGCTTGTTGGTAAGTTGATAAAAGTACGTTCTCATCCATACATAGCATGACTTCAGTTTGCAGCTGTATGCATAGATGATTTATCAATTCAACCTATAGCCTTACGCATATCAGTGGACAACGACATCGATGTGTACGATATTGAAAGCTTGTAATGTTGGATGCATGAAAAAGTTTCACGGCACATGGAATCTATAATTATGATGAACCTCCCCTTCAAAAATTACTTGATCGTGGTCTGTAGATTGTGGTCTGCGTCTTAACAACATTATTTTCAGCGGATGTATTAGAGGAAATCAGAACAGTACTTGTTCCCATTAAAGCTTTCAGTGACATGGTAATTATGATTCTGCAGAGGCGATAAAACAACATGACCTCGTTTCTCTGTGTAGATAAACGTGTATGTAATACAGATGATGGGGAGATGTTGCTGTGCAGCGCACGATGTTATAAAAAACGGCGTAATGGTAGCACTCTGAAGGGTGTTTCACACAGATTTTAAGTCGAACTTAAAATTTGAGATTGACTAAAAATTATGGTATGCTGTTTGTGTCTTCAATGTTGCTCAATTTGCCAATAAAAATGAAGATTTTGGGACTTTTTTTCATGTAGCCATTGATAATACAAGATAAAATAAATTAACAATGGAATCATTCCGTGAACATTACTGACAATTTGAAGTGGGTGATGATTATCCTAATGAATTTGAACAGGGAAACCAGTGGCATACCATAATTTTTAGTCAATCTGAAATTCAGTTCGACTTTGTGAAACACTCCCCGGGGCCTGGTGTAGCACTATGGAAAACTCGTACACAATTGTACACTTGCAGTGCCGAAGTGCCGAATTTCTGCACATATTGTTGTAGATCATACAAAATGTGTATGTATGGAGACTGTACAACACCAGTGATGAGTGCTTTGTTCTGAAGTGTCAAAGATCAAAGTCGGCTTCTCATTTTCAGGTCTGATGTGATGAACAGTTGAATATGTGATTTAACTATACTGACTTCATTAAACTTGGTTTTATTTTAGGTTACACATAAGTTAGAGAAAAAAAAAGAAATTACATTTTTAAATCTTTGGGCAATGTTCGTGCACTTAGGTGCACAACTTTACACTTTGTCATTAGTATAAGATCATTGCACGGCAAACTCTTGCGTGACAAACATTAACCGAATACAGTTTGGGGCTGTATAATATCACAACATTCTCTATAGGCCTAACTGCTAAGGATACTCAAAATACCTCAAGGATACTCAAAATGCCCCGATAGCGATTATCAAGGCACGCAAGTTCTTATGAACGTGAATTATGTTGGTTTTTATTATTATTATTATTATTATTATTATTATTATTATTATTATTATTTTGCCTTTTATACCATGTTATAGTTTTTGGTCAAGGATAGGGTCCTAATGAAGATACCCACATACCCGCATATGCCGGTTGCGTTACGATTTCAAGAATATTAACGAATGTATTGACTTTGAGCAAGGGACGGCGGAAATGTGGTGTGTTACACGTCGAGTACCGGTGTTAAATTTATTTATTTTGTTTTTCTCGTCGTCTCGAGTGCTTATATGCTATATATGCAGTGTATTTACAAAATGTAAGAATTGACGAGAATATAGGAATTTCCTGCTCGCTAGGCGCTTTCTGTTAGTATGATATTGTATTCCGTGAACATTATTATGTATAATTAATTTCCATTGCTTAGTTCGTATGTCCCCTCGTTATTCCGGAAGTTGTGAAGTATGTGGTAGGTTTCCCCCACATGTTCTCTGTTGGCCAAGATAACGGTTATTTTGTGACGATGTGGAAGCTGTTTGTATACATCGAGTTGTGCTTGCTTCGGTTGTAACTTCGTGTTCGTTGTGAATGCACAGTGTAGAGAAGTCAACAGGGTTTACACAATTTTGGTGTGGACATTTTGATGAAATTTACCAGTTTCTTGTGAATAGAGAAAGTTTTATGAACAAATTGCAATCATAGAATACCGAAAAGAAAGGAATCAGTATATAATAAATGTGGTGCTAGATACTACAATTACGAAAATGGTTTGTGTTGTTCGTTCTATTGCGTAAGAGTGACTCAACTTTTCACCTGAATTAATATATCTTATTTGTGGCACCAGTATGATACCACAGTAACTCGTGCAGTTAACTTGTTTTGTTTTTCCATCTCGCGGTATACATGTTTGTGTTTAAAACAGTACTGTTACAACTAGGATCAAGCAAGATCATAATCCATACCTCACGATGGCAATGTCCCGTAGGACAGTTGTTATCACCACCCTGTCTCAAGATTGTGGTAACATGGATGACTCTTCTTGCTAAATGTATTTGTTTTTAGAATCAAGTAAGTTTAATTCCTTCATCCTGTGTTCTGTACTGTATATGTGGCCCCAAATAAATCACGTAATTCAATATTCGGTTCCATAAGAAATACTCAAGAAATGTATAGCCATTAAGCTATTTATATCCACATACTATCGGCATGATCTGTATTCATGGTATTAGAAGTAACATTGGACTCCAAAATTTGTTGTTAAAAAAAAAATGGAGCTCGTGTGCTTTGGAAATGTTGTCTTTCTCCTAAAGAAGAGTGAAAGTAGTAATAGGTTTCGTCAATCATAATGGCGAAACTTACTCCCGGACGCTTGAAATTACGCACGCAAATCTTTCATGAATGTAGGATTTATAGCGTGTGTCTCAAAAAAAAAAAAAATATATATATATATATAAATACACTTTTGAAATGTCCATCGAATAAAAAAAATACAGCTGTATACAATTCTGACGGAAAGGTTTATATGTATGGATATCTTATGGACTCAACTTTCAATGACACCAAAAAGTCTGAAAATATTTCATGCTTAGATGAGCACTGCTCACTTTTGTCAAGGGTATGAAAATTAGGCTGCGTAGGTGAGTCCATTGGAGCTTAGAAAACTGAAGTTGATATGATCATGGACCTATTCGTAGGTCCATGATAATGAATTCATGATCAATTGCAATCTGTGGGGAAAAGATGTATTTCATGTATTTGTAAGGATAATTAGAATATGGTTTCATCTTTCATATGACACCAAAGTGGTATTCTGTTACCATAAAAGAACGCTGCTGCGATGTGAACTGAGGCCTCTCCATCTTTGGTTGTCAGTCCAAGACTCGAAGATGAGTGAGGTCTGAGTAACAACTTACAGCTCTTAATTTATTCTTAATGTATCATGAACAAGTGACACACTGTTACACACTGTTAGATTTTTAACATCACTGACTTTGAATAAAAAACCCCACCCCACATTGAACATCTCATTGATTTACTTAATACCCAGGTAGGGATTATGTAACATTGAATATTCAATTATGGATTGTCCAAAAAAAAAAAAAAAAAGAATGTAAAAGATGTCAGCTATTTGTTCTTTAGGTCAATGGGTAACCTGAATAAAAAATAGCCAGTAGCTGAAAATAACTGCAATGTGGGGTTAAGGACCTATACATAGGTCCATGATAATGAATTCATGATCAATTGCAATCTGTGGGGAAAAGATTTATTTGTAAGGATAATCACAATATGGTTTCATCTTTCATATGACACTTAAGTGGTATTCTGTTACCATAAAAGAACGCTGCTGCGGTGTGAACTGAGGCCTCTCCATCTTTGGTTGTCAGTCCAAGACTCGAAGATGAGTGAGGTCTGAGTAACAACTTACAGCTCTTAATTTATTCTTAATGTATCATGAACAAGTGACACACTGTTACACACTGTTAGATTTTTAACATCACTGACTTTGAATAAAAAACCCCACCCCACATTGAACATCTCATTGATTTACTTAATACCAAGGTAGGGATTATGTAACATTGAATATTCAATTATGGATTGTCAAAAAAAAAAAGAATGTAAAAGATGTCAGCTATTTGTTCTTTAGGTCAATGGGTAACCTGAATAAAAAGTAGCCAGTAGCTGAAAATAACTGCAATGTGGGGTTAAGGACCTATACGTAGGTCCATGATAATGAATTCATGATCAATTGCAATCTGTGGGGAAAAGATTTATTTGTAAGGATAATTACAATTTGGTTTCATCTTTCATATGACACCAAAGTGGTATTCTGTTACCATAAAAGAACGCTGCTGCGGTGTGAACTGAGGCCTCTCCATCTTTGGTTGTCAGTCCAAGACTCGAAGATGAGTGAGGTCTGAGTAACAACTTACAGCTCTTAATTTATTCTTAATGTATCATGAACAAGTGACACACTGTTACACACTGTTAGATTTTTAACATCACTGACTTTGAATTAAAAAACCCCACCCCACATTGAACATCTCATTGATTTACTTAATACCCAGGTAGGGATTATGTAACATTGAATATTCAATTATGGATTGTCCAAAAAAAAAAATGTAAAAGATGTCAGTTATTTGTTCTTTAGGTCAATGGGTAACCTGAATAAAAAGTAGCCAGTAGCTGAAAATAACTGCAATGTGGGGTTAAGGTTTTCATTCAAGTCAAACCCAATCTCATCGCAATTGATCATAAATTTATCGCATCAACTTCAGCTTTGTAAGCTCCAACGGACTCACATGTTGCAAAATTAAAAGGCTAATTCCTGCGCAGCCTAATTTTCATACCCTTTACAAAAGTGGGCATTTCTCAATCAAGCATGAATTATTTTTAGACTTTTTGCTGTCATATGAAAGTTGAGTCCATAAGCTATCCATACATATAAACCTTTTTCCCCAGAATCATATATTTCTTCTTTGGCAGCCATTTCAAAAGTGTATAGTGTTTTTTTTTTTTAGACACCCAGTATATGTATATAGGGTGTATAATAGTGATCAATGTACTTTTCTGAAATACTTCATCGGCTACGAAACTGCTGAAAATCAATCATCCTAACATACAGCCCCTGTTCCACTCAGATCGGGAAGGATCACGTAAGACATGAGCCGATGTGGACACAGTACGATGTTAAAACGCTCTAAGAACGCTGTATTTACGACTAACACGTGCTTGCTACGCTCTTAACTACGATGATCGGGAATAAGACATTAATCTCTACCGCTGCAGTTACGCTTTAAAACGATCTAACTACGCTGACAGTGCGATGTTGCCGATGTTATCCGATCCTTGCACGCTGTATTTAAGGTGGGATTTCACGGAGCACGCGAACAATTTGCGAAGGACGCGAATGGCAAAATCCAGCATTCGCATTTTGGTCTGCAAAAGATCGCCAAACGAACGTGAGGGTTCGGAAGCGTCGTCAACTGTTCGCGAACGTCGTTTTTACTTCGGCGAGAATTTCAAAAAAGTTTGAAATTTTCTGCGAACCTTTTCCGCACACTTGGTCGTGATTTGCTCGTGAATTGTTCTCGAAAGTGTCTTTAAAGCCTCGTCATATGCGCAAGACCTTCGCAAGACACGCGCGATGTTCGCAAAATGTTCGTGAAAGCCCAAACAGACTCCGAAACTTTGGAGAATGTCTCGCGTATGTTACGCGAAATCTGCGAAGTTTTTCCGATCATTTTACGACGTAAACGCAAACTTTTCGCGTACCTTTTGAGACATTCTCGCGAACGTTTAGCGCACGTTTGGGGGATATATGACCTATACGTTTTCTACAAATAAAAATCGTAGCATACACCTAAACATCAAACAATTATTAACAACTATAGTAACAAAAGAAATTAAAGACTAGCAAAGAGAAAGAAATGTTTGATATACAAAAAAAAATCGCAGAATACACTTAGAATTAATCTAAAGTATGAAAAATTTCATTTGAAGTATGGAGATTATGTGTTGGAGGAACTGCAAAAAAAAAAGTCAAATGCTTTACTAGTGGAGATACGTCCTAGGGAAAAAATGTAGGCAAGCACACGATAGAGAGATGAGAGAAAAAGAAAGGAGAAATAGAGGAAAGAAAAAAAGTCAACTCAAGACCACTTCCACCTCTCCTTGGGTACATTTTCTCCCATGATTATTGAAAAATTTTCGTTGTTCGCATTTCCGTCGCGTGTTCTTCGTGTACGTAACATGCTGTACTTTAGCAATGATACACACGACATTCGCACATACGTCGTGGAAACTTCGCACAAATTGCGCAAGAATAGTTTTCGGCTTCATTGTCGGAACACATTCGGAGAAAAACTTTTCCGAACGTTGGATTTTGTCATTCGCGTCCTTCGCAAATCGTTCGCGTGCTCCGTGAAATCCCACCCTTACGCTCTGAACGATCTATGCGATCTTATGATGCTGTTCCCCCGTCCAGAGAGCCGAAAAGTGCCCGATGTGCCCCGATGTACCCCGATTCGAAGCTTTTGCTTTCCTTCTGGTTCCTTCTTTACTCGATAAGTTACATCTCTCAACTTGTCGAGCACTTAAAGCGGACCAAGCCAATTTTGTCTCAGCTTGGGTTGCTGCCCTTTCTTTGTTGCTGTATTGATTAGCCAAACTTCTTTAATGGGTTGGATACCGCTCTTCTGTCGTACGTTGCTTTCTGGTGAGTGCTGCTCCCTCGTATGTTTTCTCTCGCCAGATCATGGACTTTCCTCGTTTTCGTTACCAGCGTGTACGCATACATGTATTTCCATTCCTTGACGTAGGAAGTGGTCCCATGATGTCGATAGCTATTCTCTCCACTGGTTTTACAACAATATAGGCTCACGAGACCGACAGTACGCAAAAGAGGCTCACGAGACCGACACTAGGCAAAGAAAGCCCACGAGACAGACACTAAGCAAAGAAAGCCCACGAGACCGACACTAGGCAAAGAAGGCTCACAAGACCGACACTAGGCAAAGAAAGACCACGAGACGGACACTAGGCAAAGAAAGCTCACGAGACCGACAGGATGAACAGCGCCATCTACATGTCAATTACAAGTATGCAACTGTACAGGGGGTTCCATGAAGGGGAAATAACATACTCGCTAGATGCAATTTCGTCACACTATAGAGCGAGAGATTGTAACTAATTGAAACGCTACGGGGAGTGACATTGTTGCCAGTTTTTTTTTTTTTTATAGAATTGTACTCTTCATGGATCCCCCCCCCAAAAAAAAATAATAATAATAAAAAAAAGAGGACAAGAACGATGCATGGTTTGATTTTAGATCTTTAATAATGCCATCGTACTACTTTCAATAGGCTTCCCAATCTCTAGCTAGAAGATGGACAGGATGTAAGTTTTTTCCCCTTTTCTTTCTCGCTTCACTAGTTAATGTAGTCCTTATTAGATATCCCACCCGCCTGCTAAGACGTTTTAGAGTTCAATTTGTAATTTTCTGTGTAACTAAAATGTATGACTGTCGCAGCTATTCACCTCGATTTGTGGCTTTTTTTGTGAAATTATTCTCAAAACGGTACATATTTCATGAAATATATGTTTTCATGGATGCATCTTCTCTTTCCAAATCCTTTACGCTACCTTAATAGACGATTATGTCATATTCTGTGAATTTATATACTAAATCAACACCTTTGCAGATGACTATGCCCCCTCCAGATCATGTAAAGCGCGTGTGCGCTGCAACATTGACCAGTTAGTGAAATTTTTCCTTGTTAACTTCATTTCACAGCTGGATGTTTTTCTATATGGTTGATCGGAATGCCCAAATCATTTTATTATTATTTTTTCTAAGTAAGTGGTGATTTGCGGAAAGGGAAACGAGGGTGTTTTGCCATTTCTAAAATTAATGTGGAAAGATCTGAGTCACACTTTTACTGAATTTTACTGAATTTTTTCACAAACACACACACACACACACACACACACACACTCACACACGCACTGACACACACAAACGAAAACACAATTACAGATCTTTAACATTTCAGGGGGTGAGGGAGGGCAACTGACGGGAAAACACCCAAGCAACTCTCCTTTTCCCTCTATCTTATGCCATTATCTGGACACCCTATACAATTAGTAGGTCTATAGGTGGCGCTGTTCATCCTGTCGGTCTTGTAGGCCTTCTTTGCGTAGTGTCGGTCTCGTGGGCTTTGTTTGCGTAGTGTCGAACTCATGGGCTGTGTTACTCGTTCTCATGGGCTTATTTTACTTGATGTCGAACTCGTGGGCTGTATAACCAGTAGGCTGTATGATTTGTGAGCTGTATGACTCGTGGGCTGTATGACTTGTGGGTGTCTGTCTCGTGACGTTCCCAGCGAGTCATACAGCTCACAAGTCATACAGCCCACTAGTTATACAGCCCACGAGTTCGACATCAAGTAAAATAAGCCCACGAGTTATACAGCCCATGAGTTCGACACTACGCACAAAAGGCTCACGAGATCGACACTACTCAAACAAAGCCCACGAGACCGACACTAGGCAAAAAAAAAAAAAAAAGAAGGCCCATGAGACCGACAGGATAAACAGCGCCACCTATAGACCAATTTATTGTATAGGGTGCCCAATAATGGCATAAGGAAGATATAAGAGATGCAAAAGGAGAATACCGGTAGTGCTAGGGTATTACCCCATCAGTTGCCCTCCCTCACCCCCTGAACTGTTCAAGATCTTTAATTGTGTTTGCGTGTGTGAATGTTTGTGAAAAAAAAACAAACAAAATTCTGTAAAAGTGTGCATGAGATCTTTCCACATTAATTTCGAAAATGCCAAAATACCCTTGTTTCCCTTTCCGCAAAACACATACATCTACTTAGAAAAAGACAAAATAAAATGATGTGGACATTCAGATCAACCAACTACAAAAATACCCACTTGTGAAATGAATTTCACAAGAAAATATTTCACAAAATGGTCAATGTTGCAGTGCACACCTGCTTTACATGATATGGAGGGGAGTAGTTATCTGCAAAGGTGTTGATTTTATAATAGTATAAATTCACAGAAAATAATGTAATCGTCTGTAATATCAAGGTAGCGTTAAGGATTCGGGAAAAGAAGATGCATCCATGAAAACAGCTATTCTATTTCACGAAAAATGTACCGTTTTGATGAGAATAATTTTACAAACACAAGCCACAAATCGAGGTGAATCGCTGCGATATAAAACGCTTCCATTCGTTGAATGTCATAGATTATAGTTACAGAGAAAATTACAAATTGAACTCTAAGCAGGCGGGAAAGGATATCTTATAAGGCCTACTTAACTAGTAAAGCGAGAAAGAAAAGGGGAAAATTACATCCTGTCCACCTTCTAGCTGGAAATTGGGAAAGCCTATTGAAAATAACACAATTGCGTTATCAAAGATCTAAAATTAAGCCATTCATCGTTCTTGTCCTCTTTTATTTATACTTCTTTTTTATTGGGGGGGGGGTCCCATGATGAGCACAATTTTATTTTAAAAAAATGGTAACAGTGTCGCTGCCCCCTAAAAGCCACACGTGTACAAACACACACTTGATGTCGTTGATATGTCTTTATTATGTATATTATAGATGGTTCTGTTCAATTAGTTACAGTCTCTCGCTCCATAGCGTGACAAAATTGCACCCGCCAGTATGTAATTTTTCCCCTTTATGGAACACCCTGTACAGATACATATTTGTAATTGACATGTAGATGGCGCTGTTCATCCTGTCGTCTCGTGAGCCTTCTTTGCGTAGTGTCGGTCTCGTGAGCCTCTTTTACGTACTGTCGGTCTCGTGAGCCTTTACTGCGTACTGTCGGTCCCGTGAGCCTTTATTGCGTACTGTCGGTCTCATGAGCCTTTATTGCGTACTGTCGGTCTCGTGAGCCTTTACTGCGTACTGTCGGTCTCGTGAGCCTTTATTGCGTACTGTCGGTCTCATGAGCCTTTTCAGCATAGTGTCGAACTCATGGGCTGTATGGCTACTGTCACAACCCCCAAAATCAGCCTGCTCGGCGACCGGTCGGCGAGTTTTTAGCCAATTAAATCGGACAACGACCAGTGATCGACCAGGGGCCGACCAGGCACCACTGATTTTTAGGGCAACGGTCGGTCGCCGCTGAAGTTTTAACGCGGAGTTAAAATTTCAGCGGCGACAGACCAGTTTTCACTCGCTGCCCAAAATACGCTCAGTGTCCGAGCGGCAACCGCCCAGGCACTGACCTAATCGAGCGGTCGCCGCCGAGCGATTTAGGGAACTAAGGTAATAGAGACAAAAATGACAAAAGCACAGAAGAAAACCAAGGGAATAGATCGAGCGGTCGCCGTCGAGCGATTTAGGAACTAAAAATGATAAAGATAAAAATGACAGAAGAATTGAAGGAAATCAGGGACTAGATGGGGAAGAGAAGCCAGGGTAATGTGGAAGAAGCAGGGGAGGGATAGAGGCAAGGAAACCCCATCAAAATCTCAGCATCTCAACATCTCGGCAACCAACATGAGGGACATGGAAAACAGGGACAGCCACTTTGGGGCAAAAGAGTTGAAAGCTAAAAGTTAGTGTCGGTATGTAGACTTAGTCATGAATGACAAGAGATGGGTAAATGAAAATATGAAATTAAATATGAATAGAAAAATACTGTTAAATATAGAAGCAAACTATATCCTATCTTTGTTCCATCTTGGGTTTTCCTCCCTTTTGTTTGATATCCTAATTTCTAGTTATCTGGGGTTTCACATAACTGAGGTTTGGTAGTTGGTAATTTAACTCTTTAAATTTAAATCTTTAGCCTCGAGTTTTACCTTAATCAATTAATTGATTATCACATCACAAATCACATATTATATAGATACAAGAATAAACCCAGATATAGCTTATGAGAAATTTCCGGCAGAGACCGGCGGGCGGCCGCCGGTACGCCTATGGGACACCGGTAGATGACCTATCGATCACTCGTCGGTCGCTGAGCGATTTCGTAAAATCGGCCGGTGGCCAGTGGGAGATCGTCCAGTTGCCAATGGGGCATCGCTCGATGACTGCTCAGTCTCTGCGCGGAGAAGATCCCAAATTTCGCAAGTTTTCACCTAAAATCGACCGGTGACCGACGGGAAATCGACAGGGCATCGTTCGGGCACCGCTGGGGTTTTATAGCCTGCTCAACATCTCCAATAACTGCTGGGCGGTGCCAAAATTTCAGCGGCGACCGAGTAGGCTACAAACCGGTCGGTCGCCGCTCTGAGATCTGACCGTAGCCTTAGACTCCTGAGCCGTATATTATAACTCATGGACCTATTTTTGATGTCGGTCTCGTGGACCGTATGACTCATGGGTGTCGGTCTCGTGGGATGACTCCGTCATAAGGACGTCATACATTTAGTATCTATATCGATCATGAATGTTTATAAGATTGAATCTGATAGCGAAAACTAGTGGAAGTAATTAAGGAAAGAACACTAGTAACTACAGTATTAACGCTGTGTCAGAAATTGTACACTTTTTTCTTATCTTATATTCAAACGAATTCCAGCTTGCGTTATGAAGACACATTTTCATATTTCAATTAGGCTGATTACAAAATTGTGACCTAGTTTAGCAATCATGTCATGAAGCATTACAACTTTTTGCCCGTATATATAAAAACGTGGTACCACAGTCCAGTAACTATAGGAATAGGTGGAAGACTTAGGCATGATAGGGATAGGATTTAGGACTTTCGGAGAAGGTTAGTTTAGATTCGTAAGGTTGTACCTGAAGGTACCCATAACTTCATTAGATCTTGTAATGATATACTATTATCCAAGCCGAGATAGATTAATTATTAATCTATCTCGGCTTAAAAACGACGTCAAAATGGCGTCTATTTTCGTTGTTTATTTCTGTTGACGCGTGTCAGCGCTGACGTGAAAGTAACGTCATTCTGACGTGTCTCTGCTATCAGGGATACTCCGAGTCACTCCTTCGATTGCGTTCTTCACGATCGAACATAACAGCCAGATCATTGATTGCACCTCCATGTGAGCGGTTAGATCCTCGTAAGGAGCTCTGCGTTTGTCATACTCAAGATCTCTTACCAACTTCTTGTTTAGAAAAAGCGGGAGAATCTCATCCTTTATCGTGAATAATGGCTGCCTTCAAATCTTCCTCTACACACGGTAAGAAATCGAGGTCTCTCTCTCTCTCTCTCTCTCTCTCTCTCTCTCTCTCTCTCTCTCATTATAATATAGTTTCATGATGACAATGTCGATTTAGTTCTTCCTCTGTCAGTTCGGCTGGAGGCGCTATCCCTATCATCGCGTCTTGATTTGTAACAGAAAGAGCAAATACCGAAATATACACGAGTAAACTAACTTAAACCGCATTTAGAATTTACAGCAACATCTCTCAGAACAAAATTCCTCGGACTTTACATCAACATCTCTAGTACAACCTTTTTTGCGGACTTTACAGCAACATCTCTTGGACAAATTCTTATCTTCGGGAATAAAAACAAAAGGAGAGAGAGAGAGAGGGGGGGGGGGTGGCATCGTACACGCGCTAATAACGTTCTCTAGTATACGTTTCTACTTCGAGTCAACTTCGCATGCCACTCAGCATCGCCGGCCGAGCTATAACATCGTCCGTATAACCAAGTATTCTGGTCAAAATAATCCGAACTAAATTATGTAAGGTATCTTAATATATTAAGTACTTTATTCGTTGTGATAAACTATGGAATCATTAGTAATACTCCATATGGCTCGAAAGTCATACACAATCCACTACAAAAATAATCCGAAAAAAATAAGAAATATGTGGTATGTTAATGTGTTTACCATTTTTCGTCCTTCCGAATTATTTGGCCACAATCTGCCAAAATTTTGTCGCCACGATGAATGCTACATGCAGCAACAAGTTTACCGGCACACCTGTAATATAGATAGGGGAAGTAGTAAAGATAAATTGATACAGCGATATGTATATTAATGTTCATTGCCATTATGTAGACTCCTTTTAAATTGTCCGATCTATTCATTCAAAGATATACCACTCTTGTGTTTAGCGATGTACTTTCCACGCTGCTGTCCATGTTTATCTCTTCTTTTTGTATGTTGCGTAACATTGCGAAGATGGTAATGGTGACAAAATATGCGTTCTTCCTTCAGCAAATTTCTTTCAAGGGTGTCCCCAAGCCTAACACTTCTCAAATTCATTGGCTTCCTGCAAGGAGAATATACACCAACACAATGAGGATTGATGATAGCTAGTCTATACCTTAAATCTCTTCGCAACACAATATCATGTTTTCCATAAGTCTGTTTGTTTGGGGTTTTTTTTTTTTCAGTCAAATGACCGTTTCAGATTCATTGCCTTTTCATCTTACGTAAGTTTTATTTTCTTCATCTTATGTACGCTTCTTTTTTTTTTCATCGTAGGCAAGTTTCTTAAAGTTCGTTTTAGATTTCCCACCTTCGTGCGTAAGCTTTCCTAATTAACAGTACAGACATCTCTTCGCCTTCGTGCATAAACTTTCCTAATTTACTGTAGGCCTACTGGCCAATTAGAATGCGCTAACGCATGTGGGAGATCGTACAATACTGCGGCTGCGTGACATCTCTTCGCAACACGTTTTCGTGTGCGATTAGTCTGTTTTAGAGTCATCGTTTCAATGTTTCAATGTTTCAAAGAAATTTTATTTCCAATAGCACATTTTTGTTGATACTAGTTCACGGGAAAGCACAACGTATACAATAATACAGGTTTTCCCGGTCAATTTCGCACTTTTGTCAGTCCATTTATCCATTTATCGCGCAATCTGTCTTTCAAAATTGCAACTTGAGCGTTCAATTTTACACATTTCGATCAATGAAATTTGCACATGTGGCTTTCGAATTCGTAAAAAGGGCATTCAAATTGGCTGGTACTCTACGTTCATTCAAATTCGCCACCACTCGCCGAAAAGGGTATTTGAGTCAATTAATTTCGCGAATGGGCAGTCAAATTCCAAACATTTTCATTCAAATTTACTTCATGTTATTTCTTTCTTGAAAAGATGAGAACATTTTAACGTGTACTTCTATGTGACTTTTTGTTTCAACCCCACACTGTTAGGCAGTAAAAGTATCATATTTTTGACCCTAAGAGATAACTCGAGTTTGTTGTTTTGTAACGTCCATTTTCTTTGATACATGTCATTATAGGCTTACATGTTCCAATACTACAGATTAACTTCATCTTCTTACAGTCATGACAGCACAAGTTAGATACAGACGTATATCTCAAGAAGACAGAGAAATAATTATAGGAACATTATTGATGATCATAACACTGACTTATAGAACTGGCCGACGCACTCGGAATAAAGTGGTCAACGGACTGGGAGACTCAATAAGCACATTAAAAAAAAGGTTGCCAAAATCTCTAAAATATAATACGAAAATATTAAATGTTATGATGTTTACAAAACAATAACTATTATGAAAAAAAAAATGAAGGAAGAACCAAAGCATAGACATGTGTGCTAAATTGACTGCAAAAGATGTTAAATTGGATGCCCAGAAATGAATTCGAATGAACGAGCGCAGTATATACGTGATCACGTGACTATATCAGTCTAAATTGAATGAACAAAATATAACGAAATGGTGCTTGTCTTACGAATTTCAGTTGAAAAAGTGTAATTAGAATGAGGATAACGGTTACTTGAATGCTCCAAAATGAATTTGAATGAAGAGATCATAAAATTGAAATACCGAACATGTCATCTACACTAAAGTTTGCTAAATAATACAGCAATAAGAAATTGGACTGACAAAAGTGCGAAATTGGCCGGGGAAACCTATATATACATAATATACATGTGAGACTAATGTTCAAAATAATCGTGTTATTGGAAAAGAGAGGCCCACGTAAACGACAAGCTTGTAGAAATGTGGCCACTCAGAAAATCGAACTCGCAATACAGAAAAAAAAATATATATATACAGGGACAAAAGCACAAACACAGGCACAAGACGCTCACTGTTAAACAAAGACGTAGGACAAACAACACGAGACAATAGGAGAGGGAGGTTAGAGGGAGAAGAAAGGGTAGGAAAAATGAAGGAAGGAAGGAAAGGATACAGGGGTAGGGTCGCATGCAGGGCTATTGCCAGACACTATCCATTGGCATGAGCAAAATAATATAAACACACACATACACACACACACACAAAAAAAAAAAAAACAAACAAACAAACAAACAAACAAACAAACAAACAAACAAACAAACCGGTGCGGTCCCAACTGGATCCGACACTGCCAAGAAATTTGATCGATGAAACCATTTCTATAGGAGGGTAACATCAAGCATAACATTGCCTGGCAGCGTTTCAAGTGAATTACTAAGAAAAAAAACCCCACATAAAACAACAACATAAACTTAGTCTTTTGCAAAGTGAGAGTTAATCTCTTCGCCCATTGTAACAAGTTTCAATTCTTCGTTGAAAGTTTGTAAAAGAACTTCGAGGTCTCTGTGGGAATAAAGAATTAAGATTGGAGTCCTCGGCAAATAGAATAATGGAGAGCGCAGGAGACGATCTGTGAAAACCATTAATGTAAGCAACAAATATAAAGGGGGCCTATAAGCTACCTTGCGGTACACCACAAGGAATATCACGCATCACAGATACATTATATATTTATGATAGAGACAAACTGTATCCTGTTGGTTAGGTAACTCCTGAACCACTCCAAGGCCTTTCCACAAAAGCCATAATGCAGATGCATTATCAATAATAGAGACAAAGTGTTGCCTGTTGGTTATGTAATTCCTGAACCACTCCAAAGCCTTTCCACAAAAGCCAAAATGCATATACATTATCAATAACAGAGACAAACTGTATGTCCTGTTGGTTAATTATGTAACTCCTTATCCACTGCAAGGCCTTTCCACGAAAGCCATAACGCTGTAACTTATAAACCAGTCAATCTCCGTCTGTCTTTATCTTCTTCTTCTTAATACTGTAATAAGCGGGGGGCCGAAAGCTAAAAACAGAGGTCGAGTTCCACTCCTTCTACAAACTAAGTAGACCAAGCTTATTTTCAAGTTTTAATTGTAACAAACAAAATTCCACTGGTCTACCTCAAAAAATAATTGTTGCGAAAGCCTCTAAACGTTGAAACGTTTCAAGATAAATCAGCCTTTCTCTGATTTATGCTGAATCAAGCCTTTTCATGATTTTCCTTTTTTTTCAGAAAAATATTAAAATAATGAGATTTTTCCTTAAAATCTCAATCCAGTTATCACAATAGCCCCAAAAATGGTATCAACTTGTAAAAAAAAAAAAAAAAATATTCTCTTTCATATGACATCAAATTTGTTGAAATCTGATGTTTCTATCAAATCCTATCTTTCAAATAATAAATTCAATAAATGGCGGCCATCTTGGACGCCATCTTGGATTTGGAGTCTTTCGCAACAAATTTTTTTTTAGGTAGACAAGTGGAATGTTGTTTGTTACAATTAAAACTTGAAAATAAGCATGGTCTACTTAGTTTGTAAAGAGAGTGGAACTCACTCGAAAAATAAGCGAGTTCTGGTGGTTTGGCCCTTCGCTTATAATGCATCTCTGTCTCTTTCTCTTTCTCTCTCTCTCTCTCTCTCCCACAAACACACATTATTCTTATCATCCTCTACATTGTTTTGTCTTCTGCTTCTCGACGCACCAATGCACTTATCAAAGACAATAGTGCAGACTCCTTTCCTCCATTCATTTATGATCAGTGGGGGCACGCTCATGTTTTACATCTCACCCCTTTCAATCAATCTCCATCTACCCTTATCTTATTACGATCGATAACAAACTCACGCACACATTCAATCGTCCGTATAACACTTCATAGCCTTTTCTCTATCCAAATCATAAGATCAGTATACACAGTCACACATACAACAGAAACTTACTAGATTTTAATACACACACACGAGCGCGCGCGCGCGCGCGCGCGCCCATTCGTTATTCTACATTCACATAGACGTGTCATTTCCATTCACCCGCTCCATGATATGATTTTATAATGCTCCATTAAAGTTTTTTTCGTTTCAACATTTTCACACGGCAAAACAAGTTAATGCATTCCATCTTTTGATATTAGAATACAATTATTTCACATTTAGAGAAAGTTTCATTTACAGTCGAAACCAGAGTTTTCATATACGGCACGTATTCTACCATCTCCGAAATCTCACTTCTGATTTGAAGTGGACCCAACACATCAACAATACTGTCAATAAAGCCAATAACGTGCTTGTATTTCTAAAACGCAATCTTCGCATAAAATCTTTTGATGTTAAAGCCACAGCTTACAAAACGTTGGTTTGACCAATTGTTGAGTATGCTTCCACAGTTTGGGACCCATCTACCAAGAACCTAATCCACCAAGTGGAAATGGTCCAGAGAAGAGCTGCGCGATTCACTTTAAATCGCTACCATAACACCTCGAGTGTCACCAAAATGCTACAAGAACTTAATTGGACCACTCTAGAACAGCGCAGAGAAAATGACAGGCTAATTATGATGTACAAAATACACAATAATCTCACTCCTCTTTCAGCACAGGACTATATTATCAAACAGGCTACTCAGTTAACGAGAGCCTCGCAACCACACTCCTATCAGCAAGCTTGCCTATCAGATACCATATTCGAGAACTGAATCGCATCGCCATTCGTTCTTCCCAAGAACTGTAAGGAACTGGAATTCCCTGTCGTCAGAAATTGTTTCAGCGCCATCTGTGGGATCATTTCGAAACCGTCTAACGGTTGATCACAGTGGCTAGTTTTTTTTTTTCGTCAAATTTTCTATGTGCTTGTAAATATCTGTAACTTATTTGTATTATAATGTAAATAGCACCAGTCTGCAAGAATCTTCAGTCTATTGAAGGAGGCAGACTTAATCAGAAGAAGAAGAAGAAGAAATACCGTCGACATTTTCAGTCTCATAGACATAAACCCCTAGGTCAGGATGAATTATAAACAAATTCAAAAGATTTTCCAAGACGATTCCAAGATAATCATAGTCCGTTGAAAAAAAAGGGCGGGCGTGAGTGGCCCGCGTGAGTCCGTTTGTCACATTCCTCAAGAGCTCAAACTCTTTCCATTTGGATATAGCTTCATTTCTCTCTTAGCTCGCTGATAACCTTATTGCAGCTTGCTGTACTTTTTCTCGCGATCGCCCAAATTCACATTCAAATCCCCACCCATAGTTTCAACGGGCATGATCACTCTCACTGGGGTAGTCTTCGATGCAACCTTCGCAACATACCATTGCCATAAGATGGGAGACTGTAAAATAAGACGAATAGGTTCTGGACCTCGCGTCGGGCATCAATTACCAAGTTCTTTCCAGCCTCATTCTCCGCTTCCTCCTCTTCTTCCTCTTCTTCTTCTTCCAGCTCTTTTATTCCTTTCTCACATAAAATAAAGAGAATGATATTATATGTAAAAAAAAAAAATGAAAGTCCCCCTCAAAAAAATCCAGACACACTTCACTGCAAATTACATAGAAGTTCACTACTTCAGCAGAGAACATTATTAAAGTTTGTCATATTGTATTAAATGGAATGCAGAAATAAAGTTAAATCTGAACTAATCTGAAAGTCATATAGGTGATTACGTATTCTAATGCAATAGGACTGATTTTTTTTTTTTTTCATATCGATGAAATCAAAGCGGATATATACTTATATTCACATCAAAGGTGGACCTGGGAGGCAATAGATGGATCATCGCCTCAGCTAATACGCAAAACATTCTTAAAAACATGTGAAACTTCAAAAATTTAACTTATAACTTTCGGTTTCTTACATTTCACTCTGTTCACCATAAGTACCGTTCCCATGCACTCCGCGTCTTTTTGCCAAAAATCGAATTTTTGGATAGTGACCGAAATCGCGGGAATTTTTTTTTTTCGGAATTTGGATCGATATCCTGATCGCAACACCCCAAAAATACGTAATTTTGAGTGCAATGAGAAATGTACTATAGTGAGCTTGAACATAACGTGAATTTGGAATTCCTGGGAATATTCTAGTGCTTTTCTGCTTGCACTTGTGATGGAACTGTAAAGTCTTTAAAAAATGCTACATAGGCATTACTGATGATTTGTCTTCACTCTCCTCGTTTATTGATGAAACACTAAAATGATTGAATAAACCAGTTTCTCAAAAAATGAGAGGCGTGGTTAATTTCGTATTGTACACGTTTCAGCCAACTGGAGGCAGGATGTATACTTATTACACCGAGCGAATATAAAATAATTTACATATCAAATCTTCATTGTCATAATTATTGAACTGTAAGTTACACGTGTCTGCGTATTTTCTTCTCCTTTTTTAAAGTTTTAGTAGGTCTTAATTTTCTACTTTTATATCCGGCGAATACAACACTTTTTACTATATCTTTCATCAGTCTTGTCTGTTTCGTTTCATTCCTTAAAATCACAGGGTCAACGTGGGGCTATTCTGGCGGAGCGCGTGGTATGTATAAACTTTTATAAGCAACGTTAACTGAGTAGAAAATGTATCAAGGCTGGTGGGCAGAGGTATGGAGGGGAGGGTTCAAGGTGTGAATAAACGCTGTTAATCTTCAGGGATGGCAGTGGAGTTACAGAATTCCATTAATATGTACACATAGGGCCTTTATCGTAATTTATCCGATCCATTATCTTTTTGGCTTCGTGGCATTGGTTCAAGGACTACAATATTTACGACACATCCTCTTATGGAGGTACGCACTTAGAACGATATTATCAGCAGTTATCACGGCGGAAAATAAAAGCTTAATTAATGTTAATTGGTTTCAGCCAGGTTAAATGCCATTTTACCTCGCATCATCGCAGATTCAGATAGCTGTAGAATGCGTTACTAGGTGAGGTACGTATTTTGGAATCATAAATATCCTAGAAATTACTGTAAAAACAAATCGTGCAATCCTTGCTTTGAGAACATCATAATCGAGTTACCACACATTTTCATTCCTACATTCACTTTTCATTCCTGTTCGATGTCTGCTCCCCGTTTCAAACTCATTTTACTCTGCCGTAAAGTCATACTGCAGGCTCCTTAAAACATTCATGATTTTTATAACTGAAATCTGCAGTTGGGGATATAAAATAAAGTTATTGGATATTCTTTTGAATTTCAGAATAAATCCTGTAAAGTAATATCCTTGGACTACATTTTGCCGGCAGCAAAACGTCTTGCTGGCAGGATAGCTGTTCTCCCTATACTTATCTCTCCCTCGACACAAGGTGCTATTTTATGTTATTACGAAGGTTTCTTTTTTCCATAGCGTTTTCACGCCCTTCCAAAGGAAAAAGAAAAACCGTTAAGCACGTGTCACCGCTATTCTAACGCATCGGGTCAGTTTTCGCTGTCCTCGTATGCAACCAGTAAAGCGCTATTAATATCCAGATGAGGCGTGTCATGATATAAGATCTCACCGTTTTGCATTTCAGCTATCATTAGATTCATATTTAACTGATTTATGTCTTAGGTGCATGTGTGTGATAGCGTCTATACTTCCGTGTTGTATGTATGTGTGTGTGTGTGGGGGGGGGGGGGGGTGTATTTTTAAGGGAGGGAATGGCACATATACCAAAGCATCAGGATCTAAAACAGACAGCATGTATACGGGGGCATCCCACGAGACCGACACCCACGAGTCATACGGTCCACGAGACCGACATCAATAATAGGTCCATGAGTCATACAGCCCACGAGTTATACGGCTCAGGAGTCATACAGCCCATGAGTTCGACACTACGCACAAAAGGCTCATGAGACCGACACTAAGCAAACATAGCCCACGAGACCGACACTAAGCAATAAAGGCTCATGAGACCGACACTAAGCAAAGAAAGCCCACGAGACCGACACTAAGCAAAGAAAGCCCACGAGACTGACAGTAGGCAGAAAAGGCACACGAGACCGACACTAAGCTAAAAAGCCTCACGAGACCGACACTAAGCAAAGAAAGCTCACGAGACCGACAGTAGGCAAAGAAGGCCCACGAGACCGACAGGATAAACAGCGCCATCTACATGTCAATCACCTGTACAGGGTGTTCCATGAACGGAAAAATAAGATAGTGGCGGTTGTAATTTGTAAATTTTAATGAACGACATCAAACATGTATTTCTACATACTTCTGGTGGGGGGGGGGGGGGGGCAAGTGTGGGAGCGACATTGTTATCAAGTAGAAAAATAGAATTGTATTCTTCATGCCCCCCCCCCCCTCCAAAAAAAATAGAAGAATTAGTATTCTTCATCCCCCCCCAAAAAAAAAAAAAAGAAAAAAAAAAAACCCACAAATGAATTAAAAAGAGGGCAATTTGTAGAAAGATCTGTTACACACTTTTACTGTACTTTGTTCATTTTGTTTCACAAACACACACCCATGCAAACACAATTAAAGATCCTGATCATTTCAGGGGGGGGGGGGGGGGGCAACTGATGGGGTTACACCCTGCCGGAGATGGCAACTCTTCTTTTCCATCTCTCATATCTTCCTATGCTAAGTATCAGGACACCCTATACAATTTATTGGTCTAAAGGTGGCGCTGTTCATCCTGTCGGTCTCGTGGGCCTTCTTTGCTTAGTGCATGTCGGTCTCGTGAACCTCTTTTGCGTAATGTCGGTCTCGTGAGCCTTGTATGCGTAGCGTCGGTCTCGTGGACCTTTTAAGTGTAGTGTCGGTCTCGTGGGCTTTGTTTGCTTACTGTCGGTCTCGTGAGCCTTTTGTGCGTAGTGTCGGTCTCGTGAGCCGTATAACTCCTGGGCTTATTTTACTTGATGTCGAACTCGTGGGCTTTATTCACTCAGTGTCGAACTCGTGGGCTGTATAACTGGTGGGCTGTATGACTTGTGAGCTGTATGACTCGTGGGCTGTATGACTTGTGAGCTGTATAACTTGTGGGCTGTATGACTCGTGGGTGTCGGTGCACCCATGTATACTAGTACTGCCTAGTATAACATTAGAAGATGATAATCATGTTAACGTTATCATTACTCGAAGGCCCGAGAGTGCGCTCTTTATATTGTTCGTGATAAGGATAAGATGATGAAGGATGTAACAATAATTTTGACAATGATGTCAATGAAGTCAATGAACTGAAAATAAACTCTCTTGAAGTGACGTTTGGCCAATTAAAAAAAAAGCGTATATCAATACCCGTTTTACTAATATATCTACATTTTATACATACCATTAAAACATCGTAGAATTTCCCAAATAACCACAAAGTTTGCCCGAGGCTTGCTCGACATAGCAACAACCAATGCATGCAAATGTATTCCCATGAGGTACATGTATACTGAAATGAAATGGCTGCGGGTTGATGGAATAGCTTGTCATCGGTAGTAAGGCTTACTTGCAGGTCATCAGAGAAAAATATCCATAATGCTAAATGCATTATACTATACCAACTTGTTGCCTTCCTCGGGCGAATGAAGATCTCTTAGGAGGAACAGGGGTCTGTTTCACTAAGCTCTGAGATCATTCCGAAGTTCAATTCAAGATCCTAAATATTGTGTGAAATTAGCGAGCTTTAGATCTACGACGCAAACGCTGAGACGACGCTAAGTAGGCCGAAAATGGTGTTCTGCATATGCGCGAGACAGCTGTCTCCGTTGTTCAACCCGTGAGGCTGCGTCGTCTAAAAGCGTCCGCGCCGCAGATTTTTTATGTCCAGCGAGTGGAAGGACGACTTGGTATCCTCCAAATGGTTTGGTCCCATGTGTGCGACAAGTTAAGTGGAGGCCTCTTTTCTTGTTGAGTGGGATCCCTCCAGTCGTTCCCAGATGCCCCCCCCCCCCTTTGATGCAACGCGCTAAACCCTGATGGATTCCTTGTCCAAAGTTATCACACAAGATCTTCAAAGTCAAACGAATGTTTATAACGGATAGGCCTATACTTGAGTTACAGTATATAATAGTGAGTGCTATATGAATTTGAATAACATGGGCGCCACTGGACAGGAAGATACACCCAGAATGATAAACTTCTGTATCTGCCTATCAACAACATTGTACTCTCTTGGTTTTTTTTTTCTGTTTGGACTTACAGTATTTTGATTTTCCTCTGTCGTTTACAAACAGTAGGACCCCTTCATTGGTTCTCGAGTTACCCCAAGTGCGCTGGGAGATATCAATCGCCGATCGCCTTGTCCAGTTGCACGGCAGTGCGACGGTCAACTTGCGATCGATTCTGTTTCGACGGGTACTGCAAAGAACGAAATATGGACATAAAGAATAACGGCCATTCTGGTAGGTAAATGTGGCCAAGAAACTTGGTTGTTTAATTTGAAAGACAAACACAACATATACAATGCACATTTATCCAGCACGCCTATACACAAACAAACCGAAAACGGACGTTAACACATTAAGTTCACATTAGCTATAGTGTGATGGAAAACATGTAGCAGTCTCATCCCTTTATTAATATCATGCCTTTAATACCCAACACTACAGTCTCACTTGCTAATTCAAAATGTTTACAATCGTATGCAACAGTTATCGCGTTTGATTATGATTTCGTATCACACATTAAAACAATGGAAATTTCCGGAAATGTAGCATAAGTTATTTTATTCATTTATTAAGTGTTATTCAAAAAAGGGTTGTCTTTTCAGAGCCAAATTAACGTAAATATACATTACAGATCGGAACTCGTTATTTGCACAGTGTAAAGAAATATTACCATTTCCTTTCTGTAATTAAATTGAATGCACATTGTTACCCACTCTACCATGCAGCAAGAATTCTGTTTCTTTGTTTTCTTAATTTCTGTTTAGCATATTTATCGTATAATAAAAATAGTTTATATATAGTCTTCTTATTCTTATTTCATTCTAAGAATGATTTCCTGATCACTTAAGAAATTTTCCTTACAAGTCCCTGCATGTATCTCACACAGATGATGGTAATTATTTTGCGCAGTAAAGAAACTCAGTTTATGATGTTATAATCTATAATATCATACATATTTCATAAATCATAATTCACGTGTACAGTATATGAATATATAATTATTGTTGACAACATCATTATTATTATAATGTGTGTTTGTGTAAGTATGTGTGTGTGCGAGAAAGAGTGAGCGTTAATGTGGATAGATGTTTGGATGTATATACAACACTAACAATAGTATTCAAGTGAGATTCTTGATAGGCCTACTTACATTGGTTGATATCTTACAAACATCTCATTCAAATACTTTTTCTTTCTCAGTGCAAGTGACATTGCCATCCAACAGCTACTTCATCAGAGGCGGGGGACTGTCGTGTAAATACCAGGCTCTACAGTTCCACTTTCACTGGGGAAGTGACTGCACCAAAGGCTCTGAGCATTCGATGGATGGCGTCACCTACCCCGCCGAGGTGTGTTGTGGCGTCCTCATACACACACACACACACACACACACACACACACACACATACACATACACATATCCTTCTGTTTTAAAGAAACATGTTTGCCTTTTATATCATTAAGTTAGTTAGTTTTGAGTTTTAATCAAATCAGGTGAATGTAATAATGCGAGTTAGGAAAATATCAAGTTTCACATATTTCCCAAACCAAATACAGTCAAACCTGTCTATAGCGGCCACCCAAGGGATACAGGAAAAGTGGCCGTTATAGACAGGTGGCCGCTATAGGCAGGTAACATGTATCGTCGTTGTATACATCTATATATACTTACATGTACATGTATGTGTGTACGTATGCACATGTGTGTATCATGCATAGAACAATGCCGGTGTTCATGAAATTGTTGCACAGTACATGTAGCATGTGCACAGTCATGAAGAAAGCTTAACACTAGTGCATCATTGTGACTGAATAAGTGATGAATGCAACGGTGGCGATCACTGAACGTTGCCCAGGAATGACTGGCACGGCTAACAAGCAGAAAAACACGCTGAATTATCGGCTCGGCTACGGCTCCACTGGGTTTATGGCCGCTATAGACAGGTTAAAATCTACCACGGGAAACAAAATTTGTGGCCGCTGGCCGCGTTAGACAGGTGGCCGCTATACACAGGGTCTTTAACATTGCTTTTCTCTCGGGGGGATTTTTCAGTGGCCGCTATAGACAGGTGGCCGCTATAGACCGCTAAGGCAGGTTTGACTGTATGTTACTCAAAATCACTCAGGATAATTACATAAAGTAATGGTTCGCCTCACATGACCCCCGTTAACTCCTGGCTTAGATTGAAACCTTTGATGTATCATCCCTTTTTAGCGAAGTACAAGATGGTAATTCTACTATTATTTCACAGTGACAGTCACTCAGCGATGGTGTCTATTTGCATCGATAAAACGGAGTTTATAGCCGTTTTGATCAGTTACCAAAAATTATTGGTATTTTTTTATAATGATTAATACGATTCCATTCAAATTTATACAACACTCTTCATCAAGGAGGATTGGAAAAAACAAACGTAAAATACAACATGAAATGCTGGAGTATCAAAGAAAATAAAAGTTCATGATCAAACAGAAAGAAATGAATTCCATACACCAACGTGAATAAGCTCTCCGTATAGGCATAAGATAACAGCATAAGAAACCATCATCAAACACAAGGACAAATCATAAAATGAAGATCATGAGACTTTTAAAATTCCATTGTCATTTATCACATCCTATTCTGTATAAAATAATGAAAATAATAATAATCTTGATTACGGAATGGAGCTCGCCTTCAAGTTCACCATTTGGGATCGGTGAAATGCAGATTAGGAGCTATTATAAGTCTGTTTTGTGCAGCTCTACCGGGCAAATGGCGCTAAGTCGATGCTTCTCCGTACTCACTGAATTGTATTGGTCCGTTTCTCTCATCTCTTCGCGAGTAAGGAGTCAAGACGGGGTGGAGTTTACAAAAGCTGGCACAAGGAAAATTTCATATACGTCTTCAACTCAGACCATGATACTTGTAGGCCTATACGTACACTTGTATAGTGTCGTTAGTTTCATAGGGCGTGTTTAGACCTATCTGTTGTGACAGTTCCAATGCCTTGATATACCTCCCAGGGACCTGATAATTTGAACTGTTCAATTAACCTGTTCCGAATTGATACGTGTTTACGTCTGGAATCATGGGTATAAGCCTTCTTCTTTAAATAGGGAACAATCTGATCTGATAAGAATCTTTATGAATATGAAGACATTTTCTACAAACAAAAGATGTGAGTGCAGAACCCAACTGCAGTTCCATAACCTGTTTTACCTAGTCGTCAAAATCAATGCATTAATGTTCTATTCCGGTCAATTATGTCTTATTCGTATCGTTTTACCCTCATGTTTATTCAGCTTTTACGTAATCTTATCTTACAGATGCACATCGTCCACAGAAAAGTTGGTCTGACTGCCGATGAAGCCTTGCAAGTCAAGGATGGCCTAGCGGTTTTGGCAGTTATGATCAAGGTACGAGCGCCTTTCGATTTCTCCATTGTTTGATTTTTTTTCACGAATTTAATGAATTATTTGATTGATTGATCAAGTTATAAATGCTTCATCGTTTCCTGCTTTCTTTTTGTTTTTCTACATCATAAGTCTGTGTGTGTGTGTGTGTGTGCGAGTGTGTGTGTGTGTATGTATGTATGTATGTATGTGGCATTTTTAAACTTTAGTAACCCACAGCAGTAAAATTAATCTCATTTCTGCCATCCCTTCCCCCAACTACCACAGATCGGATGCCAGACAAACAGAAATTTTGACGCCATAGTCAAAAGCCTCTCGGTTATCCCCAGGTCTGGTAAGTGACGTCACCTTTCACCTTCCCATGATGCACACAAGGCAGATGCAACAATGAGTGGATATAATTGTACATCTATAGGACCGACTTTATTACTAACTTCGATCACCTTACTTTAAATCGCTTCAAACGTTGTCAGTTAATGATAGATAATCAAATACACTGTATCAATTGTACATCATACTCAATTTGTTTCATGAATATTTTTCAAATTATCTCAAGTGACAGTCACTGGAGTTATCATGGCAACAAATGAAATACTTGTAAAGGAGAAGTCGCTCCTTAACTACTGCCATAGCGACTGCAGTGATCGATGAGTTACAATAATCGATGGTTGGGATCTGGATAGATGGGCCCAACAACCCCTAATCTTACTATCCCTGCCCTTTGTTGCCACAAAATGTTCACACAAACGGTAACGTTTGATGTGTACGGTATACGGCGCACGCCATATAGGGAGGTAAATACTCTTAACCTCTATTCTGCCTCCGAAAAGCACTGAATTGTGGTAGCTGACGCCATTTTAAGGACACCTTGAGAGTGATACCCTCCCCCCCCCCCGAAAAAAAAAAGCATGCAATATGTCTGTGAGAGAATCCCCCCCCCCCCACACACACACACACACACACACACGAACAAGACTGTTTTACATAATTTTTTAGATTTCCATCTGCCGGTTCTCATCCTTGTATGATTACAACAGGAGACGCGACTACAACTTCAGGAAATATCTCCCTAGACAACCTTCTTCCCGACAATCGTCAAGACTTCTTCCGTTATTACGGCTCCCTGACCACGCCCACTTGCGATGAAAGCGTGGCCTGGACAGTCTTCGCTGACCCAGTTGAGATTTCCGAAAATCAGGTCAACAGCTATTCCTTTATTTGATTTACAACAATGAGAGAAACACCGTCGAAAAAAAAATCCTAACCCACGTGTTGACTTTTGGGGGGTTGCTCCTCGATTAGCCTACATACATTTACAAACATGACAGAAGGGAAACATTGTCTTCTTTGCTATCTGTCTATACAGTTTTAATCCGGGACCCGGAGGTGGTTTTGTAAAAAACTTATTTCAGTGGTTGAAAGCCAACAATGCTCAGTACTTCAAATGATGCCCTTGTGGATAAATCTAACAGAAGTTGTAAAAGTTGTCATGGACATTGTTTTGAAAAAGATGATATATGGTGCCTTTGTCATTACATTATTAAAGAAATATACCAACAATGAGAAATAATGAGAATTATGTTGCAGTGTTTTCTGTGATAGAAGTCTACTGAACTTTCATGATTAGTTTGATGACACTTCTTCCTGACATTTTTACGCTATTAACGCGCAGATCACAGCATTCCGTGCACTGTACTTCGACAAAGCCGGTTCTGAGCATATGGTGAACAACTTCCGACCAATACAGGCTCTAAACGGGCGGACCGTCACACGCTACGGCTTCGATGCTTACTCGTCCGACGACGATGACAGAGACCGAGGGCGTAGATCCCCGGGGGGAGGGCGTAGATCCCCGGGGAGTGAGCGTAGATCCCCGGGGAGAGGGAGGCGGAGGTATCGCCCTTACGACAATGATAGGCGGAGAAGCGGACGGCTGAGGAGCGGAGGATGGCCTGATCACATGTAGTATTAATTTTGCCTTATAACATGACGTTCTTTCGCCAGGCATGAGAAAGCTAAACTGAGTTAAAAGGACAAGTCCACTTTCTATACATGTGGATTGAGTGAATGCAGCAATATTATTTTGTGGAACACATCATTGAAAGTTCGGGGGAAATCGGACAATCCGTTCAAAAGTTATATCTTTTTTTTTTTAATACAAAAAAAAAATTATGAATTTTTAAAGTATCTGCACAGTCACTGCTGGATGTCAAGACTGCTAGAGTGTATGATGTAACATGCGTATGAAGGTGAACTTGTCCTATCTTTTTGGGATTGTATAGAGTGAAACATGTCTATAGCGGTCATCAAAATGGAGACGAAAAGAGTGGCCGTTATAGACAGGTAGCCTCTAGACAGGTTATCCGACTTTTGTGTGCAGTGCTTACACGTACTATGTATCATCGTTGAATACGTCTATAAGTACTTACATGTACATGTATGTGTATTATACGTATATATGTACAGTTGTCTTTCATGCATTGAACAATGCCGGTGTTTATCAGGTTGTTGCTCAATAGAATGTGTACAGTCGTGAAGAAAACTTTACACGAACAGACCATGGAATGACACAGAAAAATCAGCCTAGTTTTTGAGTTTCGTAGTTCGTATTTGGGCACCACCTGAAAATGTGTGTTCAAGGAAAATCTTAGGTCCTGAATCCAAATATGAATGTTGCTAAAGTCAATAACTAGCACGTTTTAATGATATCAGTGCTTAATTATGCAAATTTAACATAATCTATGCAAAATGTGATATCTTCCTTTTTTAATTGGTTGATCTGCATTTGGATCACTGGAAATTCGCATAGTGGGATAACTTCTGGGTGCTGAATCCATATATGAATATCATTTAGTCAAAATGTGCACGCTTTTATGATAATAGTGCTTAATTATGCAGATTAAATCATTCTATGCAAAACATCCTATTATTTCTGTATAGTGTGTATCATGCGTTTGGACCAATAAAATTTGTACGGTGGGGTTATTGTGGGGTGCTGAGTTCATCTATGAATGGTGAAAAATCATCAGCCTGCATGTTAACTTGGTATTAGTGCTTGATTATGCAAGTTTGGTTAATTTATGCAAAATATGGTTTGTTTGTTTTTTCAAAGAGAGTCTTCATATATGGAAAAATGAAAAGTTGTACAGTTGGGGAATTTTGGGTGCTGATTGCAAATATAATTGTTACTAAATCAATTACAAGCATGATTATACGATATTTGTGCTTGATTGTGTAAAGTTGATAAATTTATGCAAGATACAGTAGTTTCTTTTTTCTTGGTTGGTGTCTGTGTTTGGATCACTGAAGAAAAAAAAAATGCCCAGGAGTGTTATTTGGGTTAGGGTTCATATGTGAATGTTCCCAAATCATTAAGCTGCATGTTTTGATATCAGTGCTTAATGACACAGAGTAAATTACTTTACGAAACATATTTGTGTACTTTGCAGTGCTATTGGTTTGAAAATTAAGTGCTGAATTAAAGCTTTTCCACATCCACACATCATCCAGGGTTTGTACAGCTGTTATATTGTAATAAAGTGTATACTCAGATCTCGGTTATTGTAATGACAAATCTGAATCATAATCATATTACCAGCTGATATGATCTCTTATCATTCACAAAATGGAAACAACTAATCAAGCATACAATCTCTGTCTGTCCCTGTGTCTGTCTGTCTCTCTCTTTATATTATTATGTGTATATATATATATATACATATATATACATATATATTATATATATATATATATATATATCAACATCACAGCTTTTCGCAACAGAAGCAGTATACAGTCTGTCTCTCTGTCACTCTTTCTATATATACTTATATATGTATGTATATATATATATATACAACTGTATATATAAATATCACAGCTTTTCGCAACAGAACAAAACAGTGTAAAGGTGCTTCAATGTCAAAATTAATCTTACACATTGATCACATCGGAATACCAATGCCATTTCTTATCGTATGACATATGCGTAGTTAGAGTGGTAAGTCCAGACTGCCAAGCCATGCTAGGGCGTCATCTGTTGAGACTCTAATTCCCTCAAGGCCACCTGGACGGCATCTAAGGGGGCAGTCTTGCACAACATGCAGATCAGTCTGGTCAGGAAAACCACAGTCGTAGGCTGGACTGTCTATTCACTTCCATGGATTGACAACCCATGCTGTCCTGGCATGGGTTGTGCGGATCCTATTAAGGGACACCCACAGCTTCCTTGGAAGGTTAAATCCAGTTGGTTTTGATGTGGGATCCTCGATGAGTTCTTGGTTGGGAAATTCGGATCCCTTCCATAGTTTTTGTCATTCTTCGTTTAAGTTGAAGTTGCTTTCTTCAAGGGACTTCGCCGACTGCAAGAAAGTTTTGCGAGATTTGGAATCTTTGGAAGGTTGCCCAAATCCTCATGGATGGGAAGGCCAGGCTTGGAGTTGACAAGTTGGGCAGCCTTGCGGGTCATTTCCTGGCGCCGTAGGGAAGGGGGGAGCTATATGTGTGACAGAGTCGGCAGCCACCTGTTGACTTGGTGTTGACTTGATAGTGCCAGAGACTATTCCCATTGAATAGTTGAGGATCGTATCGACCTGATGCTTGGTTTGACAGCTCCCAGCCCAGATTGGTGAACAGTACTCTGCAACTGAGTAAACAAGTGCAAGGCATGCAGTTCGAAGAGTATGCGCATCAGAGCCCAGCTGTTTCCTGCTAATTTGCGGATATTGGACCTGGTCTTGAGCTTGCCGGCAACCCTCTTCAAATGCTCTCGATAGGTCAGACTGCTGTCCAGCGTGACACCAAGATATTTGGGGAATGGTTCATTCCGCACTGGCTTACCACAGAAGGAGACCTTGAGTTCAGTACCAGCTTGACTGTTGTTGGAGTGGAAAGCAATGACTGTGGTCTTGGAAAGGTTGGGACGAAGGCGCCAGTAATAGTCCTCCATCTTCCTCAGGTCCTCGTGAGTGTAGAGTTGAGTTTGTTAAAATCTCTGGACAGAATGGCCAAGGCAAGATCATCTGCATATACAAATTTCCTGGAAGATGTCATAGGCATGTCACTCAAATAGATGTTAAAGAGCATTGGTGCTATAGGACAGATCCCTGAGGAATACCATTATTCAGAATACTGGTTGTGCCTGTCTGATCGCCAAGCAGCACTCTGAATCTCCTATTACTGATCAGAGCATGGAGTCAAGGATATTCACAAGGATATTCACAGTTGTCTGGCGCACCTGAAGATTTGACAGGCCTTAAGAAGGAGGCCAATTCTCCACACGATATCATACGCCGAAGACGGGTCAATCAGAGCAGCCCCTGTCTTGAGGCAGCCATCCTCAATATAGGTGTTAAGTGCAAGGACTTGGTCATTACAACTCCTTTGGGGTTGGAAACCTGCTTGCTCCTTAGGTAAGGCTGGTTCAACTGGGGGACTGAGCCTGATGAGGAAGAGCCGTTCAAACAACTTGTGGATGGTACAGAGGAGGGAGATTGGCCGGCAGTCAGCAGGATCATCGGCAGGCTTGCCAGGTTTCAGGATTGCGATGACCTTTGCCTCTCACCAGATCTTTGGAATAACAGCGGTTGAGTGAATGACTGTGAAGAGAGAAGCCAGCCAGGCACGAGCATTAGGATCAAGGTTTTTCAAGAACTTGGATAGATACCATCAGCTCCTGCTGCTTTGCCTGCTTTGGTAGATGAAAGGTCACTATCTATCTCAGTTCTGGTGTAGGGTTTGGCAAGTGGACTGCTTTTCGAGGAGGACGAGAAGGTTGCTGAAAGATTCCTACGAACTTCTTGGCGCGTCTCCTTGAAACTTGGTACCTTAGAGTTGCGAAGTAGGCGTGTGGCAACGGCATTGGCTGTTACCTACGGTGGCTTCTGCTGTGGACAGGGAATGCTGCGCCAAGGTGCCTGAGAATTAAGATTCCATGCATGCCTTTCTACTAGAGTGCGTGAAATTTAGGCCTTCCGTTTCCTGCCAGCGTGTTCTCTTGCTGTGTCAAGAGAGTCAAGGAGTTCCAAAGCAATGTCTGAGTCTCCAGAGGTTTCATAATAGTTTGAGAAGCTCTTTTGATATTGAAGACCAGCAAGGGTTGTACAATTTTCGGAAACCCCGTGGGATGTGTTTCTTCGCTGTATCCTTCACGATTTTGCAGAATGAAGAGTAATTCTTAGAAAAAGGGTCCAGATCGGTGATTTGCTCTTCTACCTCTGTGGTTTAGGACTCCCAGTCATCCTTCCTGAAGTTCCAGCACGGCAGATCGAGGTCTTGATTATACCACTGGAATCTCTATACCGATGTGAATCACAGCTGGTCTGTGTTGGCTAAGAGGGAAGTGAGGGAGTATCTTTCGAGAGGCATGAATATGAGCTCCATTGGGAGATTTGGACAGGAAGCAGAGGTCTGGATTGCAGTCCTTCTTTCAATGGCTGGAATAGAAGGTGCCGGGTTGCTTGGCATCATGAAGAAGGAAGCGGTCACAGGCAAAAGTCCAAGCATCAAGCTGTTCGCCAGCCATGTTATCTTTGGAATAACCCCATGAAGAGTGGTGGCTGTTGAAATCACCAACATGCAATCCTGGGTGGGAATGGATTTTCAGTGCAGGGGAAGGCCAACTACGACTGGGAGGTTTGTAGATATTATTGACAGTAACATCTCAGACTCTAACACTTGCGATGAATATATCACTTTCGCTGGATTCCTCAAGCACGCTGAAATCTGTAAGAGAACACCTGATGTAAGTAGCGAAATAAGAGTGTATGTAATAAAACTGATGGCGAGGTGTTGCTGCGCAGCGCAAGTTGGTATCAAAAATGGCGTAATGGCTGCACTGGTGTAGCACAAACTCCAACACGAGTGTACAGTGTTGACAGTGCTGCATTGTTGTAGATTACACAAAATGTGTACACTGTATGTGTTCACAGGGAGAGTGTACAATGCAATCAACATGACAAGCACAATTTGTGTAGGTTCAGTGTCAAAGGTCAAAGTCGGCTTCTCACTTTCAAGTCTGATGTGATAAACAGTTGAATATGTGGTTTGATATACGATTGATTTCATTAAACTTGCTTTCCTATAAGACAACACAATGAAGTTAAAAAGAAGTAAAGCGAATTCTTCATTTAACGTTACTGCAATGTTCATGCAGTAACTTAAGGTGCTCAACTTCATACTAAATCATCATCATCATCAGTGAGATCATTAGCAAACTCTTGCTTGACAAACATTAACTGAATGCAATCATGGGATGTACAATACAGAAGATTCACCATGCAGGCCTAAGGATAATGTCCTAAAAATGGCCCGATTAGCGATTATTAAATGCGGCGCGGTATCAAGGCAGGCATGTCCTTATAAAATTACCTGATCATAATAGGCTGATCAGTAAATTTTGGGAGAGGCAAGGGGGACCCCTCCAGCTTTATTTAATCTGTAAGGCGTTTACACGCCAAATTGGGACCACATCCATAGCATGAAAAGAAATGATCCCTATTGTGATTGCAATGATGGTATGGGGAGAGGAACTCAGGGATAGAGGGATACTTTTACACACAGACAACATGGCAGTTAAACACGCGGTCAATAAGCAAACATCCCCATGCCCACAAATAATGGCACTTCTGAGAAAGTTGGTAGTAACATGCCTCGTAAAAAACATTTGAATTAAAGCAGTCCATGTCCCCACCCAGGATAATGGCATTGCTGACTCACGATCCCAGGTCGATCGCTTCAGGAAACTGGCCCCAAGGGCTGCAGTACACCCTATTCCAGTTCCAGCAGGGATATGGCAGATTTAGCTCAAGAAGCCCACAGACTGCTTGGACAGGCATTAGCAGAAGGGTCACACCGGGCATACCAAAGGGCAGTTAACGCATTCCAGGAATTCCGTGAAGATCACCACCTGGACCTGTTATGGCCATCAACATCAACCATCTCACTTCATGTAGCAGCCCTGTCATACATGCATAAAATGCATGGCTGGGCAGACCCCACTAACCATTTCGTAATAAAGAAACTACAGGAAGGGAGAAGGAGAGAAAAAAAAAGAAGGGAGATGATAGAAGGCCTATCACACAGGATCTACTCAAAAGGATGATCCCTATGGTACGACTGGTGTGTGAATCCCGGTATGAAGCAATAATGTTCTGGGCTGCATTTCTCCTAGCCTTCTTTGGGTTCCTACGCGTGGGGGAGTTCACAACCCAGCAGAAACATGAGATTACAGACAAAGTACTAATCAGAAATGACATTCAGATAACTCAAACCCCAGGACAATTCATGTCAGTACGCATCCGATACTCCAAAACAGACCAATACGGGCAAACAACCACATTGAGAATAGGAGACAATGAAGACAAGGAGATTATGCCCGGTGTTTGGCATGGCAGACTTCTTACAGGTGAGGCCCCCCATGAAAGGGCCACTGTTCTGCCACACAAGTGGTTCCCCACTCACCAGGTACCAATTCAGTGCAGTTCTGCGGAAAGTGTTGGCATGCATAGGTGCAAACCCAAGCCATTATGGCACCCATTCATTCCGAATAGGAGCTGCAACAACAGCAGCCATGGAAGGGGTACCAGGGGAACAAATAATGGCCACGGGGAGATGGCGCACTGAGGTGTACAGGAGGTACATACGGTAAATTAGGAAGGAACTCCTATTAAGGAGATCAAGGCCCAGGAAAAAAAAAAAGAGGAAAAAGAAAGGAGAAGAAAAAAAAAAAGGAAAAGAAAAATGGATTCTGGTGAAAAAAAAAAGAAAAGAAAAAGAAAATTTGATAATGAATAAAGAAAGAAAGAAAGAAATTAGGATAAAAAAGATTAACAAAAATTAACAAAATCTGAATAAATAATAAGAATAATAGTAATAGGGAAAATAAAAGAAGAGTAATAATAAGCCATAAGAGGCAAAATAGTGATGGTGTCAATCACATAATATGAGATCATTATAATAATCCTCCCTTTAGCATTAGCAGAATTATTTGGGGATATAATATGCAAGTATATACAGATAGGCCCTCTATACACAATAGTTATATTATGTGTAGCACAAGATACTGCCGACTGTCTTATTTTGTCATTTCAGGGCACCCCAAAATCTGGATAATGGGTGACAGCATCGTGCGCAGAGCCAAAGAGAGGGCCGCAGCAACACACCAGCTCCAGCTAGGCACGCCATACACCATCCAGTGACATGGCCAAGGGGGCGCAAGACTTGAGGATGTGGAAAGGATGGTGAACAACGGGCTGATGTATTCTGCTCCCCCATCAATAGTGGTGCTTCACTTGGGGACCAACAACATTGGCCAAATAGATGCATGTAGCTGCATGGCAGCAATCAAAACAGCCCTCAGCACACTCAGAGCCAGGATGCCACAAGCTCTTATCATGTCGTCTTCAATCCTCCCTCGCATTGTCTACCATGGGAAGCGACCAACATGTCATACTAACTAAGATGCATCAGAAGGTGTGCGCGTATCACTTAACAATAATTACGCGAGACGACAGACAAAACTTCATGGGTAACACCTCAAACATCATGCACAATATTGACAGGAGCAATCACAAAATGTTCATCAGGGATGTCGTCCACCTGTCGGACCAGGGATCAGACATCCTAATTGCGGACCTTGCCCTGGCAATCAAGAAAGCAAGACTGGGATAAACCAGGGAACACCACATGTTGCACAACATCCAACTCCTTCAGCCTTTGTTCTGCCCCCTCCCCCCCCCCCCCCCCCCCTCGTTCAGTATGCAGTTTCTTATGAGAATGATACATAAAAAGAGGGGCCGGGGATGCCTATACACGTGGTCATGCAACAATACGGGGCAATACAGTCTTGAAGTATGCACGATATATTTACATCACATTTGTATCATGATTATATATATACACTGTTTGATATATCTAATGCATTATCAGATGAACATCAAACACCCGATAAAGGATAACCTTCCTTGGGACATTGCCACTGTGGGCATAGTGGTGGAGTGGAAACTCGGTCGCACAAGCGCAATATATAGTGGGCCATGAGGGAATTTTTCCCAGCGTGGTACACACACACAACATAAGCTATATACGCCATTGCAACTTGCTGGTTTTTCGCCCGCATCACCGCTGTCGGTTCCACCAGTGGCAATTTTCATCCCAACTTTATCAGCAGAATGGCTTAAAGCCAAAGTATAGTTTTGGAAATTCTGTAAAAAAAATAATTATAATAAAATCCGTAATTGGTTTTAGTGTATAGAGCTTTATGAGTTCTAACAGCCCGGTGAATATGTGATTTTTTAATATACACAAAAATGTAATATCTCGGGGGGACCTCGAGATTTTTCCCAAAGGATTATATACAGAGCTCCCTATAGTGGCCATTCATTGATTATTCAAACTCTGTCATTTAAAGTCAGTTTAAGTGTTTGATTTTATTCTCCAGTTCTGGAGACTTATTTGGAGCGAGGATCATCCAGTTTTAAAAAGATAAAAAAAACAAAACAAAACAAAACAAAACTATACTTGAGCTTTAATGAATGCATGGTGGCCCAGAGAGAGACTGGTGCTCCTCAACTAATTTGCCTAGGAACCAATGGTTGGTTTTAAGACATTATTCGTATACTTTATTAGAGCAAAGATGTCAAGGAATTTAAATACAGGAAAACTGCCCCGCAAAGAAAGGAAAAAAAAAATGGGTGGAAGGTGGCATTAAACTTCTCTGGGCCCCTATGCTTCATAAAAAATAAACGCTAGCACCATTGCATGCTGGGACGAGTTACGATCGCCCAGCAAGTGGCTACACAACCCAAACCCGAGACAAATATGTTTTACCATGGTTGTTAACAGTTGTTATTCATTGATTCAAATGCTCCAACTGGTTTGATCTCTACCTTTAATGGTAGTTTTCATAACATTGATGAGAAGTGCAAAATGGTTACAGCATATTATTGAGTGAGCAATGAGCATATTATGGTTGAGTGCTCAAACATTGTTTAGTGAGCATATTGTTTAGTTCAAATTATGTGTTCAAACATACTGTTTGCGTTTATTGTTAAAAATGGCAATTTGTGTATACTATGTGAGTTACATACAATCATTGCCTGCGGGCAGAAATAAACCATCGAGCAATATGGCATTAAGGGTCCACAGTGCTTTCTAAAGGGTGGGATTTCACGGAGCACGCGAACGATTTGCGAAGGACGCGAATGACAAAATCCAACATTCGGAAAAGTTTTTCTCCGAATGTGTTCCGACAATGAAGCCGAAAACTATTCTTGCGCAATTTGTGCGAAGTTTCCACGACGTATGTGCGAATGTCGTGTGTATCATTGCTAAAGTACAGCATGTTACGTACACGAAGAACACGCGACGGAAATGCGAACAACGAAAAATTTTCAATAATTATCATGGGAGAAAATGTACCCAAGGAGAGGTGGAAGCTGTCTTGAGTTGAATTCTTTTTTTATTTCCTCTATTTCTCCTTTCTTTTTCTCTCATTTCTCTATCGTGTGCTTGCCTACATTTTTTCCCTAGGACCTATCTCCACTAGTAAAGCATTTGATTTTTTTTTTTTGCAGTTCCTCCAACACATAATCTCTATAGTTCAAATGAAATTTTACACACTTTAGATTAATTTGAAGTGTATTCTGCGATTTTTTTTTTTGTATATCAAACATTTCTTTCTCTTTGCTAGTCTTTAATTTCTTTTGCTACTATAGTTGTTAATAATTGTTTGATGTTTAGATGTATGCTACGATTTTTATTTGTAGAAAACGTATAGGTCATACATCCCCCAAACGTGCGCTAAACGTTCGCAAGAATGTCTCGAAAGGTACGCGAACAGTTTGCGATTACGTCGTAAAATGATCGGAAAAACTTCGCAGATTTTGCGTAACATACGCGAGACATTCTCCAAAGTTTCGGAGTCTGTTTGGGGTTTCACAAACATTTTGCGAACATCGCGCGTGTCTTGCGAAGGTCTTGCGCATATGACGAGGCTTTTAAGACACTGTCGAGAACAATTCACGAGTAAATCACGACCAAGTGTGCGGAAAAGGTTCGCTGAAAATTTCAAACTTTTTTGAAATTCTAGCCGAAGTAAAAACGACATTCGCGAACAATTGACGACGCTTCCGAACCCTCACGTTCGTTTGGCGATCTTTTGCAGACTAAAATACGAATGCTGGATTTTGCCATTCGCGTCCTTCGCAAATCGTTCGCGTGCTCCGTGAAATCCCACCCTTACAAAATTACCTGGTCATAATAGGCTGATCAGTAAATTTTGGGAGAGGCAAGGGGGACCCCTCCAGCTTTATTTAATCTGTAAGGCGTTTACACGCCAAATTGGCAAATTGCAATGACGTGCTTGGCGAACCTAAAGTTACCATAGCAAATTGGCCATGTCGGCCTTCGTACCGCGATTGTTCGATGCACTTTGCCCCAGGCAACAACGTTTTAAGTCCCTCCCACCCAACCCATTGGGAAGAATGGAGGGCATGTCAGCATAAAGCAAATTATATGATGTGCCTTATGCCCCAGTCACATATAAACACGGATTCTCAAGGATTTACACGGTGATCCGGGGAGATCCGGGGACGTCCGGGGAGATCCGGGATCTTGGTATGACTGTACACACGGTATCAACACGGCAGGTACACGGATAAGGCCGGAAGAGCGCGGCGTCTACACGGACAAACACGGCATATACACGGATCAACACGGCATCTACACGGCAGCCACATGGACCATCCCGGATTGTTCTGCCCACACGGCAATCCCCGGATGACGCCGGATGTTTTTGACCTCCAAAAGTTGCCGTGTTGGCCTTCCGGCGTCAACACGGATATGCTCCCCGGATCAGATCCGGGGTGGTCCGGGGTGATCCGGGATGTCTATGTGACTGGGGCATAAGCAACTGGCAAAGAGGTGCATTACACTGAGTGCCATCAGGGCTCAAGTTTTCGGGCAGGATGGTGCTACTCGCTCCACCTCGGTTACTTGTATTAGGCCACCATGGTTAATATAGGGTGAGAAGTTGGGGCAATTGGCCCGCTCGCAGTCACAACGCATTATGTTGTACCATGGTCCGTCCATCTTGGTGGTACCTGGGCTAGCCGCCAGCTTTCGTTATGGTGGGAGTTTGGGCTGGATTGGGCAGCTTGCTCACTGTCATGAGCACATTCATGGGGCACCCGGGCTACCCCGCTGGCTTATGTAATGGTGGGAGGTTGGGCTGGATTGGGCAGCCGCTTATTTCCATGAGCATCTTTTGTCCTTATGTAGTGCGTTTGTCTGTTTGGTCGTTCGTTCTGTATCTCGTGGTGCTGGGCTAGCCCATTAAGTTTCATTATGGTGGGAGGTTGGGCTGGATTGGGCAGCTTGCTCATTGCCATGAGCAGTGTGTTCTTGCTTTGTGGGGTGCCTAGGCTAGCCCGTCAGCTTGCATTATGGTGGGAGGTTGGGCCGGATTGGGCAGCTTGCTCATTTGCATGAGCACCTTTGGTGGTACCTGGGCTGGCCAGTAAGCAGCAATATCGTGCGAGGTTATGAAGGTGGCGTTAAACTTCTCTGGGCCCCTATGCTTCATAAAAAAATAAAAGCTCGCACCATCCCGTTGGCGTAATTGCATGCTGGGACGAGTTACGATCGCCCAGCAAGTGACTACACAACCCAAACCCGAGACAAATATGTTTTACCATGGTTGTTAACAGTTATTCATTGATTCAAATGCTCCAACCGGTTTAATCTCTACCTTTAATGGTAGTTTTCAGAACATTGATGAGAAGTGCAAAATGGTTATATTAGTGCTGAGCTTCAAATGCTCTTCCATAGATGACGTTTTAAATCTAACTGGCCGTGTTATCAGCAGTTGAGCCAAAGATAAAATGTTGATCATTACAGCATATTATTGAGTGAGCAATGAGCATATGGTTGAGTGCTCAAACATTGTTTAGTGAGCATATTGTTTAGTTCAATTTATGTGTTCAAACATACTGCTAGCGTTTATTGTTAAACATGACAATTTGTGTATACTATATATGTGAGTTACATTCAATCATCGCCTGCGGGCAGAAATAAACCATCGAGCAATGGCAATTAAGGGTCCACAGTGCTTTCTTTACAAAATTAAATTATGGTTGTTTATATTGTTCTAATGTAAAAGCTTTTCTTTTTATCTGTTTAAACCACATGATAGTTTTGGTCAAAGATAATGAAGATACCTACCATACCAGCATATGCCTCTTGCGTTACGATTTCAAGACTATTAATGAGTGTATCGACATTGAGTAATGTGGTGCATGTGTTATAACAGGTCGAGTACCGGTATTAGATTTATTACTTTTTTTTTTCTCTCTCTCTCTCGTCGTTTCGGGTACTACTTGCATACTTTACAGTTTATTCAAAAATGTAAGAATTGGCAAGAACATAGAATTTCCTATTCACTAGGCGCTTTGTTAGCATGATATTATATTCGATGACATCTTATAATTTATTTCCATTGCTTAGTTCGTATGCCCCCTCGTTTTTACGGAAGTTGTGAAGTAAGTGGTCGGTTTCCCCCACATGTTCTCTGTCGGCGAAGATAACGTTATTCTGCGACGATGTAGAAGCTGTTTGTATACATCGAGTTGTGCTTGCTCGGTTGTAACTTCCTGTTCGTTGTGAATGCACGGTGTGGAGAAGTCAACAGGGTTTACACAATTTTGGTTGGGCATTTTGATGAAATTTGCTAGTTTCTTGTGAATAGAGAAAGTTTTGTCAACAAACTGTAATAATTTAAAAAAGAAACCGACAAGAAAGGAATTAGTATATAATGTAGTGCTAGATACTCCAATTACGAAAATGGTTTGTGTCATTCGTTTTATTGCGCGGAGTGACTCAACTTTTCTCCCGATACCTGTATAATACCAGAGTAACTCGTGCAATTAAATTGTTTTGTTTTTGTTTGTTGTTGTTTGTTTGTTTGTTTGTTTTCTTATCGCGATGCAAGTTTGTGGTTGAAACAGTACCGTTACAACTCGTAACAAGCCAGATTACAACCCATACAATAGCGATGTCCCATACGGCAATTGTTTTCACACACTGTATAAGATTGTGGTGATGTGGATGACTCTGCTTGGTATATTTTTGTAGACTCAAATAAGTTTCCCCGCATCTTGGGTTCCGTACTTTACTGTAGCCCCAAATAAATCACCTTACTCAATATTCGGTGCCTTTAGAAGTACTCATAGAAAATGTATAACCATTATTGTAAACTATTCACATCCACATACCATCGGCATGATCTATATTACAACTAAGTTTCTGTGGAGTCCAAAACTGTTCCTTGTTATAAACTGAAGCTCCCATGTGATCACGAAGAAAAGCGAAACTACAAAGTGTGTAGCAGGTTCCGTCAATCATAATCGTCGAATCATTATCGGACACTTGGAAATACGCAGGCAAACCTTTCACGAATTTAAGGTGTATAGTAATATATTCAATCTATTGTTACGACATATTATTATACCTCATCAGCTACGAAACTGAGATGAACAAACATCGGATGGAAATTTCACATATAAAATATTTTATCTACAAAACAATCTCCACAAAATAATGAAGAAAAGTGTGACGAATTGATAATGTTCTTAGAAGAGCCCGCTGAAAATCAGGGATCTTAACATACGAAAGGATGATCAAATCCCACTCGGCTCTGTTGTACGCCCATGCCCTTTTCCTCAAACACATGCGACCTTCCTATAACCCCAGCTGAAAGGTAAAGAGGCTGCACCAACCTTATCTACCCTGTATGGGATATTTAAAGGCAATGTCATTAATGTTCAGACAAACACTTCGAGAGGTTAGAGAGTAATGGGGGGGGGGGGGGGGTCTCGCGTCCTCATTTCAGTGTCGGCTTTGTCAACCCAGAAAATCAGTATACATTTCAATTGTTGTTTGTAGCAAGGAACTTTAAACATGTGTATATTTATTGTTTTCTTTCATTTTATCTTTTATTGTACAATAATCTCTCTCGTTGCTTATATTTTACAGATAGATAGATACATTTATGGATGGATGGATAGATAGATAGATAGATAGATAGATAGATAGATAGATATGAGCATTACATATCTCTCGCGCTCCATTAGTTGGCTCACATGGTCGATCCAAAATCAACTCGCCTGTAGGATTCAAACCGTTGTCTACTTAAGCCTATTTTATTGAAGCCATGGCAGTGACACGATAAGTGATAACAAGACCCAAAGTTTCTTTTCTTTTTAAATCGTCTCTGGTCTTAAATCTGTTGGTATTTCATTAGCCTCCGAGACACATACACGTATCTTCATAGTCTAATAATAGATTCGACTTGACGAAGTATTGTCATTGCCCATTGTGATCTATTCATCATCATCGACATTTCCTTTAAACATTCTCGAGACTAAAAGCCACATGTCGAATGTCTTATGTCGTTTACTATCCACTTTGTCTGCTGTTCACTGATCTATTGATGATTTGGTATGCGCGTTATTCTTAGTTATTATTTATTGTTTTTATTTGTGACATACATATACGCATTTTAGGGAATTGTATGGTCAAATCTTAAATGTTTCCACGCAGTTACTCATTTTGCATGCAGTATTTTGAATTTGATCTATCCAATCTGTTGAGACTGCTTAGTGGATGCGACGACGGACTGTAAATCCGAAGTTCGGTTGTTCGAGTCTCTCTCTCTCTCTCTCTCTCTCTCTACGCGTGTTTGTCCATCATGGAGCTGACATGTTTAAAGGAGATTGAAACTCATATATAAACTAAGAAAATACAAAGAACATCGTAACAAAGTTCTGGTTTTTGACCATTATAACAAAGCAATATTTCTTGTCCCTATAAGTGCAAAGTTTCGTCAAATTATTTCAGGTGAATGAAACCACAAACCAAATGCGCCAAGAACAAGTACAGTTTATACACAATATGCCATGTAAACATCAGTGATGTTAATTTGGACTATCCGTTCAAAAGTTAGGATTTTTTATTTTATTTTATTTTACTAATATTATCATATTTTTTTAAGTTTTGGTGCCACCATTGCTGAATGAGAAGACTACTACAGTTCATTACGTCACTACAGGACAACGATGAACAGAAAACGTGAAGAGAATTCTATGAAATTATTTTTATGAAAAGGAAACATTATCTCCGAATATTTACCGATATTATTCCACCTTGCTTTCTGAAAGAGATAAGTCAAATTCACTTTCTTTTTGCAAGGAAAGGGAAAATACTAGTATGTAATTTTCTTATCTCGTATAGACCATGCGTGAAGGCGCAAAATGTCGAAGTGACCTCATAAAGTGATGGAACTTCAAAAATTTCTAACTTTCCAACGGATTATCTGACTTTTCTCGAACTTCTCTGATGGTATCAATATTGCAGCATTCTGTCAACCCATGTGTATTGGGGTTGTATTATCCTTTATATGAAACAGAAAACACGGTGCTATTGCTCTAATGGGACATGGGCTTTGTAACTCCCATACGGATTCCAACAACACGAATTTCCATGAATCGCTGGTTGCTCATTACCACCTGCATTATTAACAGGTAGGCCCATGTATAAGTATAGTGCTCTTGAAGCTGTGATCTCCGAGATTGCCATCTAATCAACGAAAGCTTAAAACATAATTTCTGATAGCAGTAGATGGTATTCTACGTGTACATATTACATAAAAATGAAGTGATTGCCCTCATATCGGTCTTTAATTAAAAAGAAAAAACAATCAGATTAAACCAAAAAATATGTATACATACACACACACATACACACACATATATTTCCTCCGTTTTTTTTATTTCGATTTCACTCATTGTTATACATTCCACTTAAATACATCTGAGTTTTCCACATGAGTGAACGGAACATAATATCTCCTGTCACGGAGGAGGGCCTACACTTGAATCATTCCAGGTTATAATATCCAGGTAAACAATATACAAAATCTCCACATAATACGTGTATACTAAATAAATATACACAGCATAATCTCTTGTCAAAGAGTACACTTCTTGAATAATTCTACTTGAAAGTTCAGGTAATCATACACACACACACAAACACACACCCACACACACAAACACACACACACACACACACACACACACACACACACACACACACCTACACTACACACGCACCCCCACACACATACATACATACAGAGAGAAAAAAGATTGCTCCGTCAGGTGCGTGTGTCCCCATTTTGTGTCACATCTATCTGTTCAATATTCTGATTTTGTTCAGTCTCCAAACAATTTATCACAGTTAGCAGTTTTAGCAGTTTAAAAAAAAAAAAAAAAAAAAAAAGATCAGATGCACTTCGGTGAACCACGGAGTGGAAAGACAGGTCAATTAGGTGGGTATTAATTTGGTAAGTTTCACCATGACCCAAAATATACAAGCAGATATCATGTTGCACTCACTACGTTTGAATACCTACTTATTTCCTATTTTTAGGTATTCCTGAATACCTGTTTGTTGAGAGCCACCTTACGGTGTCTAGACGTAAGTGCACCATTATCGCCATTATTGATATTTGATAACTCATTCATTGGCGCTGAACAATGATTTCTCTGGACATTTCGCTTTTTTCCCTTGATTAATTACCTACATGTGTTTCGTAAGTGCTACTTTGTAACAATAAAACGTTATTTTATGCCATATAAACGTCATGCATTAACATCCTTTATTTGTTTAGGTTTTGCGGTTTCTGTCTATTTAGCTTGCCATTCACTTTAGTGCAATTGCATACAATTATCATTCTGACCTTTTCTTGACGCGGAGCATGTGAAAAAAAAAAGATTGCGCTGATAGCTGCAAGCCGCATGATCTCTTTGTTGTTGTTGTTGTTGTTGTTGTTGCTGTTGTTATAATATAACAAAGAATATATGAATATCAGAATGTAAGAGAACTTAACATAAGATTACGTTGTTAACTCTATAAACGTTAAAAAAAGCATTATAATTATGAATAAAGATACTCGATTTCAACATTAATTTTTCTGAAGGCTTTTTTTTTTTTGGGGGGGGGGGAGGGGGCAGGGGGCCCTGTGTCCTAGTGGATAAGACTCCCGATCGGAGGACCCGAGTTCGAATCCCGCCCACTGCTTACGTCCTTGGACAAGATGTTTTTACCCACTATGTCCCTCTCGACCCAGGTGTATAAATGGGTACCTGGCAATGCTATTGGGTAATGGTAATAGAAGGGCCCTCTGGTAGGGTAGTAGTGGCAACACTGAAGAGGCTATACCCTGGGTAAATAAGACCTTATTGTTATTGTTGTTGTTATTGTAACTGAAAGTACTAGCAATCAACTTATCTAGCGCAGTTAATGGGGAAAAGGGTAAAATACAAAACTGAGACAAATACAGATGCACATGAGTCAGTCAGGGAGTGCACCAGATACAACTGTACAAATCAATTTTATATACACGTCATGATAATAACATTCACCAGATTAGACTTGACCTTTTCACCTCTGCTCATGCTGATTGAGATTGCATACGTTTATAATATATACGTATGCATATATACATAATATATATATACGTATTGATATATTAAATATTATATATATATATATATATATATATATATATATATATATACATACATACATATATATACTGTGTGCGTGTGCGTGTGTATGTGTGTGTGTGTATGTATACATTATGTATATATAACCCACAGAAATAGACCGTGGTAGCTGGTACGGAGTGACGCCATGACTACTGAAGTATGATTACTTTGAACTATTATGTGTTCAATAGGTTAGGCTTTAAGGTGAATGGATAAGCGAGTGTAATAACCTACGTGTGCCCTTCCAGGACGAACACTTTTACAAGCCTTGGTGGTAGAAGCTCCTCCCACATCCCCCATTTTGTCTTCAGTATGATAGATTCCCAGTGAGTCAAAGTGTATAAAATGTGGGTCCGCGACGCATTAGCTGTTTAATTCCCGACTTTGTCTTCACGCTGCTTATACCTTCCCTTGTTTACATCAAGCCATGGCCCGCTTGCAATTTTCATTGCCGCTATATTTCGTGGCAGCAGCCATCGCCTTTGGGTCGTCGCATTACGGGGTGCAAGGTAATGGATGAGTTAATCATAGTTTTATTGTTTGACGTGTTATAAGTATTAATTAGTCACCACTGGGTTTTCTGACAGATGTTGTCTCGACGAAGTGAAGAGCCACAAATTGACCGCGAAAAAAGGACAAAATCAGCTGAAACTATATACACCGAATGCGAAAATCTGTCTAAGCGTAATGAAGTTATATCTTAGGATTTCATATATTATTTTCACGAAACAGAGTTATCGCTCATCGCAACGCTTTAAAGGGGAAGGCTAGTAACTGATCAGTGGGAATCAGTGGAAATGCTGGGAGATGATTGTTCCAATCCTTATGGGATTCATTCAAGAGTTCATTGTATATCTATTGTTGTGTGAAAATGATTTGCTTCAGAACGGTCTCATATTCAAGTAATATGCAGATTAATGCACCGTCACTGACCAGGGACGCTAACCTGGAAGCATTAAACTGCACATTACTCAATTGTTACTTGAATATGAGACCGTTCTGAAGCAAATCATTTTCACACAACAATAGATATACAATGAACTCTTGAATGAATCCCATAAGGATTGGAACAATCATCTCCCAGCATTTCCACTGATTCCCACTGATCAGTTACTAGCCTTCCCCTTTAAGGAAATTCGTCATCATCTAACAATTATTGTCCTATTTTTCGGGTATCAAACTATCAAAACTTGTATTCATGCTTAATGATTGAGTTACGTATAGCCACTACTGGTCCTTGAGAGTCATTGGCGACTATCGTCCTAGTCAAGCTCTTTTATGACGATGATCCCGTGCAATTCGAATTATTTATCTTTTTTTTTTTTTCAATTTTTCGTAGTTTTCCGGCTGCTAGTGTACCTTCAATTTGACATTGTTTTCAAGTCTTTTTCCTCTCTATACGTTTTACTTTACGTTTTACTTGCGATTGTACTACATTATGCGTATTTGTGTGATTTGGATCGCGACCCTATAAATCGCTCGATTCTGAACGCGTTATTTTGAGTGCAAGGAGAACGGCAGTATTGTCAGCTTACACATTACATAGCTTTGCAATTTGTAGAATCCAGAATTTCCGGGAATATTCTAATCCTCTTCACCTTGCACTTCTGACGGAATAAGAAGTATTGCAAAAATAATTGAAAAATTGGGACCTATAGGTCCCTATATCACATATTGCATGATGGCTAAGTCTTCGTTCCCCTATTTTATTGATGAAACATCAAAGTGAATAAATAGACCAGTTTCTCAATAAATGATCAATTCATTTGATACGAGCTAAAAAAAAAAAGAAGAGAGGCGTGGTTAACTTTGTATATTTCAGCCAACTGGAGGCAGGATGTAGGCTTATGATACCGAACAAATATAGAATAATTCACATATTATATCTTCATTGACATGATTGTTGAAAATAATGTGAATTATGCAAGCCCACGTATTTTTTCTTCTTTTTTCTTCTATGTTAAGTATCGCTAGATCTTAATTTTCCAGCTTTATACCAAGCACATACAGCACCACTTTTTCCATCTTTCAACTCTCTTGTTTGTTTTGTTTCACTTCTTTAAATCACAAACAGGGTCGTCGTGGGATTATTCTGACGGAGCGCACGGTATGTATAAACTTTTACAAGTATGGTAATCGAGTAAAAGTGTATCAAGACTGGTCGGAGGTCGGAAGGGGTACAAAGGGGAGGGTTCACTGTTTGAATGAACTGTTGAGTGGTTGATCTTTGGGAATGGTCTTGGAGTTACAGAATTTCACTGTGTTATACAGTAGGGCCTATATCATAATTCATCCCACACCACAAACTTTTTGGCGTCATTGCATTGGTTAAGGAATTAGAATATATACGTATGATATTTAGAACAGTTTATCAGCCGTTATCACGGCGGAAAAAAAGAGTATTGTTTATTGGTTGTTACCATCCAGGTTAAATGCTACTTTACCTGCTATCATCGCAGATTCAAAAGTGCAGAATGCGTTACTAGGCGGGGCACGTATTTTGGAATCTTAGATAACCTGTGAAATTACTGTCCAAAAAAAAATTGTGTAATCCTTGCTAAGAGAACATCATCAACGAGTTACCACACCTTTTCATTCCTACATCCACTTTTCATTCCTGTTCGATGTCCGCTCCCCGTTTCAAACTCATTTTAGTCTGCCGTAAAATCACACTGCAGGCTCCTTAATACGTTCATGATTTCTATAACTGAAACTGTAGCTAGGGATGCATTCAATATAGGATATTCTTTCAAATTTCAGAGCAGACCATTTGATGTACTATTACTCCCAATGTCAATTCCTCAGAAGACATTTTGCCAGCAGCAAAACGTCATGTTGACCGAATCGTTACTACATGTATAGGGCCTACATTCATGTAGTCCTACGTATGTATGTACACCTAGGCCTATATACCTACCTATATATCTCTCCCTCTACAGAAAGGTACTATTTCATGTTATTACGAAGGTTTCATTTGTCCTTATCGTTTCCACGTTTCTCAAAAGGAAGAAGAAAAACCGTTATACGTGTCACTGCTATACTCTAACCAGGGAGGTGGATTCTTCCACCTCCCTGCTCTAACGTATCATTATATCGGGTCAGTTTTTGCTATAGATACTCTCGTATATGATACCAGTAATGCGCTATCAATATCCACATGATGATAGTCATTATCTCATCGTTTTGCATTTCAGCTATCATAACGTAAGTATTTCACTGATTTGTATCGGAGGCGTGTGTGGCAATGTCTATATGTATTGGTTATGTGTGTGCGTTGGGGATGTTGTTGATGGAGGGGATAGCACATATACCAAAACATCATATAGACTATAAACATGATAAATCAGCCAGTATATACTAGAACTGCCAAGTATAATACATGTATTAGAAGATGCTAATCATGTTAATGTTATCAATATTCAAAGACCCGAGAGCGTGCTCCGAATATTGTTCGTCATGGATAAGAATGATGATGAAGGACGCAACAATAATTTTGACAATACAATGAAATGAATGAAGTGGAAATAAAGTCACTTGAAGCGAAGTTTCGCCAATTATCAATTTCCCGTTTTAGTAACATTTTTAAATTTTATGCATACCTTTAAAACAAAGACTTTCCCCAATGACCAGAAAGTTTTCCCGGGGCTTGGCTGCGGCTTGCCCGACATAAACGTACGATAGCAACAGCCAATGTATGCAAAATGCATTCTCATGCAGAACATGTATTGACATGAAATGGGTTGACATGACATTTGAACAACTATAAATTAGTCATACTGAGTACAGAGTTTCAGAATTTATAGTGATTGGGATGAGGAATAAGAATGTTTTCAAAATCTATAACAAATTGCACTGAACAAGGATGACGACATGGCAGCCTCACCATAAGAATGCATGAAATTGGTGCTCAAGGAAGTAGAGCAAAAGAAGACACGCATAGATTCTACACAGGTGAAGTGCCTTCCTCGAGCGAAGGAACATCTCGTATAGGAGAGACCTTATATTGTGTAAAATTTAGATTTAAACTTTAGATCTGCGACGCAAACGCTTGGACGACGCTAATTAAGCCAAAAATGGTGTTCTGCACATGCGCGAAACAGCTATCTCCATTGTTCAACCCGGGAGGCTGCGCGTCGTCTCTATATCGTCTGCGTCGCAGATCTCTTGTGTCCAGCGCGCGAAAGACGACTTGGATTATCCGAATGGCCTGGTCCCACGTGTGTGACAAGTTGAAGCGGAGGCATCATTTCTTGTCGAATATGGGTCCCTCCACTCGTTCCCAGATGGTCCCTTTGATGAAACGCGTTAACCCTCTGGATTCCTTGTCCAAAGTTATTACAAAAGATCGAATGTTTACTTGAGTTAATTATGGGTGTAGACCGCCGAATCCGGGATACTATCCAGAATCATGAACACCATTGAAAGATATCCTTTTTTTTTGTAATGGTCATGTAAACACCCGGCTGGCTATGTATATTCTCAACGACACGCGTGTCAGATTTATCATATTTCTTTGTCCATTCTATTGATAAAAAGTGAAAATAAAGTTTGAATTTAAATTTGAATTTGAATAATGAACTCTACATCTGCCTATCAACAACGTGTACTCTCTTGTTTGTTCTGTTCAAGTTTATTTTGATTTTCCTCTGTCGTTTTTCACCCATAGGACCCCTTCATTGGTCATCAAGTTACCCGAATTGCGCTGGGAGCAGTCAGTCGCCGATCGCCGTGTCCTGCAGCACGGCAGCGCAAAAGTCAACTTCCGATCGCTTCTGTTTCGACGGGTACGATGAAGAACGAAATTTGGACATCAAAAACAACGGCCATTCTGGTAGGTATTATCATGATTATAGCCAACAAACTTGGTTATTTGCGCCATTATTTCATAGATATGCAAATAACACACACAATATATACGCATGTACACAAACAAACCGAATGGACGTTATTACATTGAGTTCACATTCTAGTCAGTGTGATGGAAAACAGTTTGCAGCATCGCTTAATTTATGTCACTCCCTTAAAACGCAACACTACTGTCTCACTTCCTATTTCAAAATGTTGACGAATCATATGCAGCAGTTCTCGCGTTTGATTATGATTTCGTATCACACATTTTCTTTAAACAATGGATATTTTCGGAAGGCCCGGTCACACCGCCCGAACTTTGTTGGAGCGTTCCTTGAACGGTAGGGAGAGGGGGCCGAATTTCGACAACGCTCGTCACCGCGCACAAAATGGGGGGGGGGGGGAAATCGAAAACATGGGCGTTGCCTTAGCGGTGCACCGCTGAAGCCGGCGTTGCTTTAGCGTTGGTTTAACGGTAGCGAGCGGTAGGGAGCGTTGGTTTAGCGGTGAAGCGAGCGTTGATAGAGCGGCGTGCTGCGCATGCGGGCGTTGGCTCGGCGGGGGTTTAACGTTGGTTTAGCGGCATACCGCTGTTGACTACGGAGCTGAACAGATCAGTTTTGATAGAAGTTCTGATAGATTTTTGATAGAAGTCGATAATTGAAGTTCATCATGCCACGTGGACAAAAGAAAAGGAAGGATGGAGAAGGAAAGGAAGCAGCCTCCAAGAAGATCATTATGAGCAGGCAGCTGAACCAATGGAGTTAGGTAAATATTTGTTTCACTGGTTGTGTCAAGAAATATTTAACAACTGTGAAAAAATACTGTTATGTATTTTCCTTCAGCATTTGAGCAAATTCGATATAAATGAGGTCTGCACTCAACGGCAGCTCAATTCCAAATGGGCTCCTGGTCCATTTCTCCCAGTATTTATAGCCAAATTCTGGTCCCGCTCCGACACCTCCATACCAACGCCCAACCAAAGTTCATCACCGCAATGGATCGCTGCTTCAACGCCCGACACCGTTCAAGCAATCCCGTGTCCGCTCGTAAAACGCTTACAACCGCTCCACCAAAATTTGTGCAACGTTTAATCACCGCCCGGGCAAAGCTGGCGAAGCAGCGGTGGTCCAGCGTTCAAGATTTCTGCGTTGGCCTAGCGGACCCAAGCGTCCACGAACTTGCGCCTAGCGGTGCCAAACTTTGACTGGGCGTTGTTGGAGCGGTGGTGAACTTTGCCGGAGCGGTGGTGAACTTTGCCGGAGCGGAAAATTGTCCGCTCCTCACCGCTCGCAATATTTTGTGCAGCTCAAAACTTTCGGAGCGGTAGGAGGGACCATCAGCGGTGGCCGAGCGTATACGGCGTTGCCTTAACGGAGGCCAACTTCTGTTAAACGGTGGTGAACGGTAACAAGCGGTGATGATTTTTTTTTTCACCGCTCCAGGAACGCTCCAACAAAGTTCTGGCGGTGTGACCGGGGCTTAAGATAAATGGGCCGTTCACTTCTTTAAATAGATTGAATGCACGTTTTTACCACTCTACCAGGCAATAAGAATTTGGTTTCTTTGTTTTCGTTTCTTTTTTAATATTTTTTGTATAACAACAATACTTATGAATAGTTTCTTATTCTTATTTCATTCTAAGAATGATTTCCTGATCCCCCGAGAAATTTTCTGTAAGTCTCTGCAGGTATCTACACACAGCTGATGACAATCAACTTGCGCAGTAACGACAGTCAGTTTATCACTTTATGATCTGATACAAATGAATGTGTAATAATCATTTACGTATTCTAACATCATAAATTTTATATTATATACAATATATAAATATATCATAATTGATCACATCATAATTACTATTATGTGTGTGTGTGTGTGTGTGTTTGTGTATGTTTGTATGTATGCGAGAAAGAGTGAGGGGAAAAGGAGGGGGGGGGGGGTAATAAGACAGTCTCTCCTCTTCTCCTAATCTGAAATTTCCACTTGATATAATGTAATTAATTGAAGTCAACAACTGAGCGTTACTGTGTATAAGTATTTGGATTTACAACACATACAATTATTATTATCCGAGTGAGATTCTTGTGTATAATAAGGCTTGCTTACATCGGTTGATACTTCACATATCTCCTCTAAATACTTTTTTCTCTTTTTTCAGTACAAGTGACGTTGCCATCCAACAGCTACTTCATCAAAGGCGGAGGACTGCCGGGTGAATACCAGGCTCTACAGTTCCACTTTCACTGGGGAAGTGACAGTACCAAAGGGTCCGAGCATTCGATGGATGGCGTCACCTACCCCGCTGAGGTGTGTTGTGGCGCCCCTCACACCCCCCCCCCCCACACACACACACATACAAACAAATCCTTCTGTTATTGAGAAACATGTTTAAGTTCACTTTAGTTACACTTTATATCAATAAGTTTAATACACTGTAGTTGTGAGTTTTAATCAAACCAGGTGCATCCTTGTAACAATGAGGAAATTGTATCAAGCTTCACATATTTCTTAAACCAATTATCTTACTCAGAATCACTCATGATAATGACATGAAGTGATGGTTCGCCTCACCTGTCCCCCGTTAACTCCAGAAGCACACTGAAACCTTTGATGTATTATCCTTTTTTAATAAAGGAAAAGATGGTAATTCTAATCAAATCATTCTACAGTGACAGTCACTCAGCGATGATGTCTTCATTATTCGCATTGACAAGGGTGAGAATTTTATAGCTGCTTATTAGTTATCAAATCAGACAAGAAATGATGCCTCCGCTTCAACTTGTCGCACACGTGGGACCAGGCCATTCGGATAATCCAAGTCGTCTTTCTCGCGCTGGACACAAGAGATCTGCGACGCAGACGATATATAGATGACGCGCAGCCTCCCGGGTTGAACAATGGAGATAGCTGTTTCGCGCATGTGCAGAACACCATTTTTGGCTTAATTAGCGTCGTCCAAGCGTTTGCGTCGCAGATCTAAAGTTTAAATCTAAATTTTACACAATATAAGGTCTCTCCTATACGAGATGTTCCTTCGCTCGAGGAAGGCACTTCACCTGTGTAGAATCTATGCGTGTCTTCTTTTGCTCTACTTCCTTGAGCACCAATTTCATGCATTCTTATGGTGAGGCTGCCATGTCGTCATCCTTGTTCAGTGCAATTTGTTATAGATTTTGAAAACATTCTTATTCCTCATCCCAATCACTATAAATACTGAAACTCTGTACTCAGTATGACTAATTTATAGTTGTTCAAATGTCATGTCAACCCATTTCATGTCAATACATGTTCTGCATGAGAATGCATTTTGCATACATTGGTTGTTGCTATCGTACGTTTATGTCGGGCAAGCCGCAGCCCATCCCCGGGAAAACTTTCTGGTCATTGGGGAAAGTCTTTGTTTTAAAGGTATGCATAACATTTAAAAATGTTACTAAAACGGGAAATTGATAATTGGCGAAACTTCGCTTCAAGTGAGTTTATTTCCACTTCATTCATTTCATTGTATTGTCAAAATTATTGTTGCGTCCTTCATCACCATTCTTATCCATGACGAACAATATTCGGAGCACGCTCTCGGGTCTTTGAATATTGATAACATTAACATGATTAGCATCTTCTCATACATGTATTATACTTGGCAGTTCTAGTATATACTGGCTGATTTATCATGTTTATAGTCTATATGATGTTTTGGTATATGTGCTATCCCCTCCATCAACAACATCCCCAACGCACACACATATACATATAGACATTGCCACACACGCCTCCGATACAAATCAGTGAAATACTTACGTTATGATAGCTGAAATGCAAAACGGTGAGATAATGACTATCATCAGGTGGATATTGATAGCGCATTACTGGTATCATATACGAGAGTATCTATAGCAAAAACTGACCCGATATAATGATACGTTAGAGTATAGCAGTGACACGTATAACGGTTTTTCTTCTTCCTTTTGAGAAACGTGGAAACGATAAGGACAAATGAAACCTTCGTAATAACATGAAATAGTACCTTGCTGTAGAGGGAGAGATAATAGGTAGGTATATAGGCCTAGGTGTACATACATACGTAGGACCACACAGTCGGTCAACATGACGTTTTGCTGCTGGCAAAATGTCTTCTGAGGAATTGACATTGGGAGTAATAGTACATCAAATGGTCTGCTCTGAAATTTGAAAGAATATCATATATTGAATGTATCCCTAGCTACAGTTTTCAGTTATAGAAATCATGAACGTATTAAGGAGCCTGCAGTGTGATTTTACGGCAGACTAAAATGAGTTTGAAGCGGGGAGCGGACATCGAACAGGAATGAAAAGTGGATGTAGGAATGAAAAGGTGTGGTAACTCGTTGATGATGTTCTCTTAGCAAGGATTACACAATTTTTTTTTGGACAGTAATTTCACAGGTTATCTATGATTCCAAAATACGTGCCCCGCCTAGTAACGCATTCTGCACTTTTGAATCTGCGATGATAGCAGGTAAAGTAGCATTTAACCTGGATGGTAACAACCAATAAACAATACTCTTTTTTTCCGCCGTGATAACGGCTGATAAACTGTTCTAAATATCATACGTATATATTCTAATTCCTTAACCAATGCAATGACGCCAAAAAGTTTGTGGTGTGGGATGAATTATGATATAGGCCCTACTGTATAACACAGTGAAATTCTGTAACTCCAAGACCATTCCCAAAGATCAACCACTCAACAGTTCATTCAAACAGCGAACCCTCCCCTTTGTACCCCTTCCGACCTCCGACCAGTCTTGATACACTTTTACTCGATTACCATACTTGTAAAAGTTTATACATACCGTGCGCTCCGTCACGGTCAGAATAATCCCACGATCCGGTCTTTGTCATATTTAACGTTTTATCTTCGTGTTTATTCAATTATTACATAATCTTATCTTACAGATGCACATCGTCCACAGAAAAGTTGGTCTGACTGCCGATGAAGCCTTGCAAGTCAACGATGGCCTAGCGGTTTTAGCAATAATGATCGAGGTACGAACGTCTCTTTATTTCTCCACTGGTTGATTTTTTGTTTTCATTTTATGAATTATTTGATTGATTAATCAAGTTATAAATGCTTCATTATTTGACTGGGGCGCGAACGAATTCCACACTACAATCTTGATTACACGTTTTGACGTTGGGGCTTTTATACAGCTCTAGATTTCATGTGCACATAGAACAAAAGCCCTTTTCATGCAAACACACGTGTAGTACAAATTATACGTTTACATACGCTCTAAAAAAAAATATCCGGGTAAGAACTGACCCGGAACTGGGTCCGTTGGGGTCACACACCGTTCCGGGTAAAAAATGACTTGAAATTTGGTCATGAAGACCCCGAATGGGTCACCCTGACCCAATTCATGACTCTAAATGGGGTCACATCTGACCCCATTCCTTGTCATTTCTGACCCGGAACGGTGTGTGACCCCAACGGACCCAGCTCCAGGTCAGTTCTGACCCGGATGTTCTAAGAGTGTACGATGTGTTAAAGGACCCTCTTGTTTCTTTGTGTTTTCTCAGATCATTTTGTCTACATGTGTGTGTGTGTGTGTGTGTGTGTGTGTGTACGTATGCCTATGTGGCATTTTTAAACTTTAGTAACCCACAGCAGTCAAATGAATCGCATTTCTGCCATCCCACCCCAAATTACCACAGATCGGAGACAAGACAAACGAAAATTTTGACGCCATAGTCGAAAGCCTCTCAGATATCCCCAAGTCTGGTAACTGACGTCATCGTTCACCGTCCCATGATGCACACGGTATGTGCAATAAGGAGTGAATAATACATGTATATGATTACATGTCTACTTTAATACTAATCTCATTGTACTTTAAATCGCTTGAAGAGTTGTCAGTTGTAGAATAGATGAAATACACCATACTCATCTTATTTCAAATTACCTCAAGTGACAATTACTGAAGTTACCATGGCAACAAATGAAACACTTGTAAATATAATTTGCTCATTACCTACTGCCATAGCGACAACAGTGATTAATGAGTTACAATAATTCATGATTGAATCATATCATCAGGATAGATGTTGCCAAACTGCCCCCATTATAGTCTCACCATCCCTGCTCTGTTGTTTCCACACAATGTTAAAGGGGCCCTGAAATCCAAATGCATGTTGATTTGTGTTGATTTACTATACCCTGAACATCACTTTTGCGGTGAAACAAATATCTAGAAACATTCCATATATTTTTAATGATTTTTTTATTTTATTTTTCTTCAGATTACTTGGGAACACCCACCAAAAATCCTTCCAAACCAATCAATATTCATATTCTTAAGATGACATCATCTGTCAATCATTGCTTAAGTGATGAAATGTTTAACAAAAGACATTGGAATGCACCTTCCCCTCGACTCAGCATAGCTTGCATGTTTCTGTCATATTAATGTGACTAACAAAAGACATGGCGAGGGAACATGCAAGTTATGCTGAGTCGAGGGGAAGGTGCATTCCAATGTCTTTTGTTGAACATTTCAGCACTTTAGCAATGATTGACAGATGATGTCATCTCAAGAATATGAATATTGATTGGTTTGGAAGGATTTTTTGTGGGCGTTCCCAAGTAATCTGAAGAAAAATAAAATAAAAAATCATTAAAAATAATCTATGGAATGTTTCTAGATATTAGTTTTACCGCAAAAGTGATGTTGAAGGTATTATAAATCAACACAGATCAACATGCATTTGGATTTCAGGGCCCCTTTAACGTAGACGGTTACGTTTGATGCGTACGGCACAAGTCATCGTGGGAGCAATTACACTCTCACACTCTATATGCCACCACCGAAAGGCGCTGAATTGTGGTAGCATGACGCCATCTCAAGGACACTTTGAGAGTTGGCATCCCACAGAAAAAAAAAAGGTATACGATGTCGCTGCGAGCGAATCAACAACCCCTCCCCCCCCCCCCCCAACACACACACAAACACCCACATACACACAAATAAGACCATTTTAGGTAACTTTTTGAGATTTACGTCTGCCCGTTCTCATCCTTGTACGGTTACGACAACAGGAGACGAGACTACCATTTCCGGAGATTTCTCTCTAGACGACCTTCTTCCTGACAATCGACAAGACTTCTTTCGCTACTACGGCTCCCTGACCACGCCCACTTGCGACGAAAGCGTGGTCTGGACAGTCTTCGCTGACCAAGTCGAGATTTCCGAAAATCAGGGTTAACAGCTATTCCATTATTTTATTTACCATAATGAGAGAAACACTGTCGAAAAACAAAATTCTAACCCATGTGACTTTTGGGGAATTGCTCCTTGATTCCATAAACATATACAGTATTTACAGAAGGAAAACTTTGCTATCTTCTCTACTATCTGTCTATACAGTTCTGATCCGGGACTCGGAGGTGGTTGTAAAAACGTGTTTCAGTGGTTGAAAACCAACTTTGCTCGATACTTAAACTGACGTCCTCTTGGGCAACTCTATCAGAACGTTGTAAGAGTTGTCATGGACACGGTGTTGAATAAGAATGATAAGTATGGGATATTCCAAAACGTTTTATTTCGGTACAGTACAATTAAATAATATGCTAACACTGAAAACTTTTTTTTAAAACTATTTAAATAATAGATGATTAAAAGTAGCAACCTGTCTATGTGGTGTTTACAACTGCCTTACTTCAGTACTGTTCATCCATCCTCACAGGATTTACACTTGTTTCCACATAAACGTACGTGTACAAGTCAACTGTGTCTATTTGACATTATAGAGTAGAAATATTTTGTCATGCAAGTTTGCACAAATATTTCAAGGACCATGCTTAAAAAAACTAACTCTCCTCAGCAATGGAAGGCTTCGGAATTACTTCAAATTTCATCACAATAAACAGTGAAACTTACGACTCGTAAGACTTTCCATGATGTATACACACGTTGGTACAGGCGTAGGCCTATAGGGGCCTACTTTGTTCTCAGTACCTTATACATGTACATGTAGCTGCTGTGTCATGTAACAGTGGAAACTCTTCGTTAAGTGAGTATTCTTATGTCACGGTCTTAAAGACAATCAAATCTGACGAAAATTTACTCCAGGGCGAGAAAAAAAAAAGCTTTGTTATGATGAGAAAAAAATGAGAATTATGTTTGTATGTTCTTTGTGACAGAAGTCTACTGAACTTTCAAGATTAGTTTGACGACACTTCTTCCCGACATTTTTACGCAGATCGCAGCATTCCGTTGCCTCTACTTTGACGAAGCCGGTTCTGAGCAAATGGTGAACAACTTCCGGCCCATACAGGCTCTAAACGGGCGGACCGTCACGCGCTACAGCGTTGATGCTTCCTCGGATTCTTCTTCGTCCTGCGACGATGATGCAGATGGAGTCAAGTGGCGTATCTAGGGAAAACGGCGCCCGGGGCAAGCACGAAAATTGCGCCCCTAATTTCTGAAAAAGTGTTCAACCCCAACCCCATCCCGGTAGGGACTTTAAACAAAGTCCACATGATGCTTTTTCAAGCACTTAAAAGGGATCTTTTGAGGGTGATTTAAATGTAATGAATTTTGATAGATTTTGGCGAGCGAGCGCAGCGAGCGAGCCGAAAATTTTTGTATTTCAGCTTACAAAACATGGAATTCTTGTCATTTTTTGCTTACCAAATCTTACAATTCTAATCAAGATATAGTGACAGCCTTATAGATATCGATTTATACCAAAAAACTGAGGACTTTAAAAAATACTCTAAATTAGTGCGCGCGAGTGAGCTGAAATTTGTAAATGTCCTCGTCATCATCACGTATTGTTCTTATCTTTTTTTTTTTAATATAAATTTTGGCGAGCGAGCGCAGCGAGCGAGCCGAAAATTTTTGTATTTCAGCTTACAAAACATAGAATTCTTGTCATTTTTTTGCTCATTGAATCTCACAATTATAGTGACGACCTTATAGATAACGATTTATACCAACAAACTGAGGACTTGAAAAAATACTCTAAATTAGTACGAGCGAGTGAGCCGAAATTTGTATATTTCCGCGTCATCATTACGTTTTGTTTTTATCTTGTTTGATTTGTTGTTGTTTTTTTTGCGCCCTCCCACCCCCCCCCCCCGTATGTTCGAAACCGTTGACGCCCTCTTTTGATCCAATTGGCGATCGCTTCAGAACGAATGAAATTGCAGCCGCTGCTCCGTGAAACATTTTGCCTGCTAAATATAAAATGACATGTGTGAACACAATAGACACTGTCATTTTGTCACCATCACGTTTTGTTCTTACCTTCTTTTTTATATAAATTTTGGCGAGCGAGCGCAGCGAGCGAGCCGAAAATTTTTGAATTTTTTGTGTGAACACAATAAACATTGTCATTTTGTCCGCGTCATCATCATGTTTTGTTTTTATCTTGTTTGATTTGGTTTTCTGCCCCCCCCCCCCCACACACACACACACCATTCTCCCTCCCCCTTCCGGGCGAGTTTTTTTTTTTCTTCTTCTTCTTCTTCTTCTTTTTCTTCTTCTTTTCTTTTTTTCTACTTCTTCTTCGTTTTTTTTTTGCGCCCCCAAGGAGTGGCGCCCGGGGCACGTGCCCCCCTTGCCCCCCCCCCCCCCTAGATACGCCACTGGACTATGGAGATGACTAAAATTAAGACTACTGATAGGGGTGCTATTTGACCCTGTATGGCCCTTCAATGACTGTTCGTATCAGATGTGTAGTAAGACTTTTTTATTTAAGAAATAGCGGGGGGGGGGGGAATTGCATCAGAAGTGCAATGAGTAGGATGTGGGCAGACTAATATCGCAGCATCTCAATATATAATGGAACCTCGTTATAGAGGTATGGTATATAACAAAATCCTCTTGTACCAAGGTGAGTCTGCAGGGCCAAACTCTTTATATTTTCATATTTTTGTGCACTGATAATTTAGTGAGAAATCTAATGCAATCAAGGAGGTTCGAGAGCTGCAGTTCCAAACGGCTATAATTATTCAAACAGTTGTCAATTTTCTAGGGATGCACAAAAGAATTCCACAGGTGCATCTATTCCTTTGATGATCGAGGTTTGATGGCGCTACATATTTCTGAGCAATCTGAAGATTCATGTTGAACTGCAATATAATCTTGGAGATATTTTGCCTGTTTATTTTATACACTGATAAGACATATAAAACAAAAGTAAATCCCGACCAGAAATATAGGCAAAACTGTAAATCAGAGAGCTGTATGTTGTGAAAGTGTTCGAAACTGTACTCTCCCCGACAGCCAATTTTATCACATTCCGGTTAAATTCTACAAATACAACTGATATGATAAACAATATGCATGTAATCTTCAAATACATAATAGTTCTTTATAAATAATTGTCAGATTAGTGTCCAAACATGTGCAGCAGAGTAATTTAGATTTTTACTTCATCAATCCTTGCTGAATTTCTATCCACACATCTGTTCCTTTACCATTATGTACTGCTCATCTTTCATAAGCAGGGATGGCAAAAGGTAATTTACCACCATTAAAACATACTATCGGTGAGGCAGATCCAGTTTTTTGGCACATACTTCAAATAATTTTATCAAAGTTGGTTCTAAGGGAAAAAGACTGTTGTGACTCCATTTCTTGAACCTCCTTAATCCAACGAGGTAATCGTCATAGTTTTCAGGTCCTCATTATATCAAGGTTGTTCTGTATAACTGAATATTTCGCTAAATGCTTTTATCTACCCGTCTCTAACCCTGTTAGTAGCAGTAGCAGTAGTCCGAAGCATTAATTTGTAACTAAAAACTAGAAATGTCGCTATGGCGACTGATGCCTCCGCCATAATGCATGATTCTCCCAATAGGCGTATAGTACAATGTCTTCACAATGTGTGATCCATGACAGTTTCACATAACTGGCAAAATATTGAAATGACAGGTTTGTCAGAAATGTTTTGAACTGGGTTTGCTATAATTTTCTAAGAGTGCAGGTACACATATTTGGGGAATTTTTGGGAAGTTTATGCATTGAGTAATTTCCAAGGTACGAAGAAAGAGTGTGATGACGGTACAAAATAGATTTTTTTTTTTTTTTTTTTTTTTGGGGGGGGGGCATTGAAACCTGGCCTTTGACCCTTAACCTTTGACCTTTGACCTTCTGGCTGGAAATTTCCCGCAAAATCTCCATTAGGTAATGCATGTATTAAGTTTTGAAACTAATAATGCAAGCATTGCATATACTAGTATATGAGGGAAATAGTACAATTTTGAGGAGTTGACCTTGACCTTTGACCCCTGACTATTGACCCATGACCCCTTAATTCCCTAGATAATCCCTGCCAGACAGTACATGCATATGTACCAAGTTCCACGAAGATACATTGAACCATTTGCGAGAAAAGTAATATTGCAACATTTTCACCTAACCTTTGACCTTTTGACCTTTGACCTTATGACATGAAACTCTCTCTGGAGAATCTTTACGCAGAGGTACATATCCACACCAAGTTTCAAGAAAATACCTTCGGGCATTGCATAGATATGGGGGAAATTGCAACATTTGTAGCATTTGACCTTTACCTTTTGACCTTTGACCTCTTACCAATGTCACTAAAATCTACTCAACTAATTGTCCCATCATACATCATCCTTGGACCAAGTTTGGTGAAAGCTACTTCATCCATTTTTGAGTTATCACATAAACAGATGAATTTTAGGATTTGACCTTGATCTTTGACCTTTGACCTCTGTCCGATTTCACTGAAAAACTAATCAAGTAATTGTCCCATCATACATCATCCTCCAACAAATTTTGGTGAAATTTGCTTCATCCAGTCTTGAGTTATCGTGTAAACGGATACAATTTCATGATTTGACCTTGACCTTGACCTTTGACCTTTAGCCGATTTCACCCAAAATCTAATGAAATAATTGCCCCATCACACTTCATACTTGGACCAAGTTTGGTAAAATTCCAGTAAATATTACTCAAGTTATCGCGTAAACGAAAGCGGACGGACGGACGTACAGACGGACGGACAACCCGAAAACATAATGCCTCCGGCACCGCTTCGTGGCGGAGGCATAAAAACAACAACAACTAAATATCAATCATTGACAACAGTTTCCATGAGAAGCTTATAATCTCAACAAAGTGGCCCTGCAATGCATATGCTGAACCTTGCAATAATTTTCCTTGCATGTTACATTTATTATGCTTATACTTTATTTGGTGAACAAATCCTAATTCATTTAACGATTTGTTTCAGTTGAAAAAATAGAAAATGTGTCTTCGTGGTGTAAGATGGTGATTTATCATTTGTGCTTGACTCATTAACTTGGGAATTAGCATATGAAAGCACTCTGTAGTATAATGTTTCGTCAAATTTGCAAAATGCCAAACACTCGTATCAGACCTCTATTGTGGATGTACATGTATTGTGATGATTTTACAAGCATATACCTATGAATTCACTCCCATAAATGATAGTCTTTATAAAAATGCTCAAGGAAATGTCCTTGCTACAATATAATTGCTTTACACCATGAGATAATTGGTCAGAAGTTTCATCACCAAGGCAACCAAGCACACCACAAGTGACATGACTCTCTGTGTACATTATATGCCAACTGGCCAGACCAAATAAGCCAGTTTGGGGTTAGCTGATGGGCACATCGGTACAAATGACCTTTCTTCTTTATCAGTTGATAAGGCACTCCACGAGGTTTCAAACGAGAGAAGGTATTTCAGCTGACCCGACGTTACAATTTATGGAATTCATCAGTCATGTTCAAACACAGAATGAACTTGCATAGACCAGGTGACCAGAATGATCCATTAATTAGCACTTTGGAAAGCATCCATTTCATTATTTCGCATTGAATGTATTAACAATCTTTTTCTATTGATATTGTCAAACACCGCTTTTTCTGTCAGGTGGATGTGCTTGCAAGCACCACTCATAATGATCATTTGAATAATCATTACATCACAGATGCTTATCTCAGTGAATAAAAAACCAACACGCTCTGCCATTACTGATGACCTTTTTCTGCTCATGCTCAAAGTGGAACCCCGAACTGGCTTATTCATGCTCCCTTTCAAATACAGACTACCTAACCCAAGTCAAATCCAAAGGGATCATAGAAATTTTGACTTGACATGAATTTCGACTTACACAACAGAATTAACAAATGCTTTATATCCACCAGGGATAGAAGTTTTTTCTCCAATTTTGCGATTTTCAGCTTTGGCGAGTTCTACTTTAAGGTGAGGTTGACTGTACATGCAACTGCAATTTCCAAAGGGCATGATGGTGCAAGGTGCCATAGCCTATTTTTCTTCTCAGCATATGCCATTATTTTATTGCCTTGATCATGACGAGATATGATAATCACGCAAAAAACCAGAAAGCTGTCAAATAAATTCACCGTAGAAATTGCAAGCATGTGACTGTGTCTCAGAGGTAGTGTTAATGATGTCATTTATTTTGGTACCATCAGAGATTATGATATGCAGACAAATACATGTATTGAGCATTTGTCTGCTTATATTATGTATCTCTCATTATGCTCATATGGAAGGTCGTTTCGGTCATTTAAAAATACTCTTCCTCACAAAACATCCAAGGTAAAACTAGGCGAGGAGGGGCTGCATACAATTACAAAATGATTATTTTTTTAGATATAAAACAACCTTCGATATCATAAAGACCTTGTAGTACAGAAATCATTAAAAAATTCTCTGAATACGAATTAGCCCCTCTACTTTGAGGATGCTGTACAGAAAGTGTCATTAATTTCACACATCATGTGTGTATTCAATGCCCATGTACAATTTTACTCCAGAGTTATGAAAAAGGCAGGTGTATCACAGAGCCATTTCAATAAAACAGACGCTTTTTGTCCCTCTCTGTGTTTCTTAAAATCATATCAACCTTTTTAATGAGATTTTTTTAAGTTTACTTGCCCATTCTGATAAAAGAATTTTCAAGTCTGCCTCTTTTATCCCCAAGAACAACATTAAATGTGCTTACCCCATTCCCCCCCCCCCCCCACCCTCCTTTCATATACTGGTAAAAGACTAATTACAGAACATGCAAGTATAGCATTGTCAAATTAATGTCTCTACGCTGCCATGAGATTGGTGTAAAAATATAACAGCACAGTGAACCTATATTGTATTTAGCTCAAGAGGATGGAGGTACATGTAATTTAATTGGTATAAGGTGATGGTATTTGCGATTAAATATCATTCATTGGTTTGGCATTTCATTACTGACCTAAACAGTCTACTTATTTCCCAAAAGAAGACAATTAATTATGAACAGCCTTGGCTTGTTTCTCTTTACAATTACCTTATAATATGTGACCCGCTACAACAAAAGGATCCAAAAGTCGGGAAAGGATGATTTTTCTGAAAATGACATGACATTATTTCCTTACTCTTCCGCTTTAATTCTGTATATAACACGACACATAAAAGTACTTGGTTGTGGAGATATTGGTGATATTATGAGACCATGTCGAATGGTCTACTAAATCAGCATTTCCAGAAAACCGCTTTCAAAGTTTTCTTTCCAATGCAATCATGATCAAGGGGAGGTAAGACAGTTTTCACCTCTTGACAATAGAAGGTCTCCTCATAGCAATCGCCACAATGTTCATTCAAGCTTAGGGCCAGCAGTCTACACACGACCAATCAGTAACCAGGGTGCCACGCACTGACCAATAAGATAACTCCTTCATTGCTAGGGGCGGAGTCTACCTGCGGCGCTAAATCCAAATCTTCGGACACATTTCTGTTCCTTTGAAAGTCAGAAAATCATGGCCCAGAGAAAACACTCATTTCTTGAATTTCCTGTGATCATTTAGCTTCAAAATTTCATTGGATGATAGATGATACATTAGACTACAAAATTATGTCAAAAACAGAAATCCTGTTGCTTTGACCAATTTTGATGATCTGACTTCAAACTCAAATTTTCTCGGCTCAGCCGTCGGCAACTTTAGGATCCTTTTGTTGTGGTGGGTCAAATATATATATATTATACAATGTTATAATGATTTCACTAGCCAAACACAGTGCATAAGTAAGGGGTCTAATCTTTTCCTCCATTGTACTTCTCTAGAATCATACCTACAACAAGACCTCAAAAAATCTGGTAGGCTACAGTCAATCCATAAATGCTTTTCTCATACCAGATGTGTTTAAGTTGGAGAGACCACTGCAGCAAATGGTCGAGTTATGATGGTAACCTCTCCATCTTCATCAAGACATTAAGGTATACCCAGTTCCACACACACACAGGCTTTAATACACTGTTCTTAAGCCACTGCAGATGAGACACTCGCCTTCCAACCATTTGATCACCATCAAATTTCTGTGAAGTCTGGTCAGTGGCTTTCCACCCCTTCATCTTCTTGGCTCTCCTGCGGGTCACCAATTTCCTCCTCGACATCACTAGCCAGTGCTCCATCTTCAACACCTTCATCAACATCATCATCATCATTATTTTCCTCTTGGTCCTCATTTTCCTCTCTCCCCCCAACATCCATCTCATTTATATTGCTGGGCTGATGTGAACTCGCTGTCTTGCTTGACTTTGACTCACTCTTGAAAGTCCTCACAATTTTCCTCATCTTGATGTTTGCCATGAGTCTTGCACTTCCGTCCCACGCCCGGAGTAATTTCAAAGTACGCATATCGACAATGTCAGGGATTTCTGCAGAGACAGAGAGGCAAGGAAAACACGAATGCAAATCACATGGACAGAAGAAATTCAGAGAACTTACAGTATACAAATTTTTACATAACATATTGCACTCTCTGTTGTAAAACAAATAAGATACTTAAAACATACACAAATACAAGTTTGGTTCTCAACACTAATCTGGCACATTCATATTAATGTTTGTTCGGTTTGGATTTAAAGATGAAAACAGGATAGACTGTCCTATCAAAGTGGCATCCCCTATCCATGTAAATGAAGCAACCAATGAGAAAGAATCATTATCTGTTTTCAAGAGAAAAGGAAGTGATTTTCTGCCTTGCGACCAGTACTGTCGACTCCTGTTATAACAAAGTCCTTGTTACCAGCAGCTTTCTTTCATTATAACAAAATTCTGTTATAACCAAACAAAGAAACGATAAAGAACATACAACAGAAAATGCTGTGGTCTGAATTTTTACTTTGTTGCAACCGAAATTTCAAAATAACTGTGTCCATTATAATAGGAGTGCACTGTATGTGAGTTGCTTATTTTGCAAATAATGGTAGACTCACAAAATTTGCAAAAAACAAACAAAAACACTGCAAATATACCATATAGAAATACAGAATATGTGAACACTGATTGGTAGAGACACTAACCTATACCACATGTCCTGAACAGCTCCTCTTCCCTCTGTCTTGTGGCATTGATAATGCCCTCTCGACTTGCATGTTGCCGCCCAGAGCGAGACTTGAAGCTGTTGACTATCGATATCTGTTTCAGTTCCTCATCGAACCTTTGAAGATATCTGGTTGGATGTGACAGACACAAGAAACAAATTTGAATGTATTCAAATCCTAACTTTTGTTTATGTTTCGGAGTAAAAGGTTCTGCTAAAATGATTATCTGTTTACCCTTAGGCAGCCTAAAACCCCACTTCCAGAAAAACTGTTAAGTGAGAAAAAAAAAAAGCAAACATATGTATACATGAACCTATAACAAATGATAAACATATATGTCTTTTGCAAACTTTAACATTGAACTTATAAATAAATAGCTAACTGAGAACACATAAATTCATATTGTCCTTGGAACCCTTAATATTCTGTTCCTCTGTCCAGTATGAACAACTTTCAAGTCTGGTTTCTGAAAAGATGGAAGATGTAATGGCCGAAGGAAATACATCTACATGACCACATTTCCCATCACCTTGGACAAGTGAAGCTTCATCCTTGCCGTTTATTCATGGCATCACATTTAAATTTGATCCGATGGAGTCATCATCCCACACCTCAATATCAAAACAATTACTACTTTATCAGAGTACATTAGCAGATAGCAAATAATAGAGCCCCTTTTAGCATTATAATTGTCCTCATCCAAAGAGGAACAAGTGAAGCCAATTCTACATTATTAACTGCATAACATAACGTGAAAGAGAATTAATCAAAAATTTTAATAGTTTCTGCTATTAGAGTAATATATCAAATGTCCATCATCATAACATTAACAGCATTGACATGCCCCCTGGTGGCAACTGATCATAATGAATCATCATCACTGATCATTGATCATCTTCATCTGCAGAAATATGTTCAAATACCTGACAAATCTTTAAATTTCATCCAGTCTCTTGAATTCCTGATTATGAAATGCCAATCACTGTCTTTTCACTTTCTTGATCACAGGTGATCAATTTCAAGACCATCTCAAGGGCGCTAACACTAATAGATCAAGTAGATGCAGTGTCTGTCAACAAATCTACAGCATTTTTTAAATATCCTGAAGATATATGGAGTACTGTAATACCCCACATGCTTTTGTAATAAAGCACAGTGTCTTATGACAAGTCATTTGAATCAAGCCTGTACATACATGTAGTCCTAAAGTTTGTGCTTGGTGATGCCCACGCACAGACAAAAACAAAAGCAAACTAGAAATGTCGCTATGGCGACTGGTATGCCTCCACCATAATGCATGATTCTCCTAATAGGTATATAGTAAATGTGGACAATGTGTGATTACATTTTCACAAAACTGGCAAAATATCAAAATGACATGTTTGTCACAAAAGTGTTGAATGTTCACCTTCCTTGACAAAGGTTTAATTGGACGAATAGGAGAGCACGTATTTGGGGATTGAAGGACTGTAACTTGACTTTGACCCTTTCATAAGTTTAAGCCTTGAGTAAGTTTCAAGGTATGGAGAAAAAATGCAATTTCTGTATTGAATAGTAAATTGTTACCATTTTCATCTGGCCATTGACCCTAAAACTCATGAGAGAATTACTGTCAGGCAGAACATGCATAAATATGTACTAAGTTTCATGATAACTTGAGCCACTTTCGAGATATGGAGGAAGAAGTAAGTTCAGCACTTTCGCTTGACCTTTGACCTTTTGACCTTTTTGGCAAAAAACAAAAAACAAAAACAAAAACAAAACTTTCTAGAGAATCACTATCAGGTTAAAAATGCAGTTTAAAAAAAAATCCTGCTGGCATTGCACAAACATGAGGGAAATAGTAAAATTTTGAAGTGTTGCCCTTGACCTTTGACCCCTGACCTTTGACCCCATGAACCCCAAATTCCCTAGCTAATCACTGCCAGTCAGTACATGCATATATACTATGTTCCATGAAGATACCTTGAACTATTTCCAAGATACGGAGAAAAAAGTTAAATTTCACATTTTTTACTTGACCTTTTGACCTTTGACCTTTGACCTTTGACCGCATGATCCAAAACTTTCACTAGAGAATCTTGATTGAGTAATACATGTATACACTAAGTTTCAAGAAAATATCTTCAGGCATGGCATAGATATGGGGGAAATAGTAAAATTTTAAGCATTTGACCTTGACCTTTTGACCTTTGACCTTGAGAATGTGCACCCAAAAGTTGATAGGCACAACTTCACCCCCTAATACACATACATGCCAAGTTTCATTAGGATACCTCAAAAGGTTTTGGTAGTTACCCTGTCTACAAAATTCATTACGGACGGACGGAAGGACGGAAGGACGGACGGACGGACGGACGGACGGACGGACAACCCTAAAATATAATGCCTCCGGCACCACTTCGTGGCGGAGGCATAAAAAAAACTAGATATATCGCTACGGCTACTGATATGCCTCCGCCATAATGCATGGTTCTCCTAATAGGTCTATAGTACAATGTCTTGACAATGTGTGATGACAGTTTCACACAATTGGCAAAATATCAAAATGACAGGTTTGACACAAATGTGCTGAATGTTCACTTTCCTAGAACTAGGTTCAATTGGATGAATGATTAAAATGTCAGAGTGCAGGTATTTGGGGAACTGATGATTTTTACTTGACTTTTGACCCTTTTATAAGTTTATGCATTGAGTAATTTTCAAGGTATTGAGAAAAAGTATAATTTCAGTATCAAATGGGAAAATAGCATTATCTAAACCTGGTCTTTGACCTTTGACCTCACAGTTCCACAGAGAATCACTGTTAGGTAGAACATGCATGAATATGTAAGTTTCATGATGATACCTTGAGTTACTTTCGAGATATGGAGGAAAAAGTGCAATTTAGTACTTTCACTTGACCTTTGACCTTTGACCTTTTGGCAAGAAACTTCCCCAAAAATATATATTGGGTAATACATGCCATACATCAAGTTTAAAAAAAAAACAACCTTCAGGCATAATGCATTTTAAGGAAAGTAGTGATATTTTGAGGAGTTGACCTTGACCTTGACGTACGGACGGACGTACGTACAGACGGACGACCCGAAAACATAATGCCTCCGGCCACTTTGTTGCGGAGGCATAAAAAGAAGAAGAAGATGAAGAAAGGAACAAAAGAAGAGGAAAACATTTCAAAAAAAAAAAAAAAATTGCAAGGCTGTCACCTTGACACAAGCTCCTCAGCCTCAGTTTTGTTGTAGCTCTGTTTGTCTGCATCCAAGGCATCCTTGAACCACATCAGCTTGTCGTTCAGCAGGGAGTTCTTCAGCGAGGTCTCTTGGTGCACTCTGGTGATGCATATGAAATCGAACATGAAGAATGAAAGCAGATAAATGTATTGAGAATCCCAATGAGAGACGTCTCAGAGTAGAAATATACATTCATAAGTGAACAAAGCTGAAATGTTTGTTGAAAGCATCTGACACCATGATCAAACAGATGGAGATTCACTATTTTGATGACCTCGAGCAAGTCATCAATTTCATCAGTTTTGGTCAAATGTAATTCATAAAAACACTAGATGTACCAGTATTTTTTCATTTGTTTACTTTTCCTGTTCTGCTTTGCAAATTAGTGCGAAACAGCATGACAGCTACAGAGAAAAAAAAGGAGACAGTAAAATGTTCGGTTACACAATATTTCAGGACAGGAATTCAGGAACAAGGAAATTTCCATGCTAAAATTTACAACGCTCACTTAACGGCAAATCTGACTGCGACATGCAGTAGGCCCCTATATATTTAGCAATAGCATTTTACATTAACAAACAAACATCGGTATGATCACAAAGGATGAACACTGTACCATAATGGATACAGACAGGCTTGTCTTCAGTTCAGACAATTTACATATACACATACAAATTAATTTAACACAGATGACTACCTTTTGACTCTTTCTTTGTGAATTTCCCTAGCTCCAAGTTTGTTGGCCTTCCTGCTCTGAGGATGAATGAGTTTGTGGCATTTTGCAGCAACCTTGGTCCTCCCTGCTTTTGGCTAACAGGTTATAAATCAGAAATAATAAAAACAATTATTAAAACGATTGTAATGTTTGCACTTCCATAAGACAGTCAAATATATTTGCATTGTAAAATGCAAAATGCATGCAGCATACTGCGCAACATAGTGTGCAACAGAATACATTTTGTATAATCTTTGTGGTTGGTACAAAAACACTTTATATAAATTGTTGCACTCAGCAGAGGTCAATTAATATCAACAAAAGAATTTCATTGACTTGGCTGTTTAACTCTCCACAGTAGCAACACAGTGCTAGTACTACTAATACTAGGGACTTTTCGATTGTGTGGATGTGGCCGCCTTTCTCGTACCAGAGCAGTTCCATATTGCTGCAGTCTATCCTCACGTCTGCAGTGTTATCACCCAGTTCGATTTTCAGTGCACGCCATTCACGACGGTTACAGCTCGTTATTCCGAAGGTTCGTTATTCCGAAGGCTCTTTATTCCTAAGATTTGTTATTCGGAAGGTTCATTGTTCCGAATTTCATTTTTGGATTAACCAATCTTCGGAGTAACAAACCTTCGGAATAATGCTTTCGGATTAACGAACCCTTTTTCATTTTCGGATTAACGAACCTCTAGGTATAGGGAATTTGCGTGTTTCGGATTAACGACCCTTCGGAATAGTGAACCTTCAGAATAACGAACAGCACCCGTTCACGACGTACTGCTACATATCATGGTCCCGTCCCCTCCAGCAGGCTGGGTGATTGGTGCGCCAAGCAATGACGTCACTCACACGATGAATCTACAGTAGGAGGCTGTGAAATCCTTGGAGGACACGTTAGGTTAGCAATTCTGGTGTTGGACATGCTGTAGAACCTGGAGCATACGCAGTTGCTTAAAATGATGTCATGACCACCTTGACGTCCATGTCCAGGAGGTGAAATTGGAAAGTCCCTACTAGTACACTAGTACTACCTGTAGTTAGTACATATGTACTGTATGCAAATTGGGTATTGTTACATTGTGAGGCACTAGAGTTAATGCAAATTTCACACTCAACCTGCACTTACATGTACGCATACTCCCCGGGCTGAGTCCAAGGATTTACGGTTAGTGTGGGGTTTGTTGTTGTATGAAGTATTAAATATACATGAGAATGCTGATGAAGTATGAAGCTGCATGAGCGCCCATTGTGTACGTCAGTAAATTGTACTGTTAACAAAAAGAAAGACAAAAAAAAATGCACCAAGGTTCGACTTTCCATGCCGAATTCGACTGCATACAAAGGCAAAGGTCTTACTAACCCCGGCGCAGGGCACTGTACACCAGTGTACACGGTACGTGTTGGGGTCGCTGGTGCGGTTAAGGTTTTACATGTTAGAGATGTACAATTGTGTACAGTAGTCTTTGGTCAAATTTCAGACAGCGTAAACAAAATGGTTGAATTATAGGCCGCTTGCTGCTGTATTTGTTTTGTTTTCATTTCATTTGTTTTGACCTTACGTACTAACTTAGCTTAGATTAAATAATTAGGCTATTAATATAGACTTAATTTAATACGATTATACCTGTACGATTACATGCATCACAAACAGATTTGCACTGTCATTTAAATCATGTCACTCATTGAGTTACATCATACAATGTATGGTCATCACAACACTAACAGATTCGGACATGTAATTTAACACAGTTCACAATATATGGGACTACACTACAATATGAAATGTAACGTTAAACATGTAGAAACACACACGAAAGAGACACAACGAAACAAATGCACCTTACCATGTTGAAAAGATCCAAGGAGAAAAGTGGAACAAAGAAAGACAGCCAACTACTTTGTAGACGAAGGTTCAGGAATATAAACGCCAGTCAGCGACTATAAAGAAGATCTCTCACGATGATACCGATACGGTTACTGCACGTGCCACATGTTATGTTCATAATTCATTGCATTGCGTAATCCTACTGAAAGCAGCAACACTCTCTATCGATTTGGTGATTTTGCAGAGGGCGCCCTAGTAAACAAACTGATACATTTTGTATCCATATTATACTATTATCCAGGCTAAGGTTATGAACGAGTCTACAAGGTCGATCCAGAGCAGCGCGGTTGTACGAAATTAGATTTTGCTACTTGCAGACAACGATTTTCGGGCCGATTTCCTGCAACAAGAAAGTCCAGTCAAAACTATAGGTTAGCAATCGACACGAAACACCCCTCACAATACGATGCAACAACAAGCTCTGCCTGTCGTAATTGTTGTGATATTCATCGCAACGCTAGCACAGCTCGAGCTCGACACCGAGCCTTTGGTGGCTCGGCGCTCCGTGACTCTACCAAGACCCAAGGATGAGGCCTTTCAGATGATCACCAATATTCACAAGTTTGAGAAGGTGAGCAGAGAATGGAATATTCAAGGGTAGTTTGCGAAGATGGATGGTAGAAATCTACTTCATGACAGCACAAAAAACTAACAGCCTCTGCTCAGACAAAAGCCAAAACTAAAGTGATATGATCAATGATTATGAGCTGAGTGTCTCATGCCATTACTCACCCATTTTATTAGTACCGGTAAATTGCCAAAACTTAAGCCTTAACTGTTGGAGGCTGTCATTATTTAAAGCAGATGTCCAAGTTGTAACATGAGGCTCAAGTTATTTATGAAGTACATGTATTGTAACATTAGAGGGCAGATTATGAAATGTCGGTGGCTCAAGAAGCATTTAAATTGCATTTTATCACTGACACTGCCTCTGGTCTGCAGAAGCCCGATCCTCACTTGACCGACTGAAAGATCGGTCTGTATCTTGTCGTCTGGGATATGCTCCGTGAAGACTACATATGGCTTCATGGAATCCCCTCATTTGTCTGCGGAGGAGAGTTGTAAAAGTTTTTTTTTTTTTTATTAAAAACTCCGGACAGACGAACTTTGCTGTCTAGGTTCTCACTAATCCGGGGCGCTGTGTTGGGGTCATCGGTGGTACAACGGTGTGGTTGCTACACTGTAGGCTCTCATCAACCTTGACAGACACTTGACACACACAAAAACAAAGAAGGGCCTGGAGATGAGTCTCTCAATGTCTGCATGTCATCTGATGTAGTAATGCAAGACCTGAGCTTTGTTGATGGTCTAGCTTAGACTCTAAAGAGAAAAGGTAGCATATGATTTTTATGAAACCTACAGCGTACATGGGGTACAATGTAGCAGAAGGTTACCCATTGGCATGAGATACTCAGGTCTGAATCAATATGCTGCTAGCTGCTTCCACCTAACTGCAGTCAGCCTGAACATGAAGCTCCCACATTGTAGACAGTGGAGCACCGCAGGTTACTCCCAGTATTCCACCAACTCGAGACCAGTTTGACTTTGAGAAAATTAGGATTCTACCAAGGGAGCAGTGTGTCGTACAAATGGTTTGTGCAGGAATGTGATGCCTTAATTTGCATCACTTTCATTTTAGAGGAGTTGAAGGACGCACAGTGACCATTGTAGCTAAGTATTCAGGTCATGCTGGATTTGCTGCACATCCTCAGAAGAATGGATAGGTCTTAATATGGCAAGATCTTCAGTAAAAAGAACACTTTGAGAGGAAATGGAGCGAGCATTATCACTGATGAAAAGATTTTAAAAAGAGCTTGGGTCAGAGATCACTGCAGTAAGACAGAGTACCTCGATGTTACACCACTGTAGTACTCGGACACGAGAAAACTGTGCCTGAGGAACAAAACCTGTTACAATTAGACAAAAAGGAGTTAACTCAACAGACGTGCCACATATATTGTATATTGAAAATAAAAGTAGTCACCAACTTTATTAGCAGTATATCAGGGGCATTTTGTGGAAGGTGTTTTTTAACAGATCATCAAGAAAGGCAACATATTTTGCAGTGTTTAGTGCATTTTGATTGTTGATTGCCAGTGATGTAAGGAATCAACTAACTGGATTACACGTGTCCACCCCTCGCAAAAACTTGTCATCTGAAGCAAGCCATTGTGTGGTGTCATATGTATGGTCCTATATTGCTTTAGCAAGGAATCCCCATCATATGGTTTCCAAAATGATATGATTCCTTTTATACAGTACTTTGAAATTGCCTTAAATGTTACAAGTGTATAATTGACAAGCCAAATTTTGATAAGTTTGTTCTTTGAATTGACTTCCAAAAGTTTTCATGCTTGGCTCTTGTACATAGTAGAGAAAGAGAAAGAGGGGACAAAGATGCCCTGTAGCTTGTTAAATATATGGGTACATTGCCCAAATGGCCATTCGGACAAACGGGAAAAATATTTCTCTTGTTGTGGCCTGCCATGGGTACGACCAAGACTCTACTTTAAAGCCTTGTATGCTTTCTCGTTCACAGTGGATGACTACTGTCGTACACGTAGCCGAAGATGACAGCTCTCTAGCCAAGGTCGGGAAGTCCTTCCGCCTGTATACGCGCACCCCGCTCAAGACTTTAGAAGTCCCGGCGGCAATCACTAAGTACCAGCCCATCTCCTCCTTCGAATTTGAAACCCAGTCTCTCCTCTTCTCCACACGGTTTGTGTTTGATGTCGAGCATGGGGATCGGGACGGATTCTCGAGGCTGACCTGGAAGATCTATGCGAGGAGGAGAAGCTACTTGTATCTGGTAAGATGTGTTCTGACACTGCTCAGACTGCTGTACTTGGCTACCATGGTGCAAGTGCTTGCACAAAATGAACATGCCAATTCACTGTTTATAAGTACACTGTATGTACTGAATTATGCAGTCAAGTGTGTTGTATCTCTTCAAATTGTCTGTCACAGGAGCCATCAGAGATATTCAAAAATTAAGGATCTGGATGATTTCATTGTGTTGGAAAGTAAGTTATGTAACCCTCACATATATAATACAAATGTATTAGCTCTCCTAGGACGCCCCAAACACTGCTGACATTTCATGTAGTAATTATGTGAGTACTAGCTATACATTTTTGTTATTACATGGTAAATTTTATGATATCGCTGTTGTATGTAAACACATGTGGGGTGATGTTTCCCTTAAGTGTACATTCAAACAGAAGGCAACATATTCAGTTTCTTCTGGGATAGTTCCCACCCCCAACCAAACCAGGTACTGGATCAATGATAGCTGGCATTTCCAGGTTTGATTTTGAAGAAAGTAGGAAAATTATGATTTTTGTCCTTGTCAAATTTACTAGATAATATTTTTTGTTTCGTTTTGCTTTTCATGTGGTATGTATTTGTGGGAGGTCTAGGGCAATTACCCCCTGGGCAATTACCCCGGACCCTTCCCCTGGCCCTAATCCTAATCCTAATCCTGAGCCTAATCATAACCCTAACCCAAACTCCTTTAACCTAACCCTAAACCTAACCGTAACCCTAATCTTTACTCTAACCTTACCACTAACCCGTTTTTAGCTGGGGGTAATTGCCCTGTGGGGGTAATTGCCTGGATACGATTTGTGGGTATACTTTTAATTTTTTTTTTTTTTTTTTTTTTTTTTTTTTTTTTATTGCAGGTGACAGTTGTCCAGCCACTGAAGTTTATACTGTCAAACCATGTTACAGCTTCACTGTTGAGCCTGAAAGTCTTGCTAAACTGACACTATCTGCATTCTGTGGCCAGCTGCCAGAGGTGGTATCCTTTGCAAGTCCCTCGCGTTTCATCCGCAGAATATCAGTGGAAAACATCTGTGCCTGACCACCTGATCTTTCAAGATCGTTCAAGTATGCTTGCCTTGACTTCCCAGTATACTTACTTCTATGAAGTATTGTGGAGAGTAATACTGTACTCTAAAGGTGGAAATTTTTGCAGTGTTGAAATTTTCGTGCATTTTGCGCAACCAGAAACTAGCGCGAAAATAAAAGCACGTGAATATTTTTGCTTGCCATATGTTCCTGTGCGTAATGTCTTGATTCCGCAGAATGAAAAACACGCGAAACTCTTCTTTCCCGGCCAAGCGCAAGAAAATTAGTCACGCGAAAATATCCATTTTTACAGTAATGAATTCATCTGGGTTGGTACACTTTTTGGGTGATTATATCTATTCAGATATCCTTTTCCAACAAGGGTGGAGCTAAGTGCATCCACAACTGTTTTATGGCAGGTACATTTATCGTTTCTTAACTTGTAGACAGGCTGACCAGTGAATATGGCATGGCTGCCAGCTGTTTGTTTGTTTGTGTATTTGAAGTGCATATTAGAATGATTTAGCCAGATGACAGAAAGTGCTATTGTTACTGAATTACCTTAGCACTAAATGCCACATCATGCAGTGTTCAAGTTTGTAAAGGTACCCAATGAATTAATGCAATACTCTGTTACTATTTATGATGTTGCATTGTGCAAGTTTGTACTTCCTATTTAGTGTTAGATTTATTGGCAAGTGCTTTCGAGAAGGTAAGAAAGATGCTTGCAGAAATGCATATTTTCTCTGCTTCAGATGAGAAGAGTTAATGACCTGGTAGTGTAGGGAAACATTGTTTGACCAATTGAATTCAATCTTCATTTGCCGCCCGCCAGGGTCCAGTTAAAACCACAAATAACTATTCCAGTGAAGAATTCATTATGTGCATCAAAGTATGCGCTTATTGGTAAGAAATAGTCCCAGTTGATGAGATTCTTTAGCTGTACAGACTGTATGTGTACTTACACAGAGGTCAGTGACTAAGCTGGACACACTTTGTTACAGGGATTCTTGAATGAATCTGAGCCGGGCCACCAGTACCACCAAACATAGACTACACTGTTAAAGGGACATTCCAGACGATTTTCATAATTTCACATCATGTAGTACATAAATTGACAACTCCATATATAGATTTGTTGAATTTATTGTGGTTCTTGAGCAGAGAAAAAAATACTTTGAAAAACCTCAAACAAATTACACTGAACAAGGATGATGACATAGGAGGTTCACATATTTCAGAAATGTAGCAGTGTAATTTCATTACAATACCGCTTGCTTGCGAGTTCACCTGTGTATAATCTATGCATGCCTTCTTCTTTTGTTCTGCTTCCATGAGCCCCAACTCATGCATTCTTATGGTGACTCTGCCATGTCATCATCCTTGTTCATTGCAATTTGTTCTAAATTTTGAAAATATTCTTATTCTTCATCCCAATTATAACAAATTCTGAAACTCTGTCCTCAGTATAACTGATTTATAGTTGTTCAAATGTAAAAATCAGAAAATCATCCGGAGGTCTCCTTTAAGTGAAGTCAGTGCTTGGAATGCAATAGACAAAAGTACATGTAGATGGGTACAAATCAACGTTTCATGAGTGTTACATAATGATGCAAATGGAACGCATGTGGTAGATTGAACAGATGTATCAGAATGGTAAGTTGAAGTAGCAAGGGACAATGAAGAAGAGTGAAATTTGTGCTGACACATCTGTCAACATTGATGTATGATTATTATTATTTTTTGTTTGTTTGCGGGTACATTAGTCCAAATGAGTTCAACAGCAATAACAAAGTTGTGTCATGCACTCAGGTGTTGTGCAGTCTATGGCTACAACAAGGCCTACATTGATGCAATATTTGTGCAAACACTAATGTTCAGTGTCATTGTGCCATAATCATTGTGCCATGCTGAGCATGGCACAATACTTAGTACTGCTAAGTACCTGGATCCTGACTTATGAAATCACTAAGCAATGTTATCGATAAGCGTACACAAAGCGTGTGTTTTATCTATAGATGTATTTATTTATTTTTCATTTTCATTTTTTCCCACACCTATTATAAGTTATAGTTTCTGGATATTTGGCTCTACAATCACAGTAACAGTAATGAATTCACATGTTCTGACTATGATGTACTTTGATACAGTTCATATGCAGTATATGTTGGTGTTGATAAGTTCTGCAAGTCTTGGGAGAAATACTGCAGAAGAGATTATAGATGTTCAACTGAGATATTTACAGTACATTGCACTTCCCTGGGGGGGGGGGGGATGTTAAGATAATGCTTAGTTGTCCATGCAGTCCTTACTTCTTATTTGTTTTTCTTTGTTCACACTTTCACTGGTCTACTGTTTGCCTTGACAAATTGAATTTCTAACAACTTTTTCCATTTGGGGGAACATTCATGAAGCAGAAACAGTTTGTAGATACAAAATCTTCATGAAGTTCCAGAATGTGGATGTGTATGTGTTTTGTGTTCATGTTCATTACACGGAGGAGTGAATGAAGCATATGAAATGCATGTGTCTCTATCTATAAATTCATTCTTCTGCAAAATGAATACCTATTGAAAATGGTAATCAAGGAGTATTACATCCTAGATATCATTTAAAGTAATCCACTTCAGATTTTTCTCTATGTTGAATGAATGTGTCTTCAACAATCAATTGCCACTATGCACTGTACAGAACAATCTTTTTACAGTTCATCTGAAATTGTGTCCATTTTTTCTGAATTACAGTAGAGCAGTCATATGTACAATTGTAGTATATAATACAGTAGACGTTTTTCGGTAGAGCAGTGTTACAAATTACACTTTGTCTCTTGTGGTAAAAATTAAGTGCTGTCTTGTAGCTGTGAACAATACATTTGTGTTGATTGTGCTTTCATAGAAACATGAGTATCCCATATAAGATCTGACTGTTAAGGCATTATGTTTGATGCCATTTTTTTTTCCTTTTGAGCATATAAATTGTAACCATCCAGCTCAAGACCCAGATTAGAATTGTGTGTAAAGGACCAAAATATGTCATTTGGATTAATGGATTCAAATGTTTAAAGTTTATCTAACCTGGGAGCATTATCTTTTCTTTTCCTACTGTTAAAATTTGGCGGCTTAAAGCAAAATTGAGATGGAGATACTAGTGTACTAGTACAGTGTATTGTATAAGCAGTTTTTCTGGACCATATTTATTGCGCATGCACTGCTTTTACGTGGAAATAGAAATTTTTTTCCTTGATACTTCTGCAAAGCACGCCTGAGTGACCCTGATCTCTAAATCATCTTTTTCTTTTCTATCAAACAGCACCTCATAACTCTCTCTCTCTTTTAATCACTTTTTGAATGGGTTAGGGTGGTCAAATTTTAACAAGTCATACATTTATATTGTTTTAAAGTTTAGAGCTTACTCTTATAAACTATGCAGAAAAGTGACAATTTATTTTTGGATAATATAATTTTTGTGGAGTTTGAGCTGGATGGTCACAACTGTTTATACCTGAGCTGTGTTCAGAGAGCCTTTTGGAACCTTTGAAATTATGGCTGGTGTCAAAGGAGACGGATTGATTTGAAAAATGAGAAAATTATGTACATGTATGTACAAATGTATGCGTCTATTTCAATACCACTTAATAAGCAATTCATATTTTTGAAGCACTTACTATTTCTAGTGCTTAGTCTTCAAATATTCATATTAGGCATGGAATTTTGTGACATGGAGTTGTTGTGGGTTTTTTTTTTTCTCTCTCTCTCTCTAAACCTTTCAGCTAGTTAATGGTCAAGTGCCTTTCTGCCATTTTGGACAACTGCTCTGAGACTGCAGTACTGTAGTTTATTCAGTGTAATGCATGCTGCTACAGTGTAGTAGGAAAGTAGCAATTCTCATTAGACCTGTGTATAGTTCAAATGTGCTTGCCAGGGATGTGTGGGTAGTTGGTTGCTGGGTCACTGAAATGACTTTTGTACTTTATATGGCTGTCAATCACGTTACATTTCCAGGAGACATGATGATTTAGGAATGAAAATAATGCATTGTCCTTGTAAATGTGCTTATACTTTGGGAGTGTGGGGGTGATTTTGTTTGTTTGTTTGTTTAGGGGGTATAGTTAGTATTTTTAGCTCACCTGAGCCAAAGGCTCAAGTGAGCTATTGCGATCGCCCTTCGTCCGGCGTCCGGCGTGCGTTGTGCGTCGTGCGTCGTCCGTCGTGCGTCGTGCGTCGTGCGTAAACTTTTTACATTTTCATCTTCTTCTTGAAAACCCCAGGACCGATTTTCATCAAACTTGGCAGGTAGCATCCCTAGGGGGTTAGGAACTCAATTTATTAAAATGGGCACCATGCCCCACCCAGGGGGCCCCCAGGGGGGCAAAACCCCCCAAAATTAAGGAATCTTTAAAAATGTTCTTCTCTAGAACCAGAAGTGATAGAGCTAAGTCAATACTATGAGTTAGTACATTGATGACTGTAGTTTCAAGTTTGTTCATGGCAGGATCAGGGGTGCCCCCCTTGGGACCCAGGGGAGGGGTTCTAATGGGGCCTAAATTGTAAATTTTCGTCTTCTTCTTGAGAACCCCATGACCCATTTTCACCAAACTTGGCAGGTAGCATCCCTAGGGGGTTAGGAACTCAATTTGTTAAGATGGGCACCATGCCCCACCCAGGGGGCCCCCAGGGGGGCAAAACCCCCCAAAATTAAGGAATCTTTAAAAATGTTCTTCTCTAGAACCAGAAGTGATGGAGCTAAGTTAATACTATGAGTTAGTACATTGATGACTGTAGTTTCAAGTTTGTTCATGGCAGAATAAGGGGTGCCCCCCTTGGGACCCAGGGGAGGGGGGTGAGGAGGGGTCCTAATGGGGCCTAAATTGTACATTTTAATCTTCTTTAGAACCCCATGACCCATTTTCACCAAACTTGGCAGGTAGCATCCCTATGGGGTTAGGATCTCAATTTGTTAAAATTGGCACCATGCCCCACCCAGGGGGCCCCAGGGGGGGGGGGGCAGGGGGGCCTAAACCCCCAAAATGAAGGAATCTGTAAAAATCTTCTCTAGAATCAGAAGTTATAGAGCTAAGATAATACTATGAGTGAGTACATTAATGACTGTAGTTTTGAGTTTGTTCATAGGAGATCCAGGGGTGCCCCTCTTGGGGGCAGGGGTGGTTGGGAAGGTCAAAATGGGGGCCTGAATTGTACATTTTCATCTTCTTCCTGAAAACCTCATGATGGATTATCGTCAAACTTGGCAGGTAGCATCCCTAGGGGGTCAGGATCTAAATTTATCAAAATGGGCACCATGCCCCACCCAGAGGGCCCCAGGGGGCCCCAATCCCCAATAATTAAGGAATCTTAAAAAATTTGGGCCCTTATTGTACATTTTCATCTTCTACTTGAGAATGCCTGGTCAAATTTTGGTAGAGCTGTGAATAATTTAGATTAGTGACTGCGTGAAAGGTGAACTTGCGATACTCAGGTGAGCGCTAGACCCGCGGGTCTCTTGTTATTGGGAAGGGGTAGTCTTGCTCTTAACCTGTTAGGGATGAATAATAAGGTAACTTGTGTCGATGTTGAGTGATTAGGATACGATGAATACCCATGGTTTGACTTCCTGTAACAGAATGTGGAATGTCATAAGGAATTACTATTATTATTATTATTGTGTGTGAAAGTCATGGATTTGTTGTCATGAAGTAACCTTGATGTCTAAATTGGATGGGTGTTCAATCGCATTTTGTGGCTAATCTTACAAAGATAATGAAGTACACATCACTTTGTAAGTTATCCTAATTTAGAAAAGATATAACATTTGTTTTGTTATGTCGAATGATTTAAGCACAATTGTGTAAGTACACACAGCCAGAAAACCCTAGACATTAAAAAAGACATGACCATTAGTGCCATGATGTTAATCTTGTATTGCCAAATAAATGTTCAAGATTTTTAACTTAAGATAACAGGATGAAGAAAGATGTGCAAATACCTTCCAATTATGTGGCAAGTTATTCTAGAGGTTTGTTTGTTTGTTGTTGTTTCTGTGTGTTTTATTAGAGTGAGGGACAAAATGATGGTGGTGTATGAACAATGGCTACACTCCCTGTACATGTAATAGCATTCTGTGTTCTCTCCGTTAAGTCTTGTGTTTTGTGCAATATTTGAAGTCCCGGGTCATCATTTCATCTACATTTCTTATTTATTTCATTATGTGCCAAGTGCTTTCAAAATGCACAATGAAAAATGTATTCTCAATTCTGCAACTATTCCTGTTGTCACATGTGTTTTACAGTATGTGTACAGTATTTGATATTGTCATTTGTGTATTTAATGATAATAAAGCGCTTTTATAGCGTACTAGTATATCACAACAGATGCTTTCCCTGTGTGCTTCATGAGTATAGAGGAAGAGAAAGGAGCGAGAGATGTTAATAAAAGAGTATCAGAAGAAGAGATACAAATGAATTCAATTTCGGAAAACACAGTTGCAGACTCATATACATGCATGTATCGACATTAATAACCACTGATAATATCTGTAACGGAGCAAATGACTGACACAGACATGCACTACATTATAGTAGTGAGAGAAAGAAAAGAAAAACCCGTAGATAAAGAGAGATTAAGTGAGGGAGGGGCAGTAAGTAGAATACACATCAGCAAGGAAGCAATTACATTGGAAAAAACAAAACAAAACAACAACTCCCATGCTCGCATTTGCATTTGCAGCAAAGTATTTATTACAGGCGCCATGGTATAATACATGTGTTTGCAATAATTATTGTTAAAGAGAAACCCAGACCAGTGCCCCGTTTTATCAAGAGATATAATCGATTTTAAATTTCCTTAACACACTGGCTGCCATAGACTTATGACAGAAATCAACTTTATAATCAATAACTCTTCGCAAAACAGGGCACTGATGTAAGTTAGTCTGACAAGGTAGAGTAAAATCATACTATAGTACAACAGTGAAAATTTGATCGAAATCGGATAAAAAAATAGGGAAGTTATTAAATTGTGAAGTTTCGCTAATTTCTGTAGAACAGTTCTAGGACAGTTTAGAGGAATATGCAAATGTATGTCATCAACTCACAACTTTCCATTGATCGTATACAAAAAGAAAAGAAAAAGAGAATCCAATCTTTCCGTTATCAAAGTGTAAAACGTAATTGTTCTTTCTGATTGAACAACTTCTTAAGAATGATCAGTAAAATACATCGGGATTTGAAACTGGGCGTAATTGCCTTTGAATGAAAAATTGGACATTTCAAAATTGCATGTATAGCCCATTTGGCACGTTGTGAGGTCACTGATGACGATTTGTCATCATCACTTCACACTTACTCTTCAAGAACTGTTTCCCGAAAAATTAGCGAAACTTCAAAATGCCATAACTTCCCAATTTTTCGCCCGATTTTGATCAAATTTTCATCGTTTGCTCAAAAAATGTTACTCCTTCTCGGACTACCTTTCAACGGCACTGGAATTTCCATTTAATTTAAGATGTGATATAAATATGTGTAATTTAGTATGTATGACAGCTCTTTGCTTGATAGTGTGGATAGACCATAGAGCTTTTATTCATCTGTGTGTGTGTAGATGCGACCGATAGCTCTGTGCCATGAGGAGCTAACTGTAATTCTTCAACTTTAGGATTTCATAGCCAATTTTTATGAAACTTTTGAACGATCTGTTTGTCTCAATTCGCTCCATTAATCAAAGTCAACTTAAACATGATTTTCCCTTAATTTTCAGTGAATCGAACCAATCTTTCCTGGCTTCTTGCGTCAATTTCAGTACAGTTTACTACATTGTCCATTTCATTGTTTGAATGAAGGTCAATGCGCCTACCAGAACCGGTTGTAGGTCATGTTGTATCAACCTCAGGGGGGAAAAATACACATGTATGAAATACAACCGAAACTGAACTGAAATTAGAACATCTGATTGAGGAAATCTTTTAATGCTTTCGTGAGGTAAGGTGTCAACATCGTTTCATTATTCGTTTGGCTTGTCATTCTTGTAGCGCTTTGTGTGTGTGTGTGTGTGTGTGTATCTGGACGTGGACTTTGATCATACAGTTAGCCTGATCACAAAACGCTTTGCATTTTTGTCAGTGAGTTAGCGGGACAGTCTGAATATATGTAAATTAAAGAAAAGCAAATTTTACAACATCTCCAAAGCCATTCACCATTGCGTCATTGTCCTGCTTGTCCACTATAAACACGATCGCTCGGTTCAAGTTAAATCTAATCTAAATTAAGTTGTGGGAAATTAAATGCAGCGCTCGCCTTGCGCGCAGAATTTCGGTGCAAATGTAAAATGATTGTTCAAACAATATATACAATACAGATATTCTTTACTAGACGGGTCATTGATCATGAATGGACCGCAATTTTTTTCCCCACTTTGAAAATATCGCTCGCTCTGGTATTTCTTTTCAACAACCTGAGATATATTGTGCTTCCGTATATTCGCATAGTGACACGTGTACATGATGTTTCCCAGTCGAAACAGTGAGATCATAGGAAATCTACAGACAAATGTATATCTGTTTGACATACAGTCAGTGTCAGTTACTCCTTTTATTGGCGTCATTATAGGCTCTGTCTCCAGTAGAAATTTACACTGTTAATGTCACAAGCGGTATCTTTCCAACTGCGGGAGAAGTATCAACTTAGCGCAGAAAGATTGTCATACCATTGATCAAGGCCGGGAAATGTAATTCATGCTACCATTTCTCCCCTTTAAAATATTTCTTAACGCTCCTGACAAGGGAAGAAGGTGTAGCCATATTTGAGATTGAACTCGCAGAGCATCTTGGTAACCATGGCGACCAGGAGGACATCCCTTGAAGGCGCCATATTCTGTCTGCTGCTCGTTCCTCTACTTCATCATGGGCTGGTCATCGCCGCAGGTCCCCACAAGGCCGGAACGTCGACGCGCCACAAACGACCGAACACGATGAAGGCGGACGACTTCCACCACCTCACGGACAAACTGACCCACAAAATTATGAAGGACATCGAGAAGTTGAAGGCCGAAGATCCAAACTGGGGAAAGCGTAAACCCGAGGAGGAGGAGGAGGAGGAGATTGACGAGGAAAATCCCCCCATGACAAAGTGTGATTTCGGTTGTCCCGAAGGTAGGTGTGCCTGTCATGGACGGTCAAATCTTACTTTACCAGTGACTGTGTTATCTTGTCTGTCTTCTTTATAGGTTTTTGTTTTTAATAAAAAAAAAAAAGAATATCTGTTTTCTACGGGGATTATTGTAAAGTGACATGGTCCCCATGCTTGTTCGACGTTGATCTTGAAATTTCCAAAGCACAGAGAAGGCATACGGCATCACAATATCCGTCAACAGAGAGTACACAACAATGTCCTAGGTGAGAGGCCTGTTATATTATTATAAATCCCCTTTATCATTGATCTAAATGTGATCTTATATGGCTATTGTAGCATTGCAAGAAAACCCACTTATAACAATCGACATTTGGTTCACCGTGTCCAGGATGTCTATTCGGATTCTAGTGGAGTTCGGTGATTAGTTGGAAGCACTTGAGGAGGGGGGGGGGGGGTAAAGGGTGTTTGCGCGAAATGCGAGTTACAAACTTGACAAAATGAGTCCGAATTTCTTTATCATTGGTTCGAATTGGTGTAGGTTAGAACGGATACAGTTCTACCGTCTGACATTACATTTAATTACTCAAAGTACTCATCTCCCTGTTCCAGTTGACCTTACAATAACCAAAGCAAAATCATTAAATTTTCAACAGAATGAGAGAAGCGACAGCATTGTCGTCAACATTGGATCATGAATGGAACTGTACACTGTAACCAAGAGGTCTCTCTTTTACACCTCAAATTCCATTAATTTGAAGTCGCTGTAGTGCCATCATTTTGGGATTTTTTTCCCCTCAGATGGGTTTTTCTTCAATAAATCATGTAGTAGTGTTGTTGTTTTTTTTTTTCTTTTTTTATTGTTTTATTTTGTTTTGTTTTCAACAAAAAAGGTTTGGTGCAGACAAAGAATCCTGATTTCAAAATGCCCGAGTTCAAGAACTGCAGGAAATACGACAAAACGGTGAGTGGCTGCGTGATGCCTTCGGAGAATAGATATTTCAGAGCATTATGAAAATATTCCGTGCCCAAATTAGAATAAATGGTAACAGAGCATAGTTCTGATGAGGGATGCAAAGCATTAGGTAGATGAGCAGTTTGAGGAGGAATGCGTGTTATGTTCTTCATGACGCACAAAATATAACAACTCTTGAAATGTAGGGGGTTGAAAGAATGAACCAAAATAATATATCCTAAACAAGTTGACAAGCGAGTAGGTAAAAGACAGCTTACATTCCCATTAAACTCTGAAAGAACTGATGTATCGTAAACATCTATGGTCTACGTTGACAGGTAAGATAAGCAGGAAAAGTGTCTTACAAATGTTTTGTTTACTTGATTCAGGGAGGTGCGAGAGAAGGAGAGGCAACTACTGCTCTCCTTTGAAGTCATGCGCGGCACCGCCGAGAAGTTATGCGTTCAACTACAGGTGTTACCCATGTGCTTTGACAAAAGAGAGCATCAATAATCGGGACTAGCGCTCTCACATCTAGAAATATTTGCTCCTACTGCAATTCGCTCTCTCTTTCAAAGTGATGGCAACAATGAATTTGTGTACCTTGAATTGGAGCAGCGAATCAAAATGCAGTGTAAAACTCACGATTTTAACAGCAAATAGTTTAAAAACACGCTGGAACACGCTTTAACAGAGTACTTTATTTGAAAGATCAAAATGTCCCTTATTAAAAGATAGAAAATTAACATGCGGAAATATGCGCATTATGGAAAAATATTAGGTTTTTAAGAGGGCCTAATTTTCATTTCATTTCGATTTGCGAATTACGAAGAAACTAGAAATACATGTTAATAATATTGAATTCTTTCCTAAACTATTCTAAATCAATTCGAGTATTTCATTTAAAATTTTGCGGTGAAATAAAGCTTGTAATTCAACGAAAGGTGAAATGCGTTCTTCGTCTCCGAATTCCGTCTTGCAACTAGAGCGGTGCCGAGCATGACTTCAAAGCGTAGTGGAATGCTAGACATCCCATTGTAACGCCTTGAACCCAAACATGGGTGTTTGCATGAATTACGAAGAGTTGCCACTCCATCTCTGTAACACCTCCCTGCTTGATTCATGGCTTGCCTACATTATACGGGGGGAAATAGTTCCACTGTACGTCAAACCAGGGAGGTGGAAAGAGTCTCTCCACCTCCCTGGTCAAACGTTTCTTCGACGGGATTTCAGCAAAATGTTGGTACTTGTACATCAGCAGAGATCCCATTCATTTCATTCAATCAATTCGATATTATACTGGCTTATGACTTAATAATAGATTCAAAGACGTCTACCAATGACAATGTCAAGTTCGTTATGTATATATATGCGTATATTCATGAAAGGGAAAAACTAGAAAACATGCAGTCAAACCTGCCTATAGCGGCCAGCCAAGAGAGTCAAAAAGGTGGCATCTACACTAAGACAGGATCTTTAACATGGATTCTCTCCCCGAGGGATTTTATTTTTGGCAGGTAGCCGCTAAGGCAGGTTTGAATGTATATTAATACCCTTTGACTCCAACATTCTTACACTGTATAGTGGGATCGTATCGCCGGTGCGTCGAAATGTTGTGCCAACCACGAACGGTGCTACCATACGTGCAAGCGAGAGCGAATGCTGTGTGACACGGAGTTCGGCCAGTGCATGGCCAGCCTATGCGAAGAGCTGGTCGAGGCGGGGCGCATCGGGTCCGAGTCGGTGAAACAAGGTAAGACTGATTCGGTTGGTGGGGATCAATATCCTATCAGAATAACATTTTGATCAATATCCGGTCCCAAAATCCATACCTATTTTCGTGATGCTGTATCTTTTTACTCATACATTTTACTATATATATATATATATTGATTATAATAGTTTCATAAGGAAGAGCGAACAAAAAAAAAAAAAATCTGTAACTCGGGCCCTTTGCTGTTCATATTGTCAGTATGTCAGAGGCAGATTTTACAAAGCCCCTTAATTGCAAAATCTATAATTAATTCTTCGACTGGTAACAAAATTGAGAAGATGCAAGGTCTTGTCTGCCTGTTTTTCCTCTCAAACTGTCAAAGTTTTGTCGTTTTCTTTCTGATTGTGTGCGGATTTGATGAAATGAACCATTTCCATCTAATCTTTCAAAAAAAAATAACATTAAGAAATGCAGTGAAATTCAAAGATACTAATGATGGCAAGATGACTTCTGCGAGAAAAATTATCCCGACGCTTGATTGATTAGACATGAATAGTCAATCAGAAGCTGTCAATCCACCAACAAAATAATCATAGTTACCATTAACGGGGTCCAATAGCACATCAAACTGGACTTCAAGATCACACACATCGCACAATATTAAGTTATTCGGGTATTCATACTGCGGCTGATTATGTCAGGCTCTGTAGTTTTAGTTTGGGTTCGTATCTAACATTGTCTAATACATGACTGTATTGAGGAAACGTTAACGAATGGTTAAAAAAAGAAATAAGCGACCGTGCAACATACAGCATTATTCAAACTCCCGAATGGGACTACAGTGCCTTGCCTTTAAGAGCCCTCCGCATGTATTTCGAACCGGAGACCCCAAGACCGAGGGTAGGTGCAAGGTCTCATTCACTCTGCATTAACAGGTCGTTCGTCTCTCATCTTAGTATTTTCTATGAGTCATAATTTTTGTCTGTTCCGGCTGCCAAACGACATGATGAGGAATAATGAGAGAGCAATGTGATGTGGCAGCTGTGTGGATGAGACTCTTGACCTATTAGATAAGGATATCATTGGTTCGAATCCCACCCGCTGCAGAATGCATCCTTGGCCTAGATGTCTTGAATACCCACTGTAGCCTCTTGACCCCATGTGTGTAAATGGCTACCTAGCACTGGTTAGGTAGCGGTGATACTGACAGGGTCCACGTGTGCAAACGTGGTGACATTGAAGTCGCTGTACCCCGGGTTTAATAGTTAGATCGTAATTTTCATCATACCTCCAGTACATTCTACTCTACCACATTGCGGAGATGTCAATCCCTGATGTGTGAATGCATATCAGGTAACAGACGGCAAATCCTCTTGCGGTCTTTTTAAAATAGAACCACAGAACTAATACGGATACAATGACAATGGCAATGACAATGACAATTAACTTTATTACTGAACGACCTCACCTCAGGGCATGGAAGAATAATTAACAAGGTAGGCCTAATACTCTGCAGTTATGTGGCAAACATTGGCAGTTAAAGTAATTACATATACATATGATAAATGTACATCTGTACATTAAACAAACGAAAAAAAAAAAGAAGAAAGACTGCCATTATAACTGTATGCTCATCGCACCAATCGAAACATCAGAATCTAGATAATGATGACCTGACAGAAACTTGTTTAAACATTTCTAGAGTTGTGGTAAAGGTGTAAACATTTTCAAATCATTAATTGGTCGAGAAGAGTCATATGAACCAATGACAATCTTGAGCAAAAGTCTGATATCTAAAGAAAAAAACTAAACTCATGATAGGGACGGATTAACGAATGACAAGCATCTGATGCCGCTTACTGATGCCTTGGTTTTTGTTTGTTTGTTTGTTTGTTGTCGTTGTTTTTGTCCCTTTTCAAAGGCAACCTTCCTTATGACATTCATATCTTATTTAGATATTTTTAAGTGACAAGTTAGTGAAGAGTAACTACAAATACTATTCTTAGGTGTTTTTCTCTTTTTTTTTGCCTCAATATCATTATTGTTTAATGTAATCAATGATACCGAGTAGCTGAGTTGTTTATGTATAGGCCTACAGTATGGAAAATGACTCAAACGTGAGAATGAAAAAGAATATCAAAAGCATCATGTAAAATGAATCACTATTTATCAATGCATAAAGCAATGATTTGCAAAAAAAAAAAAAATCGTTGATCAATTCAGGAGAATGCATGCAGAATGCAAGCTTTCACTGTTAGAACTGGCGAGTTACAGTACGTACGAACAAATGATGCAACTTTGACCATTACAGATTTCAATGAAATTGTTGTTTTATATCACTGGTGTGCATAATTCATCGTACATGACGCTTGCAAAACGCTACAAGTTCAGTCGTTGTTTCCTTTTTGTATGTCATTATCTTCTGACAGCTTGCGATTCCGCGATGGGATTGGTCGGAGTCATCATCATAGATCCCGGATGCGAAATGTATCCCAAGGCGCAGGGCGCCGCCTGTCAGTGTACAGAGCCCGAGGAGGAGGAGGAGGAGGAGGAGGAAGTGCTGAACAATCCCTTTGATTCCACTATGGCGAGGCAAAATGACAACCTTTCGCGGGGTTCGTCGCCGGACTTTGTACAAAGCGGAGCGGCAGGAACAAATCAGCAGCGTCGAGATGAACTCTAATGAAAAAAGAAAGCTTCAACAACCTATTGTGTAAAGATATGCATAACTCAATATGTGGTCACGCGTATGCAAAATGTCGATCTTTTACTGTGCAAATTACTGAGAAAAGTATTTTCGAAACCATGACACCGACAGTTATTTGTGTAAATATTATTTTTCATGTTGAAACATCAAGGTACAATTCGCTACCGTTGCCAATTCCAGGCAATCAATGTTAAGAAATTGTACTGTTGGCATGTTTATGGTTGCATCACTAACTCAAAACAACAAACAGCTTTTCGAGGCAACATAATCATTGTGACCAAGCATGCTACGTGAAAAAAAGTCCTGCTATGCCTTTCAATTCAGCTCTTGGTATGATGATCACTGTGCGACAAAATCATAATGTCTCAATGAGAGTGACACGACTATTGTTCCGGTCTTATTTTCTCCAAGGACTTAGGGTTAGGATTATGGTTGTGATAGGGTTTTAGGTTTAGTATAATGTGAGGATTAGGATAAGGGTTAGGGTATGTTGGTAGAATTTGTGTTTTGCTAAGCGTGCCGATTTTTCATGGGAGCAATTGTCGCAGGAGCAAAATAATGTTATGGAACCGTACACACAACGGGAGAAGCTTGCGTGCAATTGGAGAAATTAGCGCCACCATGTGACGAAACATAGACATGCTGTACAGGGATTCGAAAGGGTCATTTGTGATAACAGGCATGTTGGTTTTTAAATTCACTGAGGTAAGCATCTGTGTTGTCATGATTATCCATGGAATTCCTACAAATGGTGTTTCCAGCACAACCCCCCCCCCCCCGACAGCAACAAAATTAATACCTAATGTTTGCACAATAATGTTAAAAAAAGTTCGTTGATGCATTCAAGGCTCAACCATGAAATGGATGCTTTCCCGAAGTGTGAATTAACGGGCCATTTTCGTCACCTGGTCAGTTCAGGTTAATTCTCTGATTGAACATAAATCACATAAATTTTGACAACGATCAAGCTTATGCGTTGTACTAATGTCGCTTTGACAACGAGTGAAATATTGCCTAAACGATCGAGAAAGGAGGTGAAGAAAAGGTCGTTTGGGAAATGCGCACATGAGCTAATCACGAACTGTCTTATGGCCTCACGCGATACATTCTTTTTGTTAGCTATGCGGATGATCAAAACGTCATTCTAAAAGCAGAGTGCGAACTTTAAGCTCAAGGACAAAAGTAATCTTGAATGTCTTCACTAATTTCGTGATAACACACAAGAAACCAGATATGCTGCAGCTATTATTTGACTATGTTTACGGGCTGAAGAGCTTGAATCAGCTCCTGTAGTCAATGATTGAGAGTAATGAAATTTTTTCCAGCAACAAATAATGTTTCGATCCTGGATTACTGGTCACTGTGTGGTATTCCTCTCTTAACCTTACCACAAACGAAGCTAATTTTATCCTATTTATCTGTTGTTATTATGTGTATGTATATTTTGATGTAAGATAAGGTCCAATATTGTATTGAACAGAATCAAATTGCGTGAATTATATTAGACTTTCACATAAACTCATGACTGCACCACACGTCTGACTTTATTTTGATCAAATCCTCCGAGCAATGCAAGCTGGATGCAAACTTCGAATAAAGAACAGTTTTTCCTCAAACTTCCGGTGCTCATATGAATAGGTGAACAAAAAAATGGAGAGGAAAAATCGCAGCGAGATTCCACGTTTCACATGCACGTGTCACTGTCTTCTCAGATGATCGAAGAAAACCAGGCAAAAGTACACAACAACTTTCAATTTACTCCACACTGGGTTGGGTTGTACTCGGTCAAGGCACAAACTTGGCGGATTGTGGGGTCCCCCTCCCCCTCCCCCTCTGGTCCGTGGAGTGACAAGGTAATACCACGCCATATGAGTTATCGATCGGAAGACGGGCAGGAGTATTAACCTTTGTGTTCCGCCAGAAAATCTGCCGTCTTGGCCGCTCCACCACCACTTCCTCTCCTCCACAAAGATGGACGATTTTTTTTTTCGTGGCAGAACGGTGTCATACCTTGAAACTAGGACCAACTAAATAAGCTTTGGCGTGCACAAATACGAACATGATTACAGGGGAGAAGAAGGGGGGGGGGGGGACTTGAGTTTCAAGTCACAAAGAGAATATTGTCACAATCCAAAGTCACGTATTTTACCTGAGCTCGACAACAACAAACGGCAAAAGTGAAAACTTACAAATCGTTGAAATTTTCCAACTATCAAAGAATGTATAAATAACGGCTGGTTTTCTAATTCTAAACGGAAGGCGCTTTAATACTCTACACCAGTCGTTTAAAGTTAAGGAATATGGACTTCAATAGGAACCAGGGACCAAAGTATGGTTTTGGAAAGCGAGACTGCACAGATCGAATAATAGTGAATCAACCCTTTGTGTGCTTTAAGGGCTGACTGGTACAGAAAACCATGTAGTAATGTACATACTGTCCAAACTACCTGGTACAGAAAGGGTTTATCACAGTCCGTTGCTTACGTCATTGAGTGGCTGGAAGTTCAGTCTGGGAAGTGAAGAGTTTAATCGCAAAACGACTCAACTCCACACTTGCCAATATTTGCAATGAAACCTACTGAGAAACAAAAGAAAAATAGTAAGGAATTTGGGGATACTTTTAACCACAACTTCAACAATATTCCTTGATATGCAATAAAGTGAGGTATTACTGTGAAATACTATAATACTAATATTAGAACATTGCTATAAAATGTTTAAAAATGGCGCTTAGCCCGCTTTGCAACCAAGCTCTTCTCTAGTATTATTGTCGTGTTATATTTATTTTTCCGTGTTTTGCATAGAATGAAATAGTGAAAAGAGCATGAATAAAGTCAGTGCACTATAGTTTAGTGATTACATACATCAGAGCGTATTACATTTGCTTTCAGCCTAAGATGTGAGCGTGTTATATCCAACACAGTGGTGGCCTATCTATAGTGGTTGGGACAATGGACAGTTACGAAAGTCGACATTTAGAGCGGCGGAGTATAAAGAGGCGCAGCGCCCCCGGTGAAATGACGGCTATTTCGGTCTGCTCCGGGTCCGTCTTTATGAGCAAAGATACCATCAGTTTGATGCTGGAGTGTACGCGTGATGGACTGAAGCCCAAATCGACACGTCTTGGTGGCTTCGCAGAGTGCAAAAGGCCCCCTCTCATACCTGAATCGATAATTATGGGAATTATTGATTAATGCATACTCGTATTATGTACATACAAATGAATACTTAGATGAAGAAGTAATAAAATGAATAAGATGGATAAATAAATGAAACAAATATAGTTGAACATTAGTGACTAACAAACAACAAAACTCTGTTTCATATTATCATGGTTTGATATTTCAGCTCATAGGCCCTCCAATTATTTAAGCATGTATCCATACTAATGATTCCACAATGATCTGTAACAGCGACTAATATGTGGTAGTAATAGAAAAGAAACTCTTACCAACGGTGTAGGGGAACAAAAGTGTAAACATTACTGTGCTTTGATATAATTATAAAAAGTTATAAAGTTCTTTGTTATCCTCCTACGAAATTCGTCTTTTATCACATCATTAACTGACTATAGTCGTCATGCACTGTCGCAAATGAGTATCATGAATTCTTATAATCATCTCCTAGTTAAGCTTCGCGGCAAAAACTAAACAAAACAAAACTGCAGCACTTCGATAAACCATCAGACGAAAACCTACACACCTTTAGCCCTGTTTCACAAATATGGGAACTATATCAAACCAAACGATGAACCCAAAGTCGGACAGATTGAGATCAGATCTATAGTTGGGAAGGACACATACACATTCAACTTGTATTCGTAGCAAGGTGATGAACGTGGCAAAGTAGGAGCAAGATAATATTGTTCCAAAATGTGAAACAGTTCCTTACTTCTCTCTAAGGATTAATTGATCCAAACATTGCCCCTAAGATGAGTGAAATTGAACTTACACTTGATCTTAGAACTTAGTGAAACAGCTCTCTGTACTTTCTATATGAAAAATGTATTGACTCTAAACACTTTGCTTATGACAATAAGATTACCAACCGACAACAAGTAGGCCCATACTTGTCATCATCATTATGAAAATTCACATCCTTCCTTCTTCTTCCACGTCATCGACGTCAGTTGTCATCTTCCTGCCACCACGCTGTCATCATCATCATCATCATCCTCATCCTCGTCGTCGTTCTTTGCTGTGTTTGTGTTATGAGCTGGTGTGGTATACTGTCGGAACGTTCAAACGAATACCGTCTGCCGATGCATGCTTCGGTCGTAGCCTCTTAGTCCAGTCGCCATCACACAACGTGGAAGTGGAGAATACTTATCCTCTGTGATGACTGTTGTGTGAAATACAAAACTAGAAATAATGTTTCCTCCTTCCATTCTAACCATGCAAAGGTGATTCTGATACAGTTAGACGAGGATGTACCCAAAGAGAGAGAAAAATTTTGGTCAAAATAGATCGAAAGATATTGACAAAATTGACCCCTTTCGAATTCTGCTAATTCATCACATATGACGTTCAGGTGATCAATGTATAATAGGAATAACTTGTTAGTCACTACAATACAGCTTGCGTTATATTCCTCGTGTAATGTTTGTCAGAGTAAAACGAAAATTTATCTTTTTTTTTGTTTGTTTGTTTGTTTGGTTTTTTTTTGTAAGAAGCGCATATTTGTCATGACTCTGCTACGACACTGCATTTTCTTTTGTACATGTAATTGTATCTGTTCCTGACGAAACGGCAAACACTTAACTTCTTTCCGGATTACTGTTAATCAGACAAAATTAATGTAAAATGTGAAAATCCACGAAGCAATCTCTCATTCACGTTACTCAAAAGATTATTTTGAGTTTCCTTCACGGCGCCGTGTGCGGTGACATACTGACAGTTTCCATTATCTTAATTTTTTTATTGGGTATACACTCTCCGAGTTTGCCCATATCTTCACTAATCTATTGGTGTGATCTATATATATATATATATATATATATATATATATATATATATATGCATTTTGCCCGGGGTTCTTTTGTTGCAATTTGAATTTTTCCCCTTTTTAATGAGGGGACTGCATACTGCAATCTCTGCAGCTTCATAGCAGTCCCCTCCATTTCCAACAAGTTTGTTGCGGAGTTTACCATCAAGATTAAGTAACAATTCCCTCTTTCTTCATTATTTGTTATGTTATTATGTTTAACTACATTGATGTACTGATTTCGTGTCATTATGTCTATATTCAAATATTTCATTGTATCAATTTGTTGGAGATGAAATAAAACAACTTCAACTTGAACTTTATTGTATCCAATCAGTTTGTACACCCTTTGAGGCAAAATTTCCCTTCAAATAAAGCTTCTCGACATTGCAGCTCCCGACTAATCCGCAGCTAGCACAACAATGAATAGTACACACCGGAAGGTGTTCCATAATTCTCTCACCATCCTGTCGATTTTTTTTTTTCAATTCATTTATTCATCAATTGTAGCTATTGGTCTGTTCAACAAGACTAGACCGTCATCGGGCTTCATCTCGCGGAAGAATACAAGACAAATTTCGCCTACTCCGAAAAAGAAACACGGCCCGCGCTGAAAGAAATATGACAAAACTGCGCCCGCGGCCAAATGACCCGATTTCCGACCCAGTGAAGAGGTCAAGGACAAAACGGGTCACGTGTGACCCCTTGGAAATGCACTTTTGCTCTTGAGACACAACCTGCTGTCCACGATATTTGGTCCAATTTGACCTCTACATAATAACGAGAAACACGTCGGATATTAGCGTTAAGCAATACGTACATTGCTCAGGGGGAAACAGTGTTTGGGGATTACCTGGCTAATATACTGGCTTCAACATGTTAAAGATGTCATTTTAGAAAAGTTATGAAGTGTGAAAAAAAAAGAAGAAACACTGCGTACTGAAAACTTTAAGTTCTTTAATCCTTTCCCTTGATTTATAGGCTTTACTTGGTTATGAAAATGATGTAACAATGTTTGAAGAGTGTGCAGATCACGACATGACGAACAATGACAAATTCAAACTGGTAATCCTGTATGATTTTTTACTCTCATTCTCTGGGAAAGTGATCGAAGAAAGGACAAGTGACGCATGTCATATAGACTGCAGACTGTAGCTTTTTCTTACTGTTGAAATAACGATATCTGTGAAAAGTAAATGTTATGACGTGGCATAAGAAGCCAAACGTGCGGTTGCAATGGCAGTATCAATATCAAAAATTTCTTCCAGGATCGTCATTCTTTCAAGCTTTACTTTTCAACCCCTGCTACCCCATCAAATATTCCATAATAGAAAATAGAGTTCGTATTGCCCATTGGTTATGATAAGCCTGATTGATAATGCTAATTTGTACCACGAATTCAAATCGCTCCTTTAATCATTTCATCCTACTTTGTTTGAGATCAAGTTCAAGTTCAAGTTTATTTTGTTTTTCTCCATCTCGACACGATCGATAACAAAGGCCTTATTTATACGCTTAATGTACGTGAAAGAATTTTCTTTATAAAATTGTGTTCACGAAAGAGTTGCAGAAGCCAATAAATGAATGAAGGGCTGAGTATTGATACTGGTTAACTGCTGTTGCATGTTAAACTGCCATAGCAAAAAAAAAAAAAAATCTGTAAAAAACATTATATCATTTTACCATCATAAACGTATCGTCATCATCAGTTATTCTCATGACAAATAATTTACCTTTTTCATTAAAAAATAATGTAGCAGTAGAAGAAGCAGAGGAAGTGCTAGTTAACATGGTTAAAGTAAGTAGTCGTGTTAGTCGTACATTACTATGTGTTCTATAGCATTAATGATAACTGCAGTTGATGTATTATCAGTAGCATTAGTAGACGTACTCAACAGCATCAGTGATGGTATATCGTGTATATTTTACTAGTAAAAGTAGTAGCAATAAAAGCAGTAGTACAAATAGTAGGCTGGTAGCGATGGTAAGCAGTATATAGTGGTCTTTCATTTTCATACTATGATAAAGTCCCCACAAACAAACGAAAAAAAAGAGAATGTAAGGTCAGCTAACTAATGATCCGTGGACCTTTAGATTTATTGATTGCTACTCTTCTGTATTACAGTATACTTAATCCCATTATTCAACCCTGAATACTGATCTTTAGTTCATACAGCCTGTCATTTCGTCTCATTTTTTTAGGTGATACGCTATCAGCGTATCACCTATTGTGATTGTCAAAATCTCTCTTTATTTTTTTTATTCTTCTTTCTTTCTGGACAATTTTGTGTCGTCAATATCTCAACAATGACATTACGGAATGACATGAAATTTTCAGTCAACATGTCTCATAACAATATCTAGCCACAATAAGGTTTTCATGACAGTGACATATCTATGACGTCATTTAGGCGCCATTTTGTGATTTTCGGACCTTGTCACATGATCGATCATAACTTCATAACTAGATGTCATTTCTGCGTCATTTTCGGTGGACATAAAGTTCAGGTCACGCTCTATCTTACTTTTTAACGCTAGTTACCCAGGTCTTCATTACGCGCGCGTTCGCGCGCGTCAAAATTTTAAAAGGCTCAAAACGACTTCCCAATGGGAAATCTCGAAGTTTCAGACAATTTTAAGCGTTTCAAACATTTTCTCGCGTGCGCGTCCGTCCGCGCAATTTCGCGCGCAGAGGGCGTAACCAACATGAAAATGCAATTTTTTTGACTGATTTGGATTCCTGATACTTTGAGTAACAATATCCACTGATTTCCGATCGATGTTGACCTATAACAAAGGAATGCGCTGGCGTCAAAGTTGAAATTTCGTGTGCGCGTCTATGTGGAAATATAGCGAAAAACATGTCTTTGTTTATTTCGCAATAGCTCTTTAAAAAGTCCGTTGACCCTATGTTTTTATTGCATATTACAATAGCATATGAATTGGAAATAACGTTTCAAGTATCAATATTTCCCGAAATACATTATGACGTCATCATATCATCATCTGAAATCAAAAAAGTGGAATTAATTTTTTTGAGGTACTGTTTCTAACATTCATTTGCTCGTATCTCTGTTGTTTAAGCTCAATATTATCCCAAATTCAGATATGTTGTACTTTGAACATTTGCCTTTCAGGTCCAAGTCATGGTTTTGAAATTTGATGACGTCATCATACTTTAAATTGTGATTAAAGGTAAAGATGCAAAATCGGACAAGTTTACGTGTATTGTCTATGGGAGGTGATTTTTTTTAAAACCATCCATTGACTTGACAACGTTTAAGCACCTTTGTCTCAGCTGATTTTGCTTCATTTCCTCTGAAACTTAAGTATGTTGTAGCTGAGACAATAAGCTTCAGTAATCATGCATTTTATTTTTTGAAATCTCAACATCAGGTTGACAATTTTGCAGTTTAAAACTGAAAATGAGAGTGGAATGTGGACAAAACGATTCCCGATTCATCTTTCACATACATAAGTTTACGTTCCTCATATTTTCTCGCCGAGACGTATGGCCGAGTGGTTAAAGGCGCCGTCTCAGAGACGTGAGGTTGCGGGTTCGAACCCCACAAGATCACGAAACAATTTTTTTTTTATTTTACTTTTTTTTCTTCAATTTGTATTATATATTCGTCCATGTAGAAATCACGTTCGTATATAAACGCACCTATACACACACACAGACACACAGACACACACCATATCCCTCTTTTTTGTGTTGGAGACCACATTGCTTCGACTGCTGCAAAATTTTGCAGGCTGACTTTGTCAAACCGATCATAGTATGTAATGACGACGACGGAGGTGTTGTACTTTGAACAATTGTCTTTCAAGACCATGTCATTGTTTTGTACTTTGATGACGTCATCACACTGAAAATTGTGATTAAAGGCAAGGTATCAAAACCAGCCGATTATAGGCTTTATGTCTACGGCGCGTATTTTTCCCAAGTTCCCAGAAATGGCATAGCGACATCAGTCGTTACAAGGCCGCATTTCCGTCTAGCAATGCAATACATGTTCACGCGGCCACGATGGTTGAGTGGGCATTGACTTTTCCCCCTGTAATATCTATACATTTCTTTTTTGCCTTAGCGTTTCCGTGGATGTCCCGTGGCCGAGTGGTTAGAGAAACCGTTTTGCATGCACGCTCAATATAACTTCAAGGTGCCTATATCACATTCTTTTCTTTGTCGATCACAGATGACCGACACCTGATGACCCCAAGGGTATCACCTAACTCGTCAGCGTGACGAGTTTCATATCTCGTTTATCCTTCATCTCTTCCTCTTCCTTCTCTTTCTGTCTCTCAGTCTCTCCCTTTCTGTCTTTAGTTCTCACATTCCTTGCCCCCCTCCTCCTTCTCCCCCTCTCTCCACCCCCTCTCCATCTCCTCCCCCCCCCCTTTTGTCCCTCCCTCTCCATCGTCCATCGTTCTACCACTCCACCCTCTCCTCCTCTCTTGAGTCATGTGCTAATATCTCCTGACAACCACTGTCGTGAAAGCCGGTTGTCATTCGCGCGCCATCTGGTCATCGCTGGCAGACGTGGCCAGGTGCAGTCCAAATAAATATGAAAATATTGTAGAGCGAGGCGAATCCCTCCTTCATTAGACTGTCAGAAATCTCATTCTTCGCGGCGGTGATCGGAGGGAGCGGGGTTGAGATGCACTCCGGTATCTATGGATGATGCTGAGGCTAGCTGCCCGCAGAATGCCGACTGATGGACGCGCGTCTTTCAAGACGCGAACTTGAACTTCAGAGGCGAGGAGAGGTGAGGGGAGAGGGTAAAAAAAAGAATGATAAGAAGAAGGAATGAAACGAAAATGAAATGGCATATTTTCTTCCCGACGCTGATGTTCTTTCCGCCTGGTTCTTTTGTGTTTGTTTGTGTGTAGATTTGATCTCTCCTGTTCTCTCAGCACCGCTCCAATCATGATCACCATTGCCGTCATTCGTACAGAAATGATGTTCTTGAGTAAAAGTGAGCTTGAAAATTTTGTTAGATGTAATACGGCTTTTGGAGATTCTCTTCAATCAACTTGGCGGCACCTTCTAAAATGTCTAATGGCGCATATTTTCTCTCTCCCTTTTTTCCCTCTTTCCCTCTCTTTTCTACATGTCCAATACATACACAAACAACTTTCTGCACTCATACAGAGAAACATATTTATAATATTTGTAGTTATATAATATAATTATATAAAGTTATACATGTTATATAATATAATGTTTACATAATGATATACAATTGTAAACCTAACTTTCCTCATGATATATTCATGCACCAGCATCGCATCTTAATAACTCTGATGACATTATCTTTTGGGTTGTAAATACAGTTATAAATTAGCAAAGCTGTCATGAACATGTCATCACAAACGACGGCACGATCACGATCGAATCAAGATCATACTTCTCCCAGTCAACGCTCCAGTGGTTGTTCAGATTTTTTAATTTCTCAAAAACTTCAAAGTACAACGTGATTAACCTTCGTTTTGATGCTCTTTTTTTCGCTCGAAATTCTCAAAGGATGACGCTTCAGAAGTAACAAGAAAAAAGCCTCCGAAAAAAAGGGCAACCCGTAAGAATCTAATCTGGGAACCATTTCATAAAAGATGTTAGGATATGATAAACAACTCTTGCTGGAATGCAACTTCCCAAAGCAACAACCAATAAGGAAGCTAGATTCTTGTCATTACCATGGTAATTGACATTCTATCAAGAGTTGCTATCATATCGATATTTTATGAAATGGGGCCCTGATGATGCCCACATGTCAGAACAAGCTTTCACATTCTCAAAATCACTCTCACATTGCACACAACATGAAACAACAACTGACTAAGCACGTGCTTGATTGGAATTCAGAATGTGAAAAGCAGAAGTGTATACACGAAAGTATACTGTTCTGTAAGACCAAGGTAACTCGACAGCTAAATTGTGATATAAGCGTTCATATGAAGAAGTGGATGCAATTTAAAGGTACACCTTGACAACATGAAGGTAAAACCGGAGAGAATATAATTCGACGTGTCTATACGATTACATAATGAGAGGCTTCTTTGTGTGTGTACAGTGGGTGCGTGCGTTATTGTGCTTAAATGTGTAATTAAAACTAAACTGCCAAATGTCGAATGCACATGCTTTGCGTGGAGATGGTATTACAAAAGGAATCAATTGAAAACAATCGGGGGAAAAAAAAGAGAAGACAGGGAAAGAATTTTTTTCCCGATAATCAAGAGTTTTGCGTGCAGTGCGTATATACGGCGACGGTGACGAGGAAGACAATGACAACCATGACAACAGCAACAATGACGATGACTTCTGATGATGAAGGTGACAGAAATGCGAAGATGAGGGAAGATGATGAGGAAATGGAATATGAGTAATATCAGTGAAAAATCAGTGAAAATTCCATTCTGACAAAAATACAAAATGTCAAATGTTATTTGTCTGATGTCTAAAGCGATGAAAGCGATGACTTTCAGAACTAAGTTGGGAAAAGTCATGTACTGATCAAATGAATGTTTCAATGCAATGGGAATGCCAATAAGAACAATTGAAAGTAAAATTAGAGTATACTCTATTTGATTAGGTGCATCAGTTAGGTATGAATGCATTTCATGTTTGAAAATTGTTTACTAAAGAAAACGATTAAACAAAACAACTAAAGGGTCTCAAAGTTTTATCCTCAGCGTATCATACAATCTTTTGTTTTTGTATATTATGCACTTACAGCTGGAAGTGCACGGGTGAAAAGCGGATATGAACATTCATTTCGATTCGACTGGACATATATCAAATTGGTCATTTGGGAACCAAATGTAGAAGACATTCTGCAGCCAAGAAATACAGATCGAGGAAGAGGAGGACTAGTCGGACCTGAGTGCCACGCAATATTATGCGACGAGTCGTTCGTTCGTTCGTATATATTTTTGCTTCTCAAATCAAATCAAGTCAAATCAAAATGAATAACATCAATGTGACAAATTTAAACCAAACATGACCAAATGACAAAGGAGCAATACAAAACAAAAGTGCAGTTTATACTACATGCATAACAAAAATCTTTGTAAAACATTTCTAGTTACATATAATACAAATATGGCAGTACATTTGATTAAATAAGGAAGCAGGAGACCGTCAGCATAAGCACAGCTTGACTGGGCTGATGGCCTTATTGGGAAATATAACTCAGGTTTGCCTCTCATAGAAAGTACAGATTTTGTTGTTGTTGTTGTTGTTGTTCTACATTACAATAGTATGCTTTAGAGGGAGAGTCTAGTACTCTCTATCTTTTTGTCTTGTACGCGTTCGTCCTCTGTCTCAAAAGAGAATTGACATCCCTTTGTCTTCATTCTCATCTTGTGTACAGAGCATCTCCCCCTCCCTTGTATCAGTGCACCCTCTCCATCTCCCCCCCCCCCCCCCCCTCTCTCTCTCCTCTCAAAATCTATCATCTGAATGATATCTAATCTTCGTGATGTTTATCTTTCAGTTCATTCATTGATGTAGGCCAATTCAAGGATTGTTACAAAAGTATTAATGTCATCGTACATCTTTTCTCAGGTCTGTCTCGTTGTTTTTCTCTGGTCACCTGGTCTTTGTTTGTTTGTTTGTTTGTTTGTTTGTTTGTTTGTTTGTTTGTTTGTTTGTTTGTTTCATTGTTCGATAAGATTAATCATCATCTCAACCCTATATCTCACTCCAACACACACATACTTTCTCTCTAATTTCGAGTCCTTTCTTTTGAGTACATCAGCCGCCATCTCCTCCAACCGAGCCTTTCGGCAACTCTCCGCGTTACCACTCGGCACTCGGGGGGAGAGTCATTGACGTGCGATGGGAAGTCTTCTCATCTCGAGCGGCGTCTTCAAGATTCCGCGTCGTCATCGGCTCCGACGGGTCCCGCCCTCACGTTCGGTCCAAAAAACCGTGACCTTGACAGCATCCATGTACTTTCCGCTTTCCCCTCCACCTGTCGTCACCTTGTGATTGGGGTGATACATATATCGGTAACCAGTTAGTGACAAAGACGGAGGTTTTCTAGAAGGATGGAGGGGTGGGGTGGGATGGGGGAAAGAGGTGAGTAAGAGTATAACAATCGGGTCATGCAAGGTGGGGTCTTCTGGGGCCCTTTTGTCCTAGAACAGGACTGACCACAACCCTGACCAGTGCCCCTCGTTGCCTGAATGATGCCCATGCTACCTCAAGACGGTCATGACTGTGATGGAAGTGGAATATGTATGATATCACTTTACGTACGTACACACGTTTATACACTACCATACATACATATGCATTATATTGCAATCATTATGGCATATTTGGACTATCATTACAGATATGAAAATGTTATAGATGGTGAATAATTAAAGCGGTTACCCTTACAGTCTTTATAGTCGTTGGTTTTGTTTTATCATGAAAAGTCGTGACTCTCCTTCTGTAAAGTAATGTTTTCGCCCCACTTCGCTTGTATTCTCCCTTGACCATTGGTCATTTTGTACTATATAAAAATGTGTTTTTGATGTTATAGATGTCGCCTTTTGGTATATTCTATCATGTCTCATCCATTACCTTCATCATATTTTACTTGAGGGACACTTTCATCATGGTCTTGAGTCGCTCCTGTTCTCATGCCCCTCATTTTTTTTTACCTTTACTTGGAGAAGCAGTTTAACCACCCTTTGTTGTCGTTTCAGGTTGCGTTCATTATGAGCTTGTTCTGAAATGCCTACTTAGGCCTACTTGTCTCTGGATGATAGAAAAGGCAATCTTGTGCTCCCCTCTTAGGAAACACATTACGAGGTCCAATGTGTATTGACTGGCAAAACGATGCATACAGTCTCAGACCAGACAGTGCTCCAAGTTACGATCAGAGAAAGAAACAATCGGTTCTATAATCTTCACCTGCCTTCGCCGATATGGTGAGAATGCCAGAAAAGGTGGAGTTCGCACAAAATTGATACACGGCGAGCTATTTTGAGGGAAAATACGAAACTGTACGAAATAGGGATGAAGATGAAGAGGAGGAAAGAAAAATTTCCATTCTCACTTTTTTTTTTTTGTATTCCTTCCGGGAGAAGCGAGTATCAAGCGAGTCCACCTCCCACGGCTCACCTGTTCACACCTGGACACGCCTGTGTGCCGAGTAGCTCGTCTACGAGGACCGAGAAGCGGCTTTCTCATAAAGCGACCCAGCCCGACCCCTTGCCGTGGGGCTCGCCAGGTGGGGAGGCACACACACACAAAAAAAAAGAACACAAAGAAAAGGACCTTTTTGTGGAGTCCCAAAGGATGTACATGCCTTGAGTGTACGAAAATACTGCTTCTGTAGTATCAAATTTTCTCACCTTTGTATTTTTGCCCCCCAACCAGTCTCTTTTGCCCCCACTTGCCTTTTGGTCGACGAATCTTGTAACGGAAACCACCCTTCCTCCTTTCTTTCCCTCTTCATTTCTTTTTTTTTTTTTTGCACTGTCTATACCACTTCTTAATTATCTTTAGCATCAATATCTGAATTCTCTTTTCTATTCTTTTGTTAAGTTTCATTCGCTTTCCCTTCGTCGAGGCCCCCCCCCCCCCCCCAAAAAAAAAAAAATCTAAACATCACCAAGAAGAAATTGGTGATCACAAGGGCAGGAGGGAAAATGGCAGGAAAGTACGGCCGCGGTGTTTCAACGTCTCGGCCCGCCGAGGTGCTGAGAGACGTGTGCCCAGGAGTGCCGGGGGATGCGGCGGTTTAACTCCGTAGGAAGTGCGTTTCACGCGGTCACTTGCTTGCTTCACCGCCACCGACTTTATGAAATGGTGTCAGGATTTTCCTCTCTTTTTTCCCCGTCCCAACGTTTTTTTTTCTTCCTACTCCAAAGCTTGTTAATTCAAAAGCTCTCGAGAGTTCTGATTCATACAAGAATTATTTCGACCTTTCTCTAGTTATACGCTGTCCCCAAAGCACGTCCAGATCTTGCGGTAAAATGCGAAAAGAAGATAGATGGTCAGAAAATACCAACTGAAACATTAGACGTGTACTTTAGGATAATCTTACGAAACTGAACTTCATTTGCAATATTGTCATAACGCCAAATGCATTCTTTGAATTAAGATAAAGTTCTTGCAAGCCTATATCGCCCTATCGCTACTTTGTACTGTTGCCTTGTTTTGGAAGGCCGCAGGCAGAGTGCCTATTCTCGTTCAAAAAAAAGAAAAAAAAAAGAAAACATAAACAAATGAGTTAGGGATAGAGAGATGTCTTGACAGACAGACAGACAGACAGACAGATAGACAAATGGACAGATAGGTGAATACAGTTACTAGCAGATGAAAATAAGTTAAGTTGCGTTTCGTCTTTTCTTCTTGCAGCAGTTGATGGTGACGTGGATGAAAGACATGGACTGTGTGGACTCGAGGTGTAGGGTCAAATAAAGAAATACTTGCGTTTTGCCTTCAGTTTTATAACAAAGTCATTTGAAAAATTGACTTTCAATTCCTAGAAATGAAAACAACAACAACAACGACGACGACGACGACGACCAACAACAACAACAACAACCAATCTATTCAATGTCACGTATAGGACTGACATTCTGATTAAAGAGTCTGAAAATTCTCCTAGTCTGATGGCGACGAATACACGATACCTGTATTTCAAATTTCTTTGCAGCTATTGAATCTCGTAAAACTCACCCCTGCTTGGATTGGAGCGCTCATTAGAATCACGAATTCCCAACAAGTTTTGTTTCTCATCAGCATCCTTCAACTTGGAGGTTTTCACGAATCTCATCTATATACGGCGCTTAAGAGGCAGACAAGTTACTATCTTTGAGTTCGAATGACGTAATCAGCGCGGGACTTATTCGTTTTGAGAAACCTTATAGATAAATTATGACTGTCTCTCAAAGACAGGTTTGATATTCGGACTGAAAACATAAAAACATCTCGACTGAAGAGAGTTTGTTGACCTCATGAAAATAGCATGTATACTAGATCTGGGGTGTTGCGCTTTTGGTGAGAGCGTTGTCCTTCTGTCTGTTGTTGTTGTTGTTGTCGTCGTCGTCTTCGTCGTCGTCGTCGTTGTTCATGTCGTAGAGAGGAGTAAAACTATTTTCAGTTTCAACCAACTTTAATGAAAGGTACAATCACCATTTCCTCCTTGTTATGTTACGCAGAGGCAGATCCATAAATTCCGTAAAGAGGGGACGCCTTTACAAAATTAAAGGGGCGCACGCCCCCTTTTTTCTTTTCATTTTCTTTGTTTTAACAAAAAATAAAGGGGGCGCGCCCGGTGCATCCCCGCCTGGATCCGCTACTGTTACCATAGTAATAAGGGCATCAATTAGGAGAAAAAAGAAAGAGAAGAGGAGAAAAGAGAAGGTGAGGGAAGGAAAGAGTCAAGAGAAGAGAAGAAGGATGATTACGTCTTTATCTAGCCCAATCTCACAATCTTAGTGGTTAAGATGCAGCATCCAATCAACCAGGAGAAGAAAGGAGAAAAAGTACAAGACAGATGAAAAGAGAACAGCGAAATTGGGAAAACTGAAAAGAGAAGAGAAGAAACGAGAAGAGAAGAATCAAGACTAGACAAGATGAGGGTGGAAAAGAGGGTGCAAGAGAGAATAGAAGAGAAGAGAAGAGAAGAGAAAAAGGATTAATCCGACATTATCCCACCAAAGTCTTACAATCTTAGTTGCCGAGATGTAGTATCCTGTCATCTCAAACTTCTGCAGTAATAACTTTAATATTCAAACATCGTTTTCCTTGACGTGTGTCTTCAACATTTGTTTGTTTGTTTGTTTGTTTGTTTGTTTTTGAGGGGTTGGGTACTATCACGAAGATATACGTATAGTCGGCAGGCAAGCAAAATTCCCTCCGCAAAAATGGAAGAAAGGGGTGAACAAACCAACTGGCATTTTCCTGCAACATTACTTTTATTTCAGCTACCCCAGGTCTGTCGGCTAAAAAAGAGATAAAAACATGTTTGTGGTTCGTAGCCAACTGCGATCCCTATCCCCGTATGCATACCAAGGTCATTATTGTAACATTCAAACTGTCTCATCGTATTTTGGTGCAAAGAACATCATTTATACATCTTGTTTTCGTTTCAAACAAGACCATCAGATGAAGACGTATATGACTAGGCCAATGGGAGACTTGCAAGCCAATGACGTCGTCACCTGGTCTGATTTTATGATGTTTTTGCGACCAACAATTCTGTTTCCCGCAAACAAGTCGAACCGTACACGTTACTGATAATCAATTTCTCTCAGGTCCTACTCAGTCTTACTAAGTTATTCGTTTCTTTCAACAGGGAGGTGCACCTCCCTACTTTCAAAGATATCACTCTTTCCTTTAAGACATAAAATTTCACAGCATCTTCAAGCTAATTCCAAAAAAGGAGTAAAACAGCACAATCAGATATAATAAGAATGAAAAGTTATGAGGGTTTTTTTTTTAAGTTTAACACATTTTCATTTAACTTAGCACGACTGGCTGAGGTAATGTCGTCACCATCTCAATACTAGTCTCTTCATGTGTGCAAATAATAATAATAATAATAATAATAATAATAATCATAATAATAATAATGATAATAATAATAATAATCAAGACCGAAATAACGATTTCGTCTATTATATTATATCAAAATACAGTCCCTTTCCCACTTGACGTCATCTTTTTTATTTATAACCAGTCTACACTAATTTATTACAAAAGTTGCGATTTATTGTGATTGATTTCCTGTCGTTACACGAAATGAAAGTGGAAATTGGTATGCAAATTATAAAACTTGTAAAGTGACGAAAATATCACCTTGTCCAAGTTGCATGGGTTTGTGGTTGCTGAGTAGTATTTTCATTGTACAGAAACCATTAAAAAATGCGAATGATTTTTAGAGTGTTTACCATACTCCTTCCGTTGAGGTGTACTTTTGATACCTTGCATACCCAAATAAAGGTCCGACATAGCAACAAGTAATTTGTGAAAACTGGATTCTAACGATTGAATTTCATTTCAGAAGAGCAGGTCTCTACGTTCCCGGGAATGAAACATCCATAGATTTGAATAGAGTATCTGAAAATCATAATATATTGACAGCAAACCTTGATTTTAAACAATTCAAAGTTTTACTCGTGACTCATTTTTGAGTTGAAAGAATTAGAAATGCCAACTTTATGATCAAACATTCATTAGCGTACTGATATACTAATAATTTAGTCCTTTAGCACATAAATACACACACACACACACACACACACATATATATATACATCTGAATACATACATAGATAATATACGTAATTATGCAGACATCACATTGCATGCATAGATTAATTAATGAAAATGGTCATTCAAATCATTTTCAAATCAAAAACAGTGTATCATCTTCTTCTCAAATAGGAATTGCTAAAAGTCGTTCAAATACAAATGCAAAGCTGTCATTTCCAAATATGTTATCTCTATTGGAAACAAATTGACAATTAGGGGCTTTTTTTAGGTGTGATTACTGCGCTTGCGTGTGAGGTCCAATTTGAAGTCGCTCATGTATTTATTTATTTCTTTGTTAACCCTTCTTTCACAGCTCGCAATTTTCCAGGTACCGGAAGAGAGCCATGTGGGGTTATGGGTCAGACCAAGGTCAGATCTGGAGCCGCTAATTGGTCGACGACAAGCGCAATTACGGAAGGGGTCACGGGTAAACTGGTGCCCCGCGGGAAGGAAAGGCAAAACCCGCCCTCATACTCAAACGACGCTCGCGGGTCGTACAGATGAAACCAAGGTGGTGATAATCCCGCCTTTTGTGTGTTTTTTTTTCCTCGTTGTTTTTCCTTTCCTTGCGCTTGATCTTTTACGAAATCATCTCAACTTGCGTGCCAGGAAAATGAACAATGGCTGCAGATAATTACGAAGAGAGCGATGAAGACCCATTGAGTCATAGACACACACTGACGAAATTTACAAAACTGAATCGATATCATACTAAGCAACCTATGTTTATAGTTCATAGCTAAGTTAGATTATCCTGACTTCTTCAAATCACGCACTTATATACAACGCGTTCTTATCTCACATTAGATTTCTCTCTTTCTCTCGTTTTTGTCTTTGATTGGTTCATTCGGTAGCTTTTCACAACATGGCTGAGCAGCCCCGTCTTCTGTGATTGGTCAAGGTGTGGTTTAACTTAAGCGCACCAAAAGCCCAATGCGATCAAATCGAATCGGTCAAATCGATCAAAATACTATCAAATCAAATTAATGTACAGCATGCAAGCACAAGTTAACAGAAAAAGAGATCAAGAAGTAGCTTTTGCTGTTGTTGTTGTGTGTGTTGTTGTTGCTGCTTTTTTTTTACATTGAAGTGTATGTGGTTGATAAAAGTACATTTAAGCTTGCGTGGAATGCTTGCATTTGTTTTTTTTTTATTAAAAAAAAAACGATTTAAAGAGCTCACTAAAACGCCACGATGCACATTGCTCTTTTACTTCTTCTTTTTTTTTTTTTAGAGGGGGTAGTGTTTATGATGACATATGATGAAAATGACTTTGTTTTTATTCATCGTCAGCTAAGATGGGAGCAAAAGTAACCAAAATATGTAAAAAAGAGTTTCAATATTTCTTTATTGCAAATATTAAACATTATTAAGAATACACATAAAAGTAAGTGTCGGATATAGATGAGAAGTGTCGCATGGCCTATTTCGTTACGAAATAAGTCATTTCGTAACGAAATAGGCCATGCGACACTTGGCGCTCTATACAAATTGTCCATGGTTTAAACCATGGTTTGAATTGTACCACCTTCGTGAATTCGGGCCAAGAAGTACGCGAAAACATTGAGGGCGGTTTAGTATTTTCTGCAGCCGGCGCCCTTGAAAGCATCACAATATTTGACCAGCTGGATTTTACTCAGCTGCCATGGCAATGAACTTTTAATCGTGTTCATTCAAGTCAAATAAAGTTCTCAGCTCAACACACTGTGAAGCAGTCACTAATTTCAGATGTTTCAGTGGCCAGTATCGAACGAAATTAAGCTGTCCAGATTGACATATTGACCGAATCCCCCACCCCCGCGATCGTTAAAATTGATATAGTTGGTCAAGCTTTTTGCCAAACATTGGTAAATCTGTGAACGAAATGATGGCGTGATAAACAGCGATACTGCATGGGTGTACTACAGGCAACTCAACGAAAAAACCTTTCAAAACTGCCTCAGTGTGGGTCAATGTTGCAAGCTACAAAGCTTTACAGTTCATGGCAAATATAACGTTAAATGTTCTAATACGGATGAAAGAGAGTATGAATAACCGTGTTGTAATCGGTTACAGAAAGTCAAGATCTTCTTGGCAACTTTTTGTTTGCTTGTATTTTCTTTTCCCTTTCAAGATGAGAGTAGAATACAAAATCTTGAAAGCGACTGACGAATTTGTGACCTTTATCATTTGTGAGCAGTAGAGATCGGCGTTGAAGCGACTGCGCGGAAATTCGGCATCAAAGCAGCGGGACAGTCACCGCCACCGCGTCTTTCACTCGGTCGTCACAAGCGCCGCGTTTGTGTAACAAGTCGCGTCTCTTGCGTCTCACCTCCCTGCTTCTACTCTTCTCCCTGCTCCTCCTTCTCTTCCCCTCTCTCGTCTTCTCTCTCTCTCCCTCACTTTCTCTCCCTCCTTCCCTCCTTCCCTCCCCCTCTCTTTCTCTCATTCCATGTTTGAAGATGGGAAAAGAAGAAGTGAGAAGTAAATATTTACAGGAGTGGAAAAAAGCCGTATTTCCTCCGTGGCGCTGAGAGTATAGAGCTAGAGAAATCGGTGCCGCCCTCTAATACCACGTTGTTATGCACAGGCGCGCCCACCAGCACCAAAACTGCCGGTTATTACGCGGACTTCACAACGCTTCATTCGGAACCACTAAATGTATACTGCTCGTACGAGTGTGCAAGAGTTTATCGCATACAATCTCTAAGTTGAAATGTGTTGTCTCGTATTACAAGATTATACAATATCAATGGTAAATATGGCAGCACCTCATAATGGATCACTGCGGTCTCTTTGTGATAGTTTATACTTGTACACCTCATCGTACCAATACATGTACTCATGTTCGCACTGTTATTTTCGACATAAAATTCATTGAACCTCATTGTTAATCTGCATAATCATGATCAAACATGGGGCTGCATGGAAAATAGAATTATATTGACTTATGATGATGAGTTGGAATAAACTTGACAAAGATATGTTTCTTCAGTAATGTCCTGTTCAGCATGGTCACTCTTCACTATTGAAAAGCTAATGTACATATACATACTGTCTGAAGGAATCGTGATTTTTCGTGAATAATGAAATATATAATACAGATATTTTCCACCATCAGCGCTATAATTATTACCGGGTATCTTTTTCTTCTGCCATGTTTGAGGCCTACTCAGATTTGACAGATTTTAGAACGGAGCTCATTATGAATTTGAAATTTTTGGTTTAAAAAAAGCTACTTGATTTCACGAAAAGGCAACTTTGTGAATTAGAGCAGAAGTAGGATCATAAAAATCATATTTCATTACCTGTGGATGCACAAATTAATATGCTGAAGTAATGTTACATTCAGAGAATATTTTGGATATAATTTATTTGAAGTATACTTTCACCAGAGGAATCGAAAATTATGTGATGATATGATTTTGACAAGTAATATTGTTCGCACCCTTATTTTCTATGTTTGTACCTCCTGCTCTCCTTATGTCTTTGTGAACTTTTTTAGATATTTGAAATGAAATAAAGTCCCTCGAAGGAGGATAAAGAAAAAAAAATGTAGGCCTACTCATCTACTGTGTATAATACCTACCATGCATATTGACTAGTACACCAGCAACTAGATTTCGCTATTTGTCTCTCGTCGCATTCCAAACCAGATTCAATATGACTGTTGCTTTTATTCTTTATGTATTTCCGCTTCTCTCACTGCTGTTAAAAACAACGTCTTCTCTGAGTGTCTTCAAAGTTAAAACAAGAGAAAAATAACGATGGCCCCGCGATCAGCAAGACGGTTTGTTTGTTTGTTTGTTTGTCTGTGCTTGATCTCTGTAGCGTCTCTGAGCAGACGAATCGAAATATAACACACATACACCCACACACGCACACATACACACACACTTTTTAATGATATTCTTTATTTGAATTTTATACAATGTTAGGCTCTTTTTCACAATTTTGATTCGAACAAGACTAAGCAGCTGTTCTTCTCACTTGTGCTGCTGACTCACGTTTTTTTAAAAAAAAATATACAATACAATATTTGGTTGTTTTTTTTTTTAATTTGCAAATCAAACCATGTATACAAAAGTGATATGAAACTCTGCACACACACACACACGCGTGCGCGCGCGCACACACACACACACACGCATACACACATATATACATACAAATCAAAACCTGCTCCAGTCGAGTGGTCTTGCTGATAATTCTCAGATTCTTTCTACGCCAAACGGCCCAGGAGAAGGATGCTAAAAAATGCTCATTTTACCCCTTCATATCATAAAATCATCAAAAAAACTATATCTATACCGCCAAGAATTCTGACGTGATTTCAGTCCCTGTTTTTCCCTATATACTGGTCTAGTGTAGATTTATTCCGGAATGGAATGTGTAATGATACAGACGTCCCATCGTTGTGAAATCTGCGCTGGAATTTCGTTCTAGACTTTATTTTGTACACTGTATGTGTGTTGTTTTTGTTCGTAATGTATACTCTGATTTTCTTTGCACACGTTTGTTACCTCGGCCAAGGAAGGAGAAGTGAACTTCGGCGTTGGTTTGTCTGTTTGCAAAATAACTCAAAAAGGTTGTGAACGGATCTGAATGAAACTTGCAGGGAAAGTCAAAAATGAAACAAGAAATGCATGATGAAATCTTGGTAGTGATCCAAGAATTTTTATGGACTTTTTGAAGAATTTTGGATCTTCTGGCGTATAAGGTCAATGAAGTTGGGACTTCAAGCTCTGCTCGGGGAAGGCGCCGCGCGACTGGAAGCTGATGACGTAAACAAAAGGGTTTTATATTGGGAATTAGTGTGTGTGTTTGTGTGTGGGTGGAAATGAGTTGCTGGCTTGGCGGAGGTCTGCTCTCCTCTACCTAGTGTTTTTCTAATTTTCTAGTATTAGTAGCTGCTGTCTGAGGTTGATGTGTTTACAAGTAATTTGTCTACTTGTTTGTGTTATGTTATTTTTTTCATTTGGAAACCATTCCAAGGTTTTGAAGGATACACAACATGATGTTATAAAAGATAATGACCGAAAGTAAGCAATTAGGAAAGTAAAACTAAAAAAAAAAAGAAACACACACACACACACACACACACACACACGAAAGACTAGCTCCTGCTGCCGGCATAATTATCATCACGTAACACCACTCATCGAGATCATTGCTCATGACTCATGTTGAACAAAACCAGTAGACCCGCGAAAATTACACGTATCTGAACAAAATTGTGGCCATTCGACTGACCAAATTGAATGAAAGTGTATACCCATCTCATGGTAGTGGACACAACGTTCAGGTCCAAGATATGGTTACCCACTGGTTCCTCAGGAGTTTAGCCCAAACTTTGTTTTTATTCATGTTGTTGTTGTTGTTGTTTTTGTTGTTGTTGTTGTTGTTGTTGTTGTTGTTGTTGTTGTTGTTGTTGATTTGGTTTTGTTTGTTGGTTGTTTTTTTTTTTTTTGGTTTTTTTTTACGTCGGGACCGTTGGTTTCCCCTCTTGACTATACTGAGGCCACATCAAGGATACCATGTGATTCCAGTAACGAAGAGAAACAGAAAACATATAAGATTTAGCATGATTACTGTCATTTTTGTCATTACCTGAGCGCGAAAACATAATCTGAACATCTCGAGTACGAAGTTTTCATGTACCTCGTACCACCAATAAATTGGAAGCCACATTAAAAGTATGTACTCGAAATGTTCTCTGTCCTTCTTCGTTACTTGAATAACATGATATCCTTGACAATTCTTGATGTAGCTTCAGTACAGTCGTGGAAGTCATGAATAGGAGTTGATTACTGCCAGCTAATGACTCGGTGTACCAATTGTGTACAAATTGTGTACCAATTTCTCTGCAACCTTGCTAACAAATCGACTTCACCAAAGCACTTCAATGTTTTTTTTCTTTTCATTTGTGGTGGACAAAGCCTTGGAAAAGTGACGAGAATATAGGCTACGGCCTCTCCGCTATGCAGGTAATTCAATAAAAAAATGAAAGTATGGGGAAATGTCAATGTCAGAGGGAGTAGAAACCATTACCGATCACACACAAACTACATTTTCGATTTCGTATCTCAGCAAGGGCAATGAAGCTCCTTGGTTTGAGTGACATTGTTGCTTGAAATTGAAATTAGCAGACTTAAGCTGAGACTGAAGTTCAAAGTTTTAAAAAAGATATAAGGGTTCCCGGTTATGTGTATGACGTAAAACAAAGAGATCACGGCCGAGGTGGCTCAGTCGGTATAGCGTGTATCTGCCTTTCAATCGAATGACTCGGGCTCGTATGCGGGTCCAAATCCAAGTAAGTGAGTCTTATATTGAGCAGTGTTTGTGTTATCATGCCGTCCCCTTTACGAGTATACCAGATGCAAAACACTTTTCCCCCTCTGGTAAGACATAGAATGAAGGTCCCATGTGTCAAAGAGTCTCAACCCATATCCCTCTTCATTCATTCATTCATTCATTCATTCATTCATTCATTCATTCATTCATTCATTCATTCATTCGTTCGTTCGTTCGTTCGTTCGTTCGTTCATTCATTCATTCATTCATTCATTCATTCGTTCATTCATCCATTCATTCATTCATTCATGGCAAAGGAGGGTGCACAACCCAATGAACTAGTGCATGGACCCCATGGAAAACCAGCTTTGAGTGCAGCAGCTGAATATGAGCTATCTGGCCATCTTGTATAGGGAAAATGAAAACAAACAAATAAACCAACAAAATGAAGACGAAACCATTACTGATAACAACTAAACTATAATTTTGATTTCATGGCAAAAAGATACCTTACTTACCATTTTGTTTTAAAAATTCCACCAATTCCCATTATCTTGCTACTTTTCGCATTACACCATGATTTCAATTAAAAAAAATAAAAAATCAGAGGCGCTCAGATTATCTCCGGAAAAAATAATTCCGTAATCTAATGTTCTGACATCACTTCAAAATGTTTTGTTATTCAATCCGAGTACGACACAGAATCCCAGTTAGAATACGAAAAAGATTATCCGGAAAATACTTAACTACATGATAAGCATAAGGTATGATGTTATAAGTAGCAAATGTAAGCCTATTAATATCCAGGTAATATCAGACTGACCACGAGTGTAATGTGTAGGCGATGCATTATAACAAATTAATTCATAACCACTATACATTTTTGCTGATGCTCCCTTCCATTTCCAAAAACCTTTTTTTAATACAGTAAAGTCACAATAATAACTTTATTTCCTTGCGCTATGTTTCCCCTGACTATATTAAATGAGCCTATATATTTGATTTCGTATAACCATGTTTTTGCAAATGTTACACTCTACTTGTACTTTGTTGGAAATGAAATAATTGAAACGAAATGAAATGCAATGCAATGCAATGGAACTGTATTCGTGTACACGCACAAGAGCGCCCACATACACACACACACACACACACACACAAACCGATCATCCTAAGTATCTCAAGTTATGTCTTAACATTTTTTTTTTGTTTAAAGACACAAACCTTTACGATCTTCAAGATCTTTCCTGTGTTAACCTGTGCACCACTGACATGACGTACAATCACGTATGCGCACACACGCGCGCTCACACACGAAAACGATAAACCCATCAGGATCTAATGGTATCGCATGATGTGTTTGATGGAATCACGTTTCGAAGTTGAGGAGAGGAACAGATCGGTATCGACAGACACATTTTCGCGTTCTTTAAGCTTTTGCTACTCCTTGTCAGTGTATTCAAAAGTACATATAATGGATACATATCGAAATGTCCGAAATCCCGACACACCTTTGCACGAATGCCACGATGTATCAGCGGCAGAGGCTGTCCAATTCAAAATGAGCTAAAATATCAGTTTTATCATATCAAAACACGAACGCAGAATTCTTTTTGTTCATAAAGCAAAGATATTATGCCAGCCTGGAGCGTTGAAGTAATGGAGATAAGAAAAGGTAAAGAGCGCAGGTGACAAAATGATCGTTAAAAAGTAACTTAAATAAGATGCAGCTGCCATGACAACCAGCGGAGACCCTGAAAGCTGATTAGCTGTTGCTATGGTAGCTGCTTTTATTCTTTTCAATGGAAACTTATTGCTAGAGTACAGGGCTTTCATGCACGGGGCCCAGGAGTGTTTTCTGCCGCTCATCCGCGCCCCTAAATTTCCCCCAAAGCACCTTTCTCTCGCAGTGAAGACTTTTACCTGGCGTTCTCCACCGTTGAGCATCAAAGCGACTCTTTCGCTAGACACACGCCCTCTGTAGTGACGATTGACGACCAAATGCAGGCCAGGCTTTTCAATGTCAAGGGTCACAATTTCGCCTTTCTTCAAGAAGAAAAAGTAATAGTCTAAGTTCAAGACTCTCTCCTGTGTGTAACGCTGTAGTGTTTCGTATTATGAATATCAAATGACGCAGGGTTTATTTTAAAATTATTGTTTAAATTACGATAATACTAACAACTTAAAGCATTATCTTATTGTTTGTACAATATTCCCTATGTTCATCTATTCAACATGGACTTTAACTTCCTGTATGTTTATCACAGCACACCCAGTATTCGCTAGTATGCTTTTCAGAGGTGAATATATTCTATATTTATGTTCTTGTTTCGTGTTAACTCTCATGCGAATATAAGCACCCGCATGGCATCAACAAACAAATATCATCATTGATCATCGTGTATCTCAGCAAAGACAAGAAACACAACTCATGAGAAAATAGTTACTCTTCAAATTCCTGAAAGAGCACGCCCAAAATCATTGTTATTAGCTACCTTGTCCTTGTGGAATGTATCATACAGTGATTCACAAGATAAAAGGAAATCACATCTTTGATTACTCGCTGAAATGTAACTATCTCTCACTATATTGTCCTTTTTTATCACATTATTTGAGAGCCTGAATATATCAGATGAGAATCATTGTATCAACGTTTCTATAAAATATCTTCAACATTTCATAAATATACAGGATATGCTCTGAAGACATAAAAAGAAGAGCAAAAAGAACCCAGGAAAAACATAACACTGCAAACGCCTTGTCTTGAGACTAGAATTTCCTCAGGATGTACATCCGAAATGGCCTTGACTCCATACCGTGGCCCAAGTCTATTGTAATTGAGGTTATGTTTTTGTGCAATGGATAAACAGACCCTTTCCACCCTGGAAATATGTGCTGTTTACTTTGTAGAGTGAAGTAGACGAAAAATCAGAGAGAATAGGCCTCGGCTGCTGTTTTTTTTTTTCCCTCACCTACTTCTTCTCTTCGTCCGACTGCACAACTATGTATGCCACATCGACCGCGATGGAAAGGAAAATATGTTTTTCTCTTCAGTCACGCTAAACTGCAGCCATCGGTCATTACAACTGACCGTGTGATGATTGTCCCTAAAGAACTTTGTTCATGCTCTCATCCAAGTTCAGATAAACATTGAAATAGGATGAATTTAACGCCGCTCGAAATGTTTATTGAAAGAGAAAGAGAAAGAGAGAGAAATATATATATATAATGATCATAATACATTATAGAGAGAGAGAGATGAATACAGAGATAGAAGAGAAGACAGAGAGAAGATAAAGAGAGATATGATTATATAATATATTATGATATATGATAGAGAGATGAATATATATATATATAATGATTATATATTATGACATATAATACACAGAGAGAGATGAATAAATAGATAGAAGAGAAGACGGAGGGAGAAATAGAGAGCTATACAGAGGGGTAAAGGAGGAAGAAAAAGTGCTGAATGCTGCGTTGTTTATTTATATTTATTCTTCCGATACATCATTTTAGAAGAAATCAATGAAACTATGATGGAGCACTATGCTACCCTGTATACTCCTTGGATTCTTGAATATTATGTTTGGTATGAGCATGATGGTAGATAGCATATCTGAGTTGCTCTGTTTAGTAATGGGACGTGGACTGAATAATATGATCATATTATATCGTGGCGATAAGGACGTCATGTGTGTGTTTATGTGTGTGTGTGCGTGTGTGTGCGTGTTTCATGCGAAAGCAATACATTTTTCAGTGTCACTTCGTCGACAACGTACTCGGAGCTATAATCTACCAGGAAATAAATCTTTCAATCACGGTCAATCATGTACTTTGAAGACATTGTCTTTGCTGTTGTTTCATTATTATTGTTGGCAAATGCCTTGAAAATTGACATTCCTTTCAGTATATATATATATATATATATATATATATATCATGTTGAATTTCGACACTATTCGCAATAAATTAAATTATCATATTAAATCTGAGCTTGTTACTCAATTCTTGATCGTTCCGAGTCATTTTGTTTCACACAGAATTATTGGTTTGTCGATTCTCATTATTGTTAATATTATTACATGTATAAGTATTATTACCGTTATTATTATTGCTACTACTACTTCTACAACTTCTAATTTGATAATGAACTGGTGTGAACAAGTACTTAACTTTCTGATCTTTGTTTGGAGTCAAACAGTGTTAGTGGTTTCTAAAAAAGCGTTTTATTCTCATCCCCTGGTCCTGCACGTATAAATCCAAGTTCGGTAGTAGTAATGACAATAACAATAATAGTAATTATAATCATAGTAACAATAACGATAATGATAATTTTATTATCATTTCTTTGATTATCATTATTATCATTACTGCTTTCAGTATAGTTATCAGTATTAGAGTTATTACTCAAATAATGTTTTATATCATTTTCATTATTATTATCTTCATTATGATTATTTCATATGTATTATTATTTTTACCATTACCATCACCAGCATCATCATTTCTTTAATAACTATCACTCGACACTTTTGTTGTCATCATCATTAGAATACAGCGTGTTTGAACCATTTCTTGTTAATAAGCAAATTGAAAAGTATGAAATTTCACACCCCAAATACAATTGTAGTAGTTTTTGGACAGTGTAAATGAGTCACACATCTTGGGTTTTGTATGGCCACAACTCGTAATTTCATCCCTGTTCTCAATTTCTGTTTGCTGAAGACCATGAGAAGAGTCTCTTCTGGTTTTTTTTTTTTTTTTTTTGGTTTTTTTTTTTCAGGCTCAGCAGTTTTCTGGACAAGTTGGAGGTATGTCTTCTATCAATAAATTGATCATCACATGATAATCCTATGAGTTCATCAATGTATTGTATCAACGTATTGATAGAAGACATGATATTATTATATTTCATTTTATACTTCACGCTTAGTGAACACTGACTGGAGATTATGCGCCTGGTTATAATGGGTCACAATAATACTGAGTGATTTTAAAATAGATTATCAAAGAGACGCCGACACAGCAAAAGCTCACATTTCTCAATAATTTCATGTCATAATTCCACCTTTTATTATATAGAAAAGAAAGGACACAAGTCAAAGTAATTCATAGAAAAACTTAACACAAAAAGAAAAACACAACGGATGCGTTAAATTTCATTTCCCCCAACGAAAAAAAAAAAAAAAAGACAGAGCGAGAGAACCTGCTCATTTGCGCTCACTCTGTTTCTCTGCATAAAAATTATGAATACACCACAATCTCGTTGTCCGGACTCACGCATCCGGTAGTCACACGACAACATGTTATCATCAGTATAATTATATACATCTCATTATTTCTCGATATCGTATACACTCGAATAATGTTACTACGATTTACGGGGCACATCACGTTTGCTCATCCTGCAAAATCTACACAACTGTATTTACCTAAGAAAACAAAAAACATCAGTTACAATCATCACGTCTGGACAACGTCAAATGACAACCTTTGCCAGAAACCGCCACGATATAGTAATTCTTTATCTACGTTTTATTATCGAGAACGTTCACAACAAACAAGCGAATGTTTACAGATTGGCTTGGACTTGATTTTCTTGGGAGGGGGTTGTTTTCGAATCTTTTTTTACGGCGGTGGCATTTGGAAACTCAACAACCATCTTATCTTGTCCAGTGAGCCTTGGACACGTATTTCTTTACACTATCATTCTGAATCTCATTAGATTGTGTGTGTAGGGGAAATAAACAAAAGTTTGAAATAAGTTGATTCATGCTAAATAAATATCAAATGTCACATTAGCGATCCTTAAGTTATAAAGATAGAAGGGTGGAACTTGTGAGAAAAAAAAGATTAAAGTTTAAATCCCAACCAGCAGGACATAATTTTTGTTTGGCAAAGTGAAAGATTAAAGCGCGTGCCTTGTAAACATTTTCAGCATAGCACAACAGCAGAGCTCACCCTGTTCTTTCTTGATACAAACACCTACCACGGATAATTTCTTCTCGCAGGGCGCTTCGCAAATAATGGCCGGAAAACTTGTGGCCATCTAAAACTGCTCGAACACAGAGAAATTCGCATTCTTTGCAAGCTATTCGTTTTTTGGTTTTCTTTTTTTTTTTACGTGATGCAGACAAACTTTGACATTACGCTACGCCTTATTGGAATAAACGTGGACGATCTATGATCCCACATAGGCTTCCGAATTTGTGACATCATTAACATTAACTCCTCTATGAGTGTGCTTTCATATAAATATTGTTTTATTCAACTTCAGCTAATGGCATTGTCATCAGAAGATCTTAATTCAACATGAAAGCTACGGATTTAAAGATGGATACAATGAATTTACTTGCTTCATATCTTCTACTTTCTTTAAAAAATTATGCGGCATATAATTAATATCCTCAAAGTCAATGGCATCAGTTCGATATGACGAAAAACACTTTAAAAAAATAAACACCTAAAAAACATTATACCTTAATCATTTCGACAGGTAGATTGCTGTGAAATCATTTACCAAATTATTCAGCTGCTGCCATATTCAAACTGGCGCAGGACGGTTCATCCCAGCAAAGTTTTGTGTAAAGTTCGTCGCTGCGTCGCACACATTGACAATGTTTGTTTTGTTTGTAATCGAAGTAGAATCGGATCGAATCGGATCAAAAACACCCATGAAATGGACATGGCTGTCCAGGGTAGGGGGGGGGGGGCTGGTGGAAAAGGCCGCGACCATGGACAAATACAAAGCATTTAGAAAAATAGCCTCCATCCCTTGAATGGATGAGTTTCCGAACCGTTTTCCTTCTCAGTTGACAAAACGATCGGGAACATTAACTATTTCAATGCTTGTCATGGCATAAAGTCTTTATTCCTCCAAGCGGAGGCAGACCCTATCCCAATAGCCTACAGGCATAGAGAAGAAAAATCACATGATGATACACAAACAGGAAATTGTTCATCATTTTCACTTGTGCGATTCCCTTGTTTCGGCTGCTCGAAAGCAAAACTTCAATAACCTCTGTCTGAAATATTAATCCATAGCACTTTACCATGCACTATTCATATACCACGCATAATGTACTGTGGGGAAGTCACTCAAAATGATAGCATAAATACATTCATATTTTTTCTTTTCTGGAAGAGCGTGGTTTGTCGAAATAATATGGGTCAGTGGCGGAGATATCACATAGGCGATATAGATGCAACATTAATGGCTGCCCATAACTGTTATAACCGCCATTTTGGAAGTGCTAAGGAAACTCGGAGACGTCTATTTACATGCTGTCCATTTAGGGGAAAAGTATAGCTCCCGACCGTTTGGATCTAGGGAAAAATCCACACACTTCCTTATGCGTCACAGAGCTGCAAGAGATATTTCACAGCATATCAGTCTGAGCTTTGTCTCCGTCTATTGATCCGCGTGTGCAAGATATCGCGTCCGTAATTTCCACCGTTGACACCCTGGAATACATCGAAAAAGATACATGTACCGGAATTCGTCTTAAATACATTACAACCACATCTATTATTAACACTTCAGTTTTTTTCTTCTTTTCTGTACATCCCGTATAATTCACAGTTAGAGTATGTATTTACATAATTATTTACTGTTGAATGTTTTACTTGCCTGGTCTGTTGCCGCATATTATGGTAAAATAGCACCGTTAAAAATGTACTCTATGACAAATATGCGTCCATGAGCACATGTAAACGATATGAAAATTATTCAGAAATTTCAATCTTTGGTGATTTTTGTTGCCTCTATTTTGTGATTGGTGATGGATTGAAAATATTATGTCCTTCACTGGAGTCCCATAGCATATTTAGCGAAAATTCAGAGCTTTTTGCAAACAGCAGTAACCGGAAGATGATTCTACGCCCCCCCCTCCTTCCTTTTTCTTTTTTTTTTTTTTTTTTTTTGAGGGGTTGAAACAAAAGGACATAAGGCACAAATATAGGGATAGATTCCTACTAAAGAAAAGTGACATACTTGACTACACTTTCAAGTTTAAACATCTTCAACAATGCTACAAACTACGTGAATAACACATGCTGTTGTTTGCTTTTGGATACACCTCAAGAATACTGTGGTAACATACTTAATAAATAGGTCCTTATACAAGCGTCTCTTCTTTTCTCTCTCTCTCTCTCTCTCTCTCTCTCCCTCTGTTTTCATGTCTCTTCCTCTCTCTTTCTCTCTCTCTCTCTTTCTCTCTTTCTTGAAAGCAGAAGTAGTTACTGTATTCCTTAATCCTCTCAGTCAGTCATTATCACGATTGTAGACTAAAAAATCCAACGAAACACTATTCTACAGACAAAGAAAAATGACAAAATAAAAACTAGGCTTTTTTTTCTGCACGAGACCTCTGCATGTTTCAAAAAGTACGACGGGACTCTAGTACGAAGGACTGATGAAAGTGTTTGGCGTTTCTCAGCCGAAATCTTCTGATGATGACGTTTATTGACAATGGCAGTGTGGTTGGACTAACGCTTTCAGCATTTAAAGTTTTTGTGAGTGTGCTCTTGCGACATCTGCACATTTATTGTCGCTCGGTGGGAGCGATGAATGATGTAGCATAATTGGTGCAAATCGTCTATTAATGGCACAAACCACACACGTCATGGCATAAATATCTTTTTTTCTTCTTCTTCTTTTAGTCGACAACAGGACTCTGTCTTTTATCTTGCTTGTTTAATGCTATGAGAAATATACAGGAATCTGGAACGAATATGGTACGCTTGACAACGCAAATCAAGAAGGTCCACTAAAGCTGGTATACTGGCCGGCGGCGTACTGACACGCCGAGAAAGTCGGGCTCTGGCGCACGGGGTAGGTAAGGCCAGTCATGCTCTCCGAGTGCTGTTTTGCTTTGAGCCGTAGGGAAGCTATGCTGTTCGAGCACGGCTCGCGATACACGTACGGCGTCCCCGGTGCGGTGGCGTAGGGACAACCCGGCCCGGCGCCAGCCGCCGCTGCCGCCGCCGCATTGTTCAGAGAGTTCAACTGGGAGCCGACGCCGTTGACCGGCGTGGCGGGCGAAAAGGATGTCGTCATGCTGGTCTGTGGGTTGAAACACATTGGCTGGCTGGTTACCGAGAGCGGGTTGACTGAGTTGAGTGGCCAGGCGAAGCTCTTGGAGCTCATGGGCGCGGCGGGCTTGGCCGTGGTGGCCCAGTTACTGTATGAGTATCCCGGGTAAAGTCCGTCGTCAAATGGCTGCATGAGTCCATTGAAGTGGTGCTGCCCCAGTCCGTTCTTCAACTCATTCAGCTGGTTGCGTTCCCGCTTTCTCCACTTGGCACGTCGGTTCTTGAACCAAATCTGAGTCAGAGAAAGAACACAGGATATAAAGAGAGACAAACCATGGTTAGAAGATAAATTTCCATCGTCAATTATCATCAGGAAACCAGATGAACACAAACTTCAAAATATAAAATTAGCACCTCCCGCACCTTCGATTGTCTCTGTGTCATATATACAATATTGATATGATTACGCATATAAATGGGTATTGTGACTACTGTTTGAAGATTAAAAGGTAATAACGTATATTTTCAACAAGAAAAGTGTGGATAATCAATGTCAGGATGAACAAGCACATTATAACCATGGTCAAAAACACAAACACATCCAACATTAAACATGGCTTCCAACACGTCATTTTGATTTCTTTTTTTACATGGGTCGTACAACGTTATAGTTCTTTCTTCAACCTAATAATATTCTCGGCATGCAACGTCATGTAGCGTTACAAACATTACATAACCAAAAAAAAAAAATCACAATTACTTGAAAAAAAAAATCTAAACGAGTACTCAGCGATCGAGATCACAATTACTTCGATTACTTGCAAGGTAAATACATGTATGTTGAAATATGTTTCAAAGAATTATAGGAAACAAAACTATTGAGTACAGAAGGTAACTTCAATATCTAATCTACATCTTCATAAAATTTCACATCATCATTTTGAAACAGAAAATCACATTACAACAGAAGGGACAAAGATACATTCTTATTTTGACAACACCAATGTCAAGAGTATACGAATCAAATTTCGTACAATTTCGTACGTCATCCTTAGCTAAAGTATCGTCTTTTGTGATGAAAGGACTATGACCCACTGAAAGACATTGCTTGCAAAATATGGGGTCATCGTGAAATGTGTGTCTGTTTATTCATTTACAAAGAATACAATCATACCAGATAAGACACCGATAAAAGGGGTGTGGTGTGTGTTTGATGTTTGTTTTCTTAATACCGCTTATGTTCACTTTCAATATACAAGAGTGAATAACTTATATAAAACATCCTTCACGAAGCTTTCAGTTATTACTTCAAGTGCTTCGGGCATTCATTGATAGAAAAACAACAACAACAAAACAAACACCGAATCAAAGAGGGAGCATGAAGTGTATGAATCAATGATAACAACAGTTTGGCTTGGAGCGGCGAGAGTATGGAACGCCGACTGTAAAAACCTAGATAAGCCGATGATATCGACGTGTGAGTTGACGCGACTGCTGACACTCCGTGCCGTTTCAATACGCGGCTTTGATTTACGTCTGTCGGCACAGTTGGGCAGAAAAGCCTATGAGGACAAGAGACAAGTGCTTGGACAAACACAAGATAAAGACCGACGTAATGGTACCCCCCCCCCCGAAAAACAACAAAACAAAACAAAACAAAACAACCAATTATTTCAAATTGATTATTGAGGATGAGGTGACAAAAAATGGACTGTTATTTCATAATTTTACTGAAGTAAATTTCATATAGAAATTTTTTGAAATCGATGCAAAATAATTTGAAGTCATGGAGTCAATTTATCTATAATAATGATCGAAAAAAAAATGTGGTTCCTATATCTACACACGAGCAAACATTCATTTCAACATGAATAGCCATTTTATAGCCACTGCGGGTTATTCTTGCCACAACATTCTGAGAAGGAAGAAATAATGGTTACAAAAACAAACAACCAAACAAAATCATCATGGCTCTTGGCAGAGCAATTCTACAATTGAGTACACTGTACAACACTTTCTTGCCAAAAGGTCGTTACATCTGAATATCCCTTATCTCTCTCTCTCTCTATCTCTCTCTCTCTCTCTCTCTTTAAGTATACATAGCGTGGACAGGCATAATTTTATGATCACCAATAATTGTAACTAGCCCTCCAAACAAGTCACAATAGGTATTGATCTTCATCTATCAAGCACCAAGAGGATGGGGGACCAAAAAAACACTATTAGTTTTTCGAGCCAACGGAAAACAAGTTATTTTCTTCGAATTACCCCGAACATAATTATAGAACGAGCACAACACTGGAAAGACGCTGAACTGAAAAAAATGGATACAGAAAATTCCTTCTAAATGAGCCTGCGTGAGAGGAATTCTTTGACTGAATAGTCTGCTAGATCATTATGATGTGTTTTCGCCATGGGGTCGTGGGCATCGGAAAGCAAAACCCCAAACAAAACTGGTGACAATCTCAAATAATTTTCTCCCTCCTTCTCCTGTGCGCGTTCGTTCTATCCAATGCATTGTGAGAAATATTTTCATGTGTTGGCTTATCGCAAAAGTAGGACTACATATTTTTGTGCAACATTCTAAACTGGGCCATAGGGCAAAAGTTCACCACGACAACTTTATCATAGTGGTTATCTGTCTCAAATGTGTGCTCTAAGCTGCTTTGATCATGGGGGGCAGGTGTAACAAGCCCGATGAATCTGCGATGAGAGGCGAGTAAATGTGTGTTTTACCCGCTGCCTCCTCATAAAGCCTCGATTTCCGCGCCGTGGTCTAAGAATAACCGCGGCGATGACATCTTACCAACTACCACGACAATGAACGAACTTAGGAAATATCTTCACTCTGGTTACATCTGGTGCATTAAGAACGATTTCAATTTACTCAGGGGGGGGGGGGGGGGTGGACAGGGTAGGCAGCGCAAGCAACACACTTATCAGGATTTCCATCTCCCATCTTCATCACAATCACACTCAATAACAGAATCAATTTTAGCATTCTATGCACGATGCAATACATGGTGACAGACCACTTCATTATAATTCTCATCCGTCGCTTCATCATTCTGCGGCAAGTCAACAATGTTAAAAATTCATGATTCTTTGGATTTTCAGTCTCACTACAAACATACTGGTCATTGCCAGTTTCAAAATTGTGATTAATTAGCAATGACCTTTTTCAGAGAATGTGATACAACGGAAGTACTGGAGCTAAAATTGAAAGAAATACACGATGTATCGTTTGGCATCTGAACAAAATACTCCGCTTTCATAAAATAGGCTTACATGGACTGATAGATGTCAGCAAAAGGGCGTACAAAATCACATACCCAAAATATATTTCTACGAATACACATTGTAATGAAAAACAAAACAAAACAAAGCAAAACAAAATACAACACGACCTACGTCGACATACTAACACTTACAATTACATTAAGTAGCTAATCCTGGTGGCAGTCGATGACTGTATGAAATAAAGTCAAAGTTCATGAGATCTAATAAACACCAGTCATAATGACTTCACGATGATGTTTATTTTGTTTTTATGCAATGTCAGGACCGTACAGGGTACTGTTAAAAAGAAAAAAAAAAAACGTTCTTTCTCTCTTTCTCTTTTCACTTTCTCTCTCAGCGTCTTGTACGTTGGTGTCAACTTCCCTTGGAATCTTAGCTAAGCACTCGTGTCCACACCAAAGGCATCAACAAGTCTTAGGTGAAATCAGCCGTACGATCCCCCCACTCTCCAACCCGAGGATGCGCTCTCAAAATAACCGGATTACACGCAGATCTCCGCCAGTCTTCAACGGAGGGCGCATTTCCAAATCCCGAACTGGTTGGTGCGAACTGTCCGCCAATTATCATCGCAAAAAAAGTTGGATACATGCATCGAGCGGGCTTTTTTTTTTAACCCCTTTACACATTGTCCCCACACCACTGATTCAATGTTGTCATCTTTCGTGGTGTTGGGATCTACTGCTGCTGCCACGGGGTTACTTAACGCCACCTGGATTTGATATTTGGTTTAGAAGAAGCATCTTGTTGTGCAATAATGATAGAAAATAAAAAGCATTCTAAATAATTTGATGAAGCAAGGAGAGAAAGTTAAGCTTTTAAAGGGGAAATCCAGTCCAAATGTAAGTTAGTCTGATATACAAGAAAGAGTAAAATAATGAGTTCAACGGTACAACTATTATGAGTTCAACGGTACAAATTTGATCGAAATCAGATGAAAAATAAGGAGTTATGACATTTTGAAGTATCGCAATTTTGAGGGGAAACAGTTCTTGAACAGTCAATATGAATATGCAAATGGAAAGTGAACGTGTCATTCCCTCACAACTTAGTTAGTACATGAAATTTTGAAATTTCCATTTTTTTCATTCAAACGCAATTATGCCCGAGGCTCAAATCCTCATGTATCTAACTGATCACTGTTCTGAAGTTATTCAACCAGGAATAACGTCAAGTTTCAGACTTCAATGACAGAAACATTGAATTTTCGTCATTTTTTTTGTTGAACACGATCAAACGAAAATTGTGAGGGAATGACATGGTTAGCTCACATATTTGCATATTCATACCCACTGTACAAGAACTGTTTTGGAGAAATTATCAAAACTTCAAAATTTTATAACTTCCTTATTTTTCACCCATTTCAGTCAAATTTTTACCGTTGGACTCGTAAAATTTAACTCTTTTTTATCGGACTAACTTATATTTGGACTGGTTTTAATCTTTAATAAAGTTTACAGATCATATATCACCACAAGTGCCTATATCTCTGGCGTTTCTGTGACTTCGAGACTCTTTCGTCACCAGGCATGGCTCTCGATGTCACTTTGTATCGATCTACGACGTCTTACGTCATACTGAATATTGTGCGAAGACACGCTTCGCGATATTAATTTCATGTCAACTTATAAGACAATCAGCATATACATACAGCATTATGATACAGTAGACGTGCGACAACGCAAAGTGGGTCAAATTGTGCCCTCGACTCGCATCCCAAAGCTACCGCCGTGAGTATGTATACTGCGACTCTATATGAGTGTATGAACAATCTTTAATTTCTGATTTATGTTTCCCATGTTACAGTGTTGAGCCAGCTCTCAAGACACCAATATATCAGATTGCGGGCAACCGAACGGCCGAAGTCATCCGGGCTTTCGAGATTTCTCTTTTTTCTCATCCCCGATTGATCATTTTCGACAATCTCACTTTCCATGCTCTTGTGAGTCGACGACGTCCAATCGGATGAACCGCGTCGTAAAACGTCGAATCACTTGGGGGAGTGACTTATCAGTCTGTTGTAACCGGCCCGCTCTTATTTAGGGTATACAGGGGGACGCATTTGGGATGGGGAAGGGGGAAGTTTTAGGAGGTGAACACGAGGGCAGGTGGGCGCGGTAGAGTGTCAGGAGAAAAAACTGTTTCGATTGTCACTCCCACCACCCTCCTTCGCGTCACTCCCGATGATACAGGAAGGGGAAACTTGAAGTACAATCGATCTTGACTGAGCGACATTTTAAACTCTTCTTCAAGGGAATCCCGCTGCCGCGGAGACTGTGAAAAGATACACAACGATTTTCTAAAGGCACCGAGCAGATGAACCTTGTAATAACAGACGGCGTCTCTGATGCTGCCAGCAACGCACGAAATACATACAAGGGGGTGTTTCACAAAATAAAAAATAAAAAATAAAAAAAATAAGTCGACCTTAGATTTTAAGATCAACTTAAAATTATGGCAGGCTGTGTGTGACTTCAATAATATTCTAACTTTAATATAAGAACGAAAACTTTGGAGATGCTTTTTATACAGGCATTAATTAAGTGAGGGACAAGGGATTTTTTCTGTAAATTTTGATAGCAATTAATCGAAACAATACATAAGATAAACTTAAAAGAGACACCGATGGCATACTATAATTTTAAGTTGATCTTTTAATAACTTTTTAAGTTCGACTTAAATTCTTCGTGAAACAACCCACAGGAAATATCACTCTATAGACTTAAATTGGTAAAACACTGATTATTGTCTGTCGATAATTAAGAGCGACAAAATGCGACAAGCAAATACATACAGATATATCCCTGCGAATTTCATCGAAGATTCCAGCGTTTGCGCTGTTCTAACCGTACAAGTTTGTTTATAGCACTTCACAACGCGTTTCCTGCTGGAATATATCCTCCCTCTTTTAATTCTTAGAAAAAAACTCTCGAACCATCCTGATGTTTTCGTTCTGTGGCTGGTTTATCTTGTTCAGTCATCCGTAATGTAAAATCATGCCCTCTCATCAACGCAGACGAGATCGATCAATGACATAAATTATAGAAATATAATTCAGCAATATTTTACATGACCGACATTAATCGAAGCAGGTGCCAAGTTAAACACAGAGAGCGAAATACGATTGCTGATCACATGGCTTGTAAATCAGAGTTCTATCCGGTTAAGGGACAAAAGAGTTGTTTTGTTTGAAAGAGAAGAGAGAAGAAAGGGGGGGGGGGGCTGTCGAAGCCGTAACATGGAATCTGAGACGTGCTGGAAGAAACTCGGTGAAAATATTCTCTCGGAGTAGTTTCGGCTTAAGATCGTGGCCCACGCGAGTGGGGATTGTGTTGAAGCAAAACAGTTGCAAAATGGCAAGAATTTCGCGGTGAAATATCCACACTTAATTATCTCCCTTGTGACATGACGAGGGGGGAGAAGGAGAAAGGACTGCCGAAGAACTCGAGAAGGGAAAAATGGGAGCCAATCGCACTGGGAAGATGTCACTCAAGTGTCATCCAAATTAACTCATCTCATCCCACGTTTGATTACACCTCCATCCATGTCCTGACGCCAGTCACTTTCAGCTCATCAAGTGGCGTGTGGCTAAATAGTACTTTTTGTAACCAGCTAAGACGGCAGGTTGACGAAGTCGTAATAACATGAATAATCTATGTGGCTTGGATTTCGTTTTCTTTGTTCATATTTTCGTATAATTGACTATCCCTTTCTGTCACATTTTGGTTCACCTCACAATCAAGTACATTCCGATACAAAAACTCTGTCTTGTAGGTGATTTTCAAGACACTTGTCGGAATTTGAATGGCGTGACAACTCGACAGTTTGATACATAAGCTTTGTATAGCGTCTTTTTGTGGTACGTCCTTCTCTGTATAGCTCTATTACAAATTTATGCAGCGTTCATTTTTAAATTTTCAAGGTTGAAAGCATGTCAACCTTGAGAAGTAGACAACTCTTGCCTACAGGAAATACGTGACATTCTTAGGAAAAAATTAATGCAAATTTTCACTACGTTGCGATAATAATTATGTAACAATCTTATCTCCTCCCAGAGTAGAAGACGTTGTGCAAAATGAGTCAAATCAAGCATAGGGCTATTGAGGTTTGTCACATCGGAATGTTAGACCATGGAGCTACGTAGTCGTAGCTCCATGGTTAGACTAATGACATACAGTGATTATTCTCTGACTCTTTGACGAAAAAAAAAAAGAGAATCGGAATTGATTATTCTACAGCACGAGCAAATCTACCGAATGATAATAGATGAAGGACAGATACAAGGACAGGAAAGCATAAAATATTCTCGTGGTTTGTTCTTTTTTAACTTGCTTTTTCCAGCCTTCTGTCATCGCGTGCAGTTTGCGTCAGAGAAGACGTAACAGGCACATTCGATCTCTCGTCAAACTAAATAGAAGTCTGGAAATACCGAAACATCGACCGCCCTGTCCTCTCGACTCGTTCTCTAGCTTCACACGGTCCAGACCAGAATTTGAGATCCCTCGCAGGTGAAAAGAAAATATGGAACAAATCTACAGCAACATGGACGCTCACTTCGCGGGGATAAAGCACTGAAATTTAATGTGCGGAGGAAAATAAGAAACTACTCCATGGGTTTGGAATTGTACTTCGTTCACACACCTTGATACCATATTGCGAGTTTAAATGCATCAATGAACGCATGATTGGATTACCCTCTGAAAAAAGCGATACGATATAATATGTGACAATAATATAATGATCACTTGCCGTGACCACATAGTTGGTAACTATTCTTAGCATTTAAGTTTTTTTTTTTTTATGACGGAGGTGGGGGATGAAGATGATGCTCTTAACACGTATCTTGGTGACAGTACTTGTCCGTTTGGACATGTAGCTTGTAAAATCCATAAGAACCTCCCAAGCCATACCAGAAATTTACTGGATAAAACAACGTGGCTTGTATTTTTGTGTGTTTTTAAGTATGTGTGCGTGCTTAACGATATTGATTATAATTATGACAGCAGTGCAGCTTTTTGAGAAAATGTTTCAAGAATCATATTTACTCATATTATGAGAACTGCGGGCTCAGCAGTTCAGTCTTAAAAATGTATGCATACTCTCAAAGGTTTTCTACTAAATTTTTGTAGCGGCTATGCTTTTGATTTTTAGGGTTGGCACACTGTAAAAGTAAGCTGTGATATCTTTTTTAACATTTTTAATGCACTTGAAAAGGTCGTAGCGCTGGCGCAAGATTTCGTGCGTGTGTCTCTAGTTCTGCATGCACTCCGTGCATTGAGGCAGGTACGAGCAGGAGATGGGAAGAGAGTGTGTCATCTTCATTCGCCGTGGCGGACTTTTCATCACGTCCCAGCATGCAGTGCGAGGCAACATGTTATTGGAGGGAGCCCTTGACATGGCGGCTGGCATGGCGTGCACAAATAATACGCTCCAAATGCGGCGCGAGCTCGAGTTTCTTCTCCACCGACCGGTGTTCGGTGTAAGCGATGTGCGAACAGGTATGAAATTATCAAGTGAATGAACCAGCGGCACGCACGGATCAGTTTGGGTTTGGGGTAACAACGAAAACATTTTCTCAGAGGCTCTACGACATCATCATAATCTCTGCCCACTTTGGAGTTTCTTGCTCATTTAAGCTAAAAAGAAATAAGAAACGCGTCTTGTGCAGAGAACATCCTTACATCCCTCAGGACTAAAATCATTCAATCTTACTTAAGGAGACTTTCACCTAAAAGCCGAATAATAGTGTTAACTCTTCAACAAAATGGGTACAATACAATGGACTACATCATGCCTACATAATGATACCCTGATTAAAAGCTGATTTCCTTTCTTATTTTTATATCATTAGTAATGTAATTATTGTAGGTTGTATCCACTTTTGTGTGCGTTTTCCCCTATACCACTATGATCCAGAATCATTGCAAATATGCGGATCAATTTAAGTCTCAAGAAAATTAAGAGAAGGGTAGAAAATATAAGAGAACAAGCAACACAAACAAAACAAAGAAGAAAAACAAACAATAACAGTTTGTTTTGTCTCGAACACATTGACACTGCTAATGGGCACCTGGAAATCGTATTTACTACGCCAATTTTGGACAGATTTCGCCGGGAGATACTTCGAAGGTCAAGTTTGAACCAGGAAACCGAACATCGTCTGGAGTTGTCTGTGAGTAAAACAGGGAGGACGCGAGTAGGGTGGGGTGGAGTGGGGTGGGGCGGGGTGGAGGGTGGAGGCGTTGGGGTGTTTGGAGGAGATTGTCTCTCAGAGAGAGAAAGATAGAAAGAAAGAAAGATAGAAGAGAGGGAGGGACAGGGAGAAGGAGGGAGAGGGAGCGTGTGTATAAATCAGAGAGTAGAAGTAAAACTAGCTAGTGAAAGGCGAGAGAGACGGGCTTACTCCCGGCCTGAGTGACATGCGGGTCAGATCAGTATCGGCGGCATGTCAAGTTTTACACCTGGTCGGTGGAGAACAAAGGGTCTCGATGGGGAAAGGTGAGGCGCAAGCTGATGGGTTTCGGTGGGGGAGTGGAATGCGACAACATCGGCCCGGTAATGCGGCGTTGACACCCCGCTCGCCCGGCGCGACGACAGACAACGATGTAAAAGCGCCCTTTACAAAAACCTTCCCTCCCTTCCTTATGTTCCCTCTCTCCCTCTCGCCTCTGTCTTCTATATATCTCTTTTGAAAGGAGAGAAAACATACAGGCCGAATCCATCTGAACTTGGCATCTTCGGGATGCGATTCTTCGCGAGCGAAGAGCACCGTACTAGAAGCAACATCATCTCTGTATTATTCTGTGAAGAAACGTGACATCTTTTTACCGGCCTTTAGGAACAGATGAATGATGGTGGGACGATGACATTTCTTATGAATCTTTTCACGTTTGCACACTTTCACTGATATATACTTTGTACATCTGCAAGTCCAACAAGCAAAGAAGGGGAAAACTTTTCATTCAATCCGTTCTTACGCTAAAATTTAGACTTCTCATGTCAACAGTATGTTTTTAATTTAAAAAAAAAATGACTCTCATATTGTAATTCTATTCTCCATACATGCTCATAAATAAAAGATAATATCTTTGATAGTCATTATATCTTTTTTTTTCTTCCAAATATCCATTTCAGCTGATCAAGACAAAGCATTTCAAACATACTCTTCACAATATGAAATATACACTTTTGATTTCATACTTCGCCGATTCCTCTGATGTAAGTGACTATGGTGGACAGGAGGTTTCAAAAGACACTACGTGCCGTCAGGAAGCCTATAAGTAATAAGGATACAACTGGCGTTCCATAGTGAATATACATACAAACGCGGACGCTATATCTGTCTGGCCATATCGTGATGAAACTCGACCCGCCCTGTCATTAATTACCTCACCAACCAGTGCCGCCGAGGTGCAAATTAGTGACACCTTCGACTTGATATCTCTTGCCAGCCGCGGACCACCGTTCACATCTCAAATCAGAACCACAGCAGGAGAAATCGTCCAACTCTGTCCAACTCTTGGACAATGAAATGGCGCCATATTGAGACAAACGCTGGCTGCCCACCAAATGAAACGTGGATGCGGCTCATCACTGTACGAAGTCGGTGCGACTGATTTTCTTCGAAGTCAATACTAGTGTTTGAGAGTATCATGAATTAAACGTAGGATTCAAAATGATTCCTATCTAACTCTGAGTTGGCCGAACTCTGCATGAAAACGATTTGTTTCAATCAAGAAGGTGACATAATTGTAACTGAATATGAAATCAATCGACTGGATTGTACAATTACCTTTTCTATTAATCATTCCGTTTTCAAATAATTATTACCATGTGATTTTTTTTTGAAAATCAGTAAGAAAAGGTTTGATAGACACACATTTTTCTCGTCTTCATAAGATCTAAGCAGGTGTGACGTCATATCAATGAGCAGTCAAAGAAAAGAAAGAGAGCCAGTAAAGTCATTCGCTGGCAGATCATAATTAATTTGGAAATCATGAGTTACGGGACAACAGTTCAGTGGGCAGCTTTCAGGAAAAAAAAAACACCCCAGCGTTATTAGTTTTTCATTTTTGTTTCATTACTTATGACACCCATATGCAGTAACCATTATCCTAAAACCGCAAACACTGTCATCTTGGCGAAGATAAAGCCATATATGTAATGGTTAGGTGCAGCTACAATATTTTCTTAACGATGCGACTCTTTCCCTCTCAAATGTGGAATCATTAATGGCAGTCCTTGAGCTCCCGATGCTCTCGCCTTTCGAACTTTCCTTTGGGGTGTGAAATGCCTCCGGGGATGCATCCCGAGGCAGCTCTCTCGTTGATTATGCGTTGGTGGTGAGGCGAGTCGCAGCTCAGGTGTGGTGTATCGTAAATAAACAAATGAAACGCCGCCGCCCGCCGCCACCGCGACCCTATATACCTGCCGCACCGGGATGACACCGTTATCCTATCTCGCCGCGATAATACCGCGAGGGATAAACTAATGTCAACTTGTGGAGACGGCGTAATAACAGTGGATAGCTAAGTTAATTAACACATGGTGTTTCCTTTAGGATGCAAGAGACCCGAGTTTCTTGCTTCACTCACCAGCGAATGACACTGAACATGATGGTGCCGTGAATTTTTTGGAAAAGGGACATACTAACCACTGCTGTATGTTTCGTTGTGCACCTTGGGCACACTTTCTTTTTTTCCAAATATAAAATTATACACCTGCTGATACCATGGAGCTACAATAGTAGCTACAATAGTAGCTCTATGCTGATATCTTACAAACTTGTTCTACTTCTAATGAAGATGAGGAAATGTAAGCAAATCTATTGTGACAATGTTGACAAATGTCAACCACTTCACAAATTCACCTTTCTTTTATGTCCTCTTTCTCACAAATTCTGCTGCCGTAGTTGAGTAGTGAAACGTTGAAACTCGTTAGTCTGTTGCCATTTTGGCTTTGCTAGTATGTCGACCTTTTCCTCATTTTAAAATGCAATGGATGGACTCCCCATTCCTGAAGTCAACGAAACTCACTCTTCACAAATGTTTCATATTTAACAAGACAATAACAATTTCACGACAAATTATCGCTATTATCGGGTCGGCTTGTTGGCTTTAAGTTGAATCTTGGTTTTTAAAGAAGTTAATGATTATTGTTTAACTTGTCAATTTTCCCCAGGGGAGAACGTGGTTGTCAAGATGGAATTTACCCGGATGAACAGTCAAAAGATCACTCATTACACGATGTGCTATGTGTTTTGAATGATTCTTGGACAAAGTCGGGATGACTCAGTCTTATGGTCCTACGTCCGGGAAGACACCTTTAATCTTAATTGACAGGGCATATTGGTGGTCATACTGGTACAGAAGTGAAATGCTCTTTTCTTAGGGCGTCTGGAAGACGCCTTTAGCTTTATGTGACAATGGATTGCTAAAAAAAAAGAATCAACACCAAATCTTTTTAAAGTTTGGTACATAATTATAGTGTTCTGAGATAAAATTCCATGTACCATCATTTTTGTAATATTGTGTGTCATATCTTTTGCAAAAGCGGGCCGATGAACTTTAAAGTTAGAGATTTGTCATTTATGCGAAACCCTACACCTCTCATGTTCTTATTCGCGGCTCAACGTGTGGTTATACGTGGGAAATTACTAAGCGCATTGTCCCGCATGGGGGATTACCAGAGCTCAGAAAGGCAAAATTAAGTGTGTCCTGCCAAGGAAGTTTTCGGGAGACACGGTTGGGTTCAGTAACACGACGGAGCGAAGCGGACAAACTGCGAGGTTATCGACAAACGCATCAACAAACTCTGGCAAAGCGTACATCCGCCTTGGTCTACGAGGAGGAGAGGATGAGGGGGGGGGGGGTGGATGGGGTGACCCGTAGGGACTGCACCGAGATTCGTTAGCTCTCTAAGCATTCGGACAGTTTCCTGGAGCGGGTGTCTGTCTGGCAAGCTCGGGTGTAAGGGATTCCACAGAGGCGTGACTGGGTGGTTCCGATGTCGAAATTCAATCTGTAGTGCCAGTAATTGCCACGCTTGTCACCCTACCTGGAATTTATTCTGTCGTTGCGTGAATTTTCTTTTCACCTATTGGAAAATGCATCAGTTTACAGCTCTGAAACACTAACGCTGCTCTTCACTGCAGCCAACACTTTGTGCCAGACTCTCTATCCATTTTGGCGAGTGCACGTCATCGGGACTATAACATGTTTCCATGAATTTAAAATTAAGAATTTCTCTGTGAAGGGTGGAGCGAAAAATGCTGAATAATGAGAGGACCCAAAAAAAAAAAATGACACAATCACACTCGGCGGAAGATCCTCGGCTAGGGGAGGATGGGCGACACCCCCTTCGTATTCCGGCCATGAGCGGGGAGCGCTTGGCTGGACAGCCCGACAGCCGAGGATGTGCTGAGGTACGGGAACAGCACGTGTTCTTGTCGCTGCTGAGTGACGGACGGTCTTGGCGGGTTGCAAAAAAATCATTCCGCGTCCCACCCACTTCCAACCCATCCCTCATTTCTCCATCCCTAACCTCCCTCTCTCTCTCCCCGTCTCCGTCCATCTGCAGCTCTGCTACAACACAACCTCCCGAGGCTATCTTCCATCTTCTCAATTCCCACATCACGAAAGATAACCATGGAAAACACGACTAAGAATGTTGTAGAAGAGGAAGAAGAAAAAAGAAGTAGAGGAAAAAATCCCACGAAATCATATTTGACAGACAACAGTACACGATGAAGGTCAAATTTGAGCCATCACATCGCGAAAAGTGAACCTGGGCGAGCAGGGATACGCGCCCCCAGGCGATTAGAGCCGGCGATACACCATTTAAATTTCTTTCCGCCAGTGTGTGTGGTTTTAATAGCAAGAGTTTCTTAAGAGGAAAATGGCAAGGGGTTCTCATAACCTACATTGCTGGAATATCTGATCACTTATTCATACGTCTACAAGTATACAAGATACTGACGAGGAGGGGACTGGACTGGAAGGGGAAAAAATGACGAAGAACTTCAAAGCACGGTCAGCTACATAAACACTGATAAAGAAAACCTATCTATAAAGTGAATGATATATGCTCTGGCGGTTGAAAATAAGTCAAAGCAATACAAGAATGAAAGAAATTCAGCAACATGGGGTGGTACATGGAATATTATTCCGATGACAAGGTGACTGTAAAGAAATATTTTGGGGAACTCGAAGCGACAGATGTTGCTGACTTGTCTTGCATAAATTATGATTACATCATTTCGGCACCAATAATACTGAACAGGAACTAGAACAGAAACAGAAACTAAAAAGTCCTAAACCAACGGAAAATTACAACAGCACTAAACACAAACCTGGAGTGATTGGACTATTAGTTCAAAAATATAAAACAAAAACAAAAACAAAACGTTGTCGCAAAAGAGTCAAACAAATTAGGTAATGATATAAACCACAACAAAACAGCATCTATCTATCTATCTATCTATCTATCTATCTATCTATCTATCTATCTATCTATTTATCTAACTATCTATCTAATATTCCATCGTGCATACAAGCTGGATATCACATAATTCTATATTGTGACATTTTATGTATTTTTCATCGAGAAATAAGAAAATAAATTGAATTGAAATGAAATATACACTCTTTTGAGATGTCACAAGTCATGACTGCTGACGTAAGGCCTGGACAGCAGGTAAATGTCACATTTAGATATTGCATATTTTTATGAGATACGTCAAAAAGAACACGAAAAAAGACAATAATTACATTGGCTGTCAAACAATGTCAGAGAACAGTAACTTTTCGAGAACATTCCTCTTTTACTTTTGTCAGAAAGTTGAAATCGCAGTACTCTATAGTTGAACACCCGGCTATTATCCCACTTAAAGTTATTTAGATTCAGGTAAGAAAACATTTCATTTCAATCAACACGTGATCAAGGCTGTGATTATGGGTATAAAGGGCATATACAGGGCAAACACACTCCAATCTAAAGAAAAAAAAAAAGGAGGAGCTTATGTTTTGAAAATAAGACACTATTTTGCTCTAACGCCTCTAGATACAATACATATTATTATAACCGTCATATCCTGATCATGTTCAAAATTCCTATCCAACAATAGATAGCCCTGAATTGGAAATCATTGGGAAGTAATTATATGTCATGTGCTTTACAATTAGTAAAGCACATGACACGCTACACGCTACACGCTACATTGCTGACGGCGAATCACAATACCCATTGATTTCGAGGTTGAAAAAAAAAAATCTGTCCAATCAAAAGTTACTCTGTTATCGACGTAAATGTGGGAAAGCATAATGTACTTTGAAAGACAAATCGAGGAGAAAAACAACCTGATGTGCACGGTAATAGACATTTGGGAATAATCTTATGAAAACAACGTGCACTGAAAACATAACAGATTTTGTGTGTACTTTATAAATGCGTTTTATTTCGATTTTTTCCACACGGTTATGTGGACAGTATAAGAATGTTTTGCACGACGAGACTCGGCGTTCGCCCTGGTGCAATTACGACAAAGATGGCGCGCTTTATTGCCAGTGCTCATAATAATTATGTATACAGGAATCGGCACAATGGCAATCTTATTGATCACAGTGAATCGGTCCGAGTTGATATTCCAATTACATCCATATGCGATACTTTTCATATTAGGAGGATATGAATCAGATTATTTCCAAATGTACTTTGAGATAGTTTGATATACTCTTTACAGATATTTAAATGGCAGCACTTGGAATGATACTCTGTAAAAATAATATCACGTCAGTGGCGTGAAAGGTGAAATAATATTGCCTGCATTGGATTGTAACGAAATTGCCTGTTTGCAATGCATGTCAGATGCACTTTGAAGACCTTCTGCAATTTCTCGAACCAACCGCAGCATAAATACTTGAATACTTGTGTGCTGTTCGAAAATTAGACATTTATTATCAAGCTTTGATTGTGACATCTGGCGATTTCCGATTTTTCTTCCTCGAAATGAACCTGCGGAAGTTTATTCAAATTCTGATCATAGATGATAGAAATCAATTGTTGAGAGGCCGATGTAAATAGGAGTAAAAGGAAAATTGTACACTCAAGTGTTTAATAAAATGACTGAGTAATATTCAAAGCGCCCTCTTTGACGGGAAAAATATTGGATTTTTTTTTCAGACTAGACACAAGGCAGTAGTATATAATTTCAAAGAATCAACTCGCAACAAAATCAAAAGAAAAGCGAACACCAAGACCCTTTCTACTTTAGATTGTCTTTGCAATAATGTGTATGCCATAAGAGTTTCCAACTTTGTTTTCCACTGAGAACAGAATTTGTACAGTTTTCTCTTCTATCCTCTTTTGAGGTTTTAGAGTTTTGTGAAACTATAAAATGATAATTACCACAGAATAGCGCTGGCGTTATTGAATAAAATGCGTACCCCAAAGGAGGTAATTCGAGGCGTAGTAGCTATTTCACTAATTGGGGTAAGGAGGGAAATGACGCAAGTATATAATGAAGTCATTGATTCCCTGGGTGCACAAGTTGATGTCTCGTCTAATATTGAAACACCGCTAAAACATCTAATGCGGCTAACTTGGTGCGACGTTTTTACAACATCTGATGCGTCAGATAATTTGGCGGTAGAACTAGAATGTCGATACCGCAAGTCGATAACATACGCCTCTGAGGCGACATTTCGACCCTATCGTGCCCTCCGTATCATCCCCTTCTTCCACTAGATCTTCTCGCGAAGGATCCGATCTTATCGAAACTTTTTTTTAAAATACACGTTTATCTCGTCTTGCTTTCTACTCGTTTTTGGCAGAATAAGGTTGAGCGCGACTACCGATGCGATCGGGTGAGAAGGAGTGAGCATTCGGATGGGATTTCTCTCATCCACGATAACCAATCTTGCCATTCGTGAACGGTTTGGGAAATCGGACGCTCGTAGCAACAAACTAACCCCACTTCGTTCTCTGACTCTCATTAACTCTAAAGGAAAAACTGATGTTCATACTCATACACACACTCATGATATCTCACCTCCGAATCCCCCCCCCTTTTTTTTTTAAGCCGACATCTTTGATTCTGCGTTACCGTGTGTAAGGACGTCTCATGCTAGTTCCATCCCATGCTATAGCGAGCTATGATACAATGTCCAAGATTGCTCTCCGAAGCCTACTTCTTCCAGTCCTCATAATACCGAGTCCCATCTTTGGTGATATGAAAGAAGACGATTATACAATTATGAATGAAGGGTTACAAAATCGTCATCAAAAATGAGTAAGCTTGATATCTCCTTCCAGCCCCTCCCCGTGTTAAATCGCAAACGAGCAAAGCATCTTCTTCTTTCATTCTTTCTTTTTATCCTGTTGCAGAGAAGGTAATTAAGCGATTATCAGGCCGTGAAGACGGAGTCCTCCATGCTAATTGGGGCGTAATACCGACCGGGACGCATGTCTCCAGGGACAGCGGGAGGTTGCCGGACTATAGAGGCGAGTCTGGCCCTAACCTGAAAGCCGGTTACGCGTGGGAAGACGCTACCCAATGTCAAGGCGAAGATATCAATTACTATATTCCCCCTTAAATCAGGCTTCACATTAAATTTGGTCTCCCACATACGCCTGAAACATAGGCTACTTTTCACTAGCCATTGATTCTTATTTAGACTTCACGCGTCGATGCATATGATTTCATGTTTCGTTTCTCGTTCTGATAATGATGTTGTACACTATGTTATGTAATACATTCATTCATTCATGTACTTTCATTGGGCATGGGAATGGCCGCAATTATTGTTAAATAGTAGTAGTAGTTGTAGTGGTAGTAGTAGTTGTAGTAGTAGTTGTAGTAGTAGTAGTAGTAGTAGTAGTAGTAGTAGTAGTAGTAGTAGTAGTAGTAATGATAATAATAATAATAATAATAATAACAATAATAATAATAATAATAATAATAATAATAATAATAATAATAATAATAATAATAATAATAATAATAATAATAATAATAATAATAATAATAATTTATAATAATAATATAATAATAATAATGTCTTCTTTATCCAGGGATGTTCTACCAGAGGGCCCTGCCATTATTATTACCCTATAGCGTTGCCAGGTACCCATTTATACACCTGGGTCTAACTGTTTCGTTCTGTATTTTTCACTCTAAAGGGAATAATGAAACAAACAAACAAACGCGATTCATAACAGTCCGCAGGAAAAGATAAATCTTACAAAGAGATAAATTCTCCCTACTTTTCATACCCCTTCATGATTCACAGTGACATATTGCAAGGCTGAATACAACACTGCGTGCGATTGAGTATACAAGTTAAATTTTTGTTCCCAATATTATGGTCGCACTTTGTGTGAAAGTAGGAATGTTTATCACTCTGTTTGTTTGTTTTTTTATAATGTCGGAACAGAAAGAAAAAGAAAGCGAAAGCTTTAAGATGATGCGACAAGAAGTAGATGCGCCTTTAAGTTGTACTTTGTTACGATTCACCGTAACTTGAGCTGGTTTCCCCGATTCATCAATTTGTTTCTCTGCCTCCGATTCAGACAGCTCGCTAAAACGCATGAGATATGAGCGCGAGAATGACAGGCAGCGCGCGTGCGACAGACCCGGGAAGCTCCGGGGTCGCAGTCCACTGACGTGCCGCTCGGTCTCGCGTGGGCAGCCATAGGGATCGGTTTCACCTGCTCTAGCACGCAAGTTCGTCATACTTTTTTTCCCCTCCCTTTTTCTCCTCTCTCTCTCTTTCCCCTATCTTTTTTTTTTTCTTTCTCTCTCAAGTGACAGGCTAAATTCAAACGTTTGAACTCGTTGTCACCGTGTACAATGGGCATATATCGAGTAAAGTGTTTATGCGCTTTCCCGTAGCAATTGTAGACGCATCTGTCTGCCTCTTTTTCCCCCCTCGGTTTTCCCGAGGGACTGCGCCGGACTTCGACTCGCCAAAATAAGAAGGCGGCGCAGCATTCTAATGTAGCTCTTAATGAACTCTTCCAAAGCTAAAGGAATCACTACATAATTTGCCACGGTGTGTAAATGCACTACGCGTTGGCGACTTTTGTTTATGGGGTTAATTTATGGTAACAAGCGCCCAGCGAGGATGCGGGAGAAAAAGAGAGAGGAGGTTGGACGTCACAACGCTCGTCTTGACGTGCACTGTACACCATCCGTCAGAAAATATGAGGGTAGTAAATGAGTTGAGCTATTGAACTTGACATGTGCAAAGGAACACTCTATTACCCGCATAAAACATGCACACAGCTAGACGGGGGTGATGAAACGGTATTGTCTTCTACCGTGACTTGGCCTTAAAAATAGGAGGCCCAAATCACTTTCTGTTTCACCGGTTTGCTACCTTTGGTAGTTTGGCGAAAGATCGGGAATTTTTCTTGAAACTTTTCTATGCTTCCTTTCTTCCCGAAAATGCACCTTGGGTAACCTGTTGCCACGGACAGGCTTCTCTACTTTATACGGTGATGGTTACAATTTTATCTGTGGATGGAGTTTCCTATCCATGTACGACAAAGACTGTGATCAGGAGTGGAGAGATCTAGTATTTAACCCTCGGCATCTAAATCTTTGATTACAACAGTGTCAACGCTATGTCTTTATCCTACTGAAGGACATGCAAATACTGGAGAACATAGTGTCCATAAAAAACTCTAGCAGGAACTTTGTCTGATGTTTCAACAATATCACACAAATGCCTTCATTTGTCTTTTAGGGACGTGTTCGTGTATTTTGTATTTTAAGCATGATTTTTTTTTTCTTGCCAAGGCAAGACATCGTTAAAGGAATATTGACCTTGAACATAATTGGTGCGAGGAAAGTAAATCATGACAAAGGAGAATTAAAGGGGAGGGAGTTTAAAATTAAGAGCTGAGAGCTAAGAGCTAAGAGCAGTCGCCTGGTCTGCAGCTAGTCATGACTGAAGAAGGAATAATTGTACAGTCATAAATGATGATCTGCAAGCGGCAAGCGGCATGTCCATCTAAAAATCTAAAAGTTTATATCCTAACATGGTTAAATGACATGAGTTGTCACTTCATTTTTCTTCATTGTCGTGTCTATGACTAGTATGGGGGTGGTATCGGTACTTGGACAGTCTGGCGTGTCAGGGGGGAAAAAAGTTCTCGAGTCATTCGGGATGAAGTGCACTTTGGAGACGTGTTTGTCTGAAGTTACTGAATACGGAGCTCTATTGGAGGACTAACCAACAAGTTGGTATTTATATTATGGATGATAATCAAGGGGGGGGGGAAGGATGTGCTTTGCCCATCGGACAAGACGTGGAATTGCCCACTGGCAGAAGTGAACTGTACTTTTGCTTGAAGACAATGCATCCCAAAATAAAGCTAATCCAGTCATCCGTCATTCCCATAACATACTTATGGCACCCTTCAAGAAACCCCCCTGTGACTCGGCTCTTTCGCAAAGCCCGTCTCGTATATAGAGTCGCAGCAGCTATCGCGGCCGCCGTCTTCTGTGGACTAATGCAGGCCCGTTGCACGGGCAACAGTATTACCCCTATTATCGCGTTCCTGACTCGCGAACATCAATTCATCTTTAAAGCGAAAGACAGACTGAACGAACTCAAGAATAAATAGGAGTCTCTTTAAGGTTGGAATCCCAAAACCTAGAAGCGCAATTATTGCTCGAGAATATTTTTTTCCACAACGGCAACAGACACAGTTTTTGTGCGTATTTCTTCGGTATTGTTTAGCGGCAATGTGTACAAATTAAAGTCGCTTATTTTTAGGCAGTAGTAAGCAAGTTAACCAATACTCTCTGGTCGAATTCCAAAAGAATAACAATAACATATCATGAAATGGATTGTAAGGCTAATTTTGGTTATTGAATATACCACTATTATCGAAATGATATTGTCAGGCCGATTGTCACCCGTCTCAACTTGAAGCCTAAAATGACGCGCATCATCATTGTGTCGCTGTATTTCCTTATTCATATTTCAATCGCCATCACGGACATTACATAGCTTCTCTTTTATTTTATTTTTATGTCTTTTTTGTTCATGTGGCGAACATTTTTGGCAATGTCGAATAAACTCAACCTTTTGAACACGAACGTCTCTTTATTACGTGTAATTTTTTATTGCAAACCTTGTGGTGTCTACTGTAACTATATCTTTCCCCTCTTCACATTACACTGCATTTGTATATCTACTGGGAGAGAGCTGGACTGGTTTTGTGCTGGCTTCGTCGTACGGAGGGTTATATCGGAAATTGTCAATTTATATTTTTCTCTCACGCGAAGCTTTTCCAATTGTCCAATTACCGACTCCACCCAGTGTCGCTCGTGAACTTGCAATAATTACTAGGGCGAGTCGCAACTTTGTCAAAACGTAAATATATAATGCGTCATGGGCTCGGAGCATCGTGCTAAATGTATAAATTACGCTTTGAAAACCGAGCACCAATTGTCTTTTTCGCTCTCTGCTCTTGTTCTTGTTGTTGTCATCTTCTTTTTTGTTGATTTTTTTTCCAGGGTAAGTTATGATTAGCGGAGCCATCCACGGAGGGAACCCACAGAAGCGACATCCAGACCAGGCTGTCGTTATGGCTTCTGGACACGAAGGGCGTGTGCTCCGTACAGCATATCAAGAGACACGGACACAGACAGACAGACACAGACAGACGGATACACACACGCACAGACACACATATCCTATCCCTCTCTTCCTCCATCTGTCTATCTATCTATCTATCTCTATCTATCTATCTATCTATCTACGTGTATCCATCACTATCTATCTACGTGTATCTATCTATCTATCTATCTATCTATCTATCTATCTATCTATCTATCTATCTATCTATCTATCTATCTATCTATCTATCTATCTACATATCTCTATCTCTTTCCCTCTCTTTATCTCACTGCTGAGGCCTATTACTTTGCTTTAGTGTCCGTTTGTCTGGCTTCTTTTAACTGAAATTTAGCATTCGGCGAAACGCGATTAAAAGAAATCTTTTTAGCATTCTTACACACTTTCTTCTGAGTTTCTTATTATTTTGGATCTCCTTTTAATCTTTTGTTGTTGCTTTTTTCGGGATCGAAGGTGGGGTGTAATTTTTCCACACTTGACCAAACGTCAGTTCAGGTATTGGAAAATATAAAACAAAGCAAAACTTTAATAAGCTTTACAAAACTACTCATCTTAATGATGAAGGAATGATTAATAATGAATTTTGATATATGATAATAGACTATAATACTACTAGTACTAGTACTAGTACTAGTACTACTACTACTACTACTACTACTACTACTACTACTACTACTACTAATAATAATAATAATAATAATAATAATAATATTAAAATAAATATGATAACTATAGTAATTATCTTTTTTCTTTCTCTTTGACTATGGTAGCAGTCTTGATCCTCATCAGGAACTGTCCATATTATTTTGGTCTATACCTATCTATAAAATCTACTACATTAACGTTTAAACATGATACTCTTTTTAATTCAGCTTCACGTCTCTTAAGTTTCCGGATGTACCTGGGCATAATATGAAAACCGAACATTTTAGATAAAGTTCTATTCTAATCATTTCACCATATTTGAACTGGAAGTTTTAAGAGAAGGTGATAATCTCTACTTTCTGTACAGAGACAGGGGGAGAAACATACGAGAGAATAAAAAAAAAAATGAATCAAACTCTGCGGATTTTCCAGTAATGTGTCATCGATTGGTAACCACTTTCAACGATTGTGGTTCTGCGTGCCCGCATTCAATTTAGATTTCTCTTTCAGCGCATCGAAACTACATTCTCGTGTCGTTTTATTGTCCAACAGTTAATATGGGACTATGAGTAATCGAGTTAACCGTGAATGACATGTGGGGGATTACATACACACACACAAAAAGAAATATACTTTAATCATTGTTGTCCAACTGTCTTTTAATCCATTGTTGGTGTATTTCTATAAAATACATGGACTCATCAAAATGCGGTTTTTGGAGGGGGGAAAATGGTGGAGAAACTCGATACTACAGTGGTGCACACCAAAAGTGCAGTGGGCACATTGTTAGTTATAGAGAAGGGGGTGATATTGGACCCGTCTGCCACAGATGGATTTCCGGAAGTGAATGGAATGAGGGTGCTATTTGATAAGAATTAGCCTCATCATTTGTCTGATGTGCCAGGGCGCGAAATCTACCACCCCGTGGATGACTAGTCGAATCGATTATGCTAGTTGTTATAGCTCGTTAACATTTTGGGGCTTTTTTGACGCCCTTATTAACCCACTGCATGCGACATCAATTTCCCATCCATATGCACATGTGTGAAATTTGAGCACGTTTGACTCAATGACATTAAAAGGGTTAAACGGTGTTTCCTATAAGATTTCTGGTGTGAAACAGAAAAGGGACTCGAAGACAGGAACGAAGAAATCGTGACCAATTCATCAGCGGTTCAATTCATGATCCAATAATCAGCAATGAACCATGGTGGTTCTGCGGTTTGCGTATGAGTGACGAGCTTTTCGCCCTTTTGACTTCACCTTTTCTCTCTATATAGCCCCCTCCCCCTTCTCCTCTCTCTATTAATACAATACTACAATAATTGTGGATACTATGACCTCTCTTCTTTTCAGCTGAATCATCGCGCTGACTTGAAAGTTTAAGGAGAAAGTTGGATGAAGCAGAATTGTTCCCTACAGAGCACACACTCTATACACACACACGCAGTTCGTGCGAGTATCATCTTGAGCTAGTAAACTGCGTCCAGGGTTGCCCAAATTGATCGTGCTAGAATTTTAAAACTGCACCCGAATTAACATCGACAAACGAACGAGAACGACTACTATTACAGATAGAAATGCATGTTTTCGGTATTCCAATTAATAATTTAAACGTAAAATTGTTTCTCATTTGAATTAATAAACATCAAACATTACATAACAAGCCGCAAACCAGATTGACGTCACCCCATACAGGAAGAAACCTCGATGTAACAGTATGTAAATGGCTGATGTAAACAAACTGGGGAAATTCAAACAACAACAGTCTCAGAAAATATCAGCAACATCCTATGGTTTTGGCTTGCTTGTACTTGCCCGGGCTACTAGACATTGCGGAGACCTATATACAAATATTCATCGAGGTATATATGAATAATTATGCACTGATTTCGAGGTAGATCTGTTATTAATGAGATGTGCCCTCTTGTGGATAACGCAAAACAGATTGCTGCAAAAAACAACAACAACAACAACAAAGGAGATATTCGTTCGATATTGATAACACTACCATGACTATGTTGTAGGCCTACATTGCAGGACATTACAGTGTAAATCAAGCGGTAATAACTATCTACTCCTTCCGTGCTCTGATAGAGAGATCTCGTAGAAAAAAAAAAACAAAAAACAGCGTCGTTATTATTATCGGAAAAAAAATGCTTGGATTTGAAAGCGCATAACTCGTCACTATATCCCCATTCATCACGTTCCCCCTTTTTATTTATACTTTTGTTTCAATATTTGCAGTTTCCATTGATCTCTGTGACATTCTGTTTCCTCCACGCCGTTTCGTCATAACAGAGATGTTCCCTAATAGTTCGCAATCAGTCACTGAGAGGAAATGAGACAACACAAACTTAATCTCGGTGTTTTCCTTTCCTGTCGTTTTCCTTTTCGTTCGTTTTCCTCATCGATTCGAAGGGGGGTGGGGTGGGGTAGGGTTTGTGTGAGGAGGAAGAGGAATAGATGGATGCGACTTCTGACAGTAAACATGAATTTCCGTTGAGTGATGGATTCGATGTATGTCTCAAACCAAATGAGAGAAAAAAGGGGGGGGGGGGGATGAAAGTTCGTCACAGTCAAAGAGAGACTGGTTCTTGTTCCACAGGCAGACGAAAATGTCATGGAAGGTTTTGTAACACTGAATCTATTCTACACAAAACTACGTGAAATAAGGATCGGCAAGTAGGCGGAAGTTGGCCCTATAGGAGGACATTGGGGCCTAGCTGAAGTATGCTTCAAACTTTCCTCTTAAAAAAATAAACTAAATAAATAAATAAATAAATAAATAAATGTCAAAAATAAACAAATAAATAAATAAATATACATCATGGTGTTGTAAATATGTAGCTGTTTACCAAGAGCAACTTTCAGATGAAACAAGTGATTTTATAGACACGCATTTTTAGAAAAGCAAACAAACAAACACACACACAGACATTATGACAGAGGCACACGTACATAGGGCTTACAAGGATGCCAAGGTATTCGCTGGAAGTGGCTTTGAAAGCAGTGGTGATGGTTTGGGGTGACTGCATTGGAAATCATTTCCAAGCAATTTCTTTCGTTTAGTTTTCTTTTTTTTTTTCACATTTAGAAGTTGAGAAAATGGTGGAAGAGAAGAACTTATGTGCCCATGAATGACGTAATAGTGCTAATCACGGACCACTGTTCTCTGATCAGTATAAAAGGGGATACCGTCTGTAAAATTTAAGTAATGACGTAACGGTCTTGTAAAATTGGACATCTTGGTATTTAACTTATATCATATCATGTATCATGACAAAACGTACCCTCACTCTCGGCTCCGTGAGGTTCGTCCACGCGGCAATCTCCTCCCTCGTCGACATGTCTGGGTAGCGATTCCGCGCGAAGTTCGCCTCCAATTCCTGCAGCTGCTGGCTCGTGAAGTGCGTTCTCTGTCGTCGCTGGCGGCGCTTTTTCCCGTTATCCTGGTCGCCGCCGTCATCTGCGTCCGGATCGTTGCACGACTTTTCGCAGTTACCGTCTGCACGTGACACAAAATATACAAAATTGAAAAAGAAGAAGAAGAAGATATTATCGATCGATTGGTCGTCTGAAATATGAGGTGGCAGTTTCAAACTCAATACGAACAAGAATAGCGGTCGATTTTCACCAAAGCAAGTGTTGAAATTCCACAATGAAACATAAGATGTCCGACCTACTCATTTATTTAGCAAGCTGCTGATGTTTCTTCTGTGGAATTTCCCATTTTGCTTGCTACTATTAGCTTGTTATAGTGTGCATACATCTTTCTTTTTCTACATTTTGAGGAATATCCATTTTAAGCAGTGAAAGGAATGGTAAAAAAAAAAAATCTTTGTTATTGTGCCTGTAATGATAAGTTAGTTATTTACGTTATCTACCAGAAAGGAGTCACGCATCTTTAAAACAAACAAACAAACAAACAAACAAACAAACAGACAAACAAACAAACAAACAAATATTTTCACAAAAAATAAAACACTGTATTATAAAAGTTGTGAGGTGTAGATGCTGCCTTTAAAATGTAAGATCAGGAACGAAGCTGGAAGTAACACTGAATTTGAAATCACTGAGACCATTTTTGGCATGGAGGACTACAACGACTACGAGTTAATTTTCAATTATTTTCTGATTAAATGAGAGTAAAAAAGGCAAATATCGGGATGAAGGTGTATTTAAGGGTGGGGTAAAGAAGGTGAAGATGACGAAGATTAATTGGCATAAGACAGCGGCGAGGTATGTGTGTGTTGGGAGGGTGTTCCCTCCCCCCCCCCCCCACCACATACACATACAGTTGATGGAACCATGATGCAGATAGCAGGAGTGCAAAAGATCTGTTTGAGAGAAAGTGACATAATTCTGTCGATGACACGGTGATGTATGCCTATAGGTTCACTTTGAACTGCCTATATATACAATGAATGATGTATTATGCACGTTGTCTCAGAGAGCACTGATGTGATCCTGGGGGTGTTTCATAAAGCTGTTCGTAAAGTTACGAACAACTTACGAGAGACTGGTGATCAGTTCTTGTGCTGAATTATGGAAATTCTGATAAGTATAGCACATCAAAACTGATCACCAGTCGCTCGTAAGTCGCTCGTAACTTTACGAACAGCTTTATGAAACAGGGCCCTGGTGCTCCACTGATGATTGCACGACAGTAATACCTGGGCGTCACGCAGTCAAGTACCTTTGCGTTTTTTCGTACTGTCCTCACGTAGGATTGTAACATCGTGACTCGCGTCGGTTCGCACAAAACAATGAAAGATATATCGCGCTCTACAATAAGAAAAAAAAGTGTCAGTCACGTATGCAAAAACAACAACAACACAGAAATCTCATCAGGTGACACATCAATCAGGTAAGAGAGAGAGAGAGAAGAAGAGACTTTAGAAGAACTGTTTCCAACGAGTATGACTCAAACGAAAATAAACAGACTGAAAGCGCTTCTACGTTTACCCTTAAACACAATGCACTGTTCAACTCATCAAAGTCACTCACACATTATTGAACTGTTTGCACTGATAATATGAGATCAATTTAGCACTATCGCTTTTGTCGCTACGCCATTGCCAAGGTCAGCACATGTTCCTTTACATGCGGCCGAGAAAAAAAAAAGGTGAGGGAGATAGAGAAAGAGAAGAAAAGAAATATCTACGGAACGGGGGAGTAGGAAAATTAGCGGCAAAGTCAACAAATTTAGCCAGACTGGTGGCACGATATGTTTGGAAAAGATTCCAGAAGGAAAATACATTCATAAGACCGTGACAACGCGCTTCGACTTGGCTTTGGTGAGTCTAGAGGGGTCAGTGGAGCAACTCCTGATCAGAGCGGAAGGTGTGCGAATCATTTGACGGACTGAGAGGGCGTTTTATCTTGGAAAGGGTCACGCTAGTGTCGCTGTTCTTGTTTTGTTTTGCTTTATTTTGTCTTTTAAAGACACTGGAAACATAACTGTTTGCGCTTTGTTCGGAAACTCACGGAAACATCGGAGCAACAACTTGTGAGTAACGTCGGAAATGAGGGAAAGAGACGCTACACCAGACAGAACTCCAATTATTTAGTTGCTGCATTATTGCAGCAATCAAACAGACGTGCGACGAACGTCGGCTGTGGAAACTTTGCACAGATTTCTTTTCAATGTCGTTCGGTAAATTACTTTGTAAAACATCGTTGGTGAGTGAGATGGGAGAAAAAACATGGAAATTGGTCCTTGAATACGACTTGGACTTTTCTCATTACACTGACAGAGCTGAGGACTGTTGGATTAACCGTTTGTGTTTGTATGTGCGTGTTTACGTGTGTGCGTTTGTTTCACTTTCATATCCTAAAACTAGAAAAGAAATGCACTTTTCGAGACGTTTGGAGCTAAATTTACGAAACACATCGTCATCAGTTAGTCAAACTTTGTCTTATTGCAATAACAATGCTGTAAATGAGTATCAATATCTTTTCTTCTCCATGACCGACAAAAATGAACAACTTTAACCCTTACTGTGCCAATTAGTTAAATGTGCACAACTCTCACTATGAGCAGGTAATTTCATTGTCACGCAGAGAGTTATTAGCTATCGACTTCACTGACAAGACGCCATCTCATGACGATATGTGAGAAGGAACCTCCATTGTCCTTGATATCAACGATCACTGCATGGCGAGCGGGCTTTTAAGTGTATTCCACACCAAGTCAAATTGACTTCATTCAAAAGAGAAAGACAGAGAGAGAGAGAAAAAAAAACAACACAACAGATAGATAGAAGATGTATCAAAATTGGATTTGAAATAAAAAAGAAATGTTATGGAACTCTAGAATTTCTTTGTTTTTACCTAGTACACGCAAACATGGAAGAGAAGATGTCACCATCTCACAACGTTTCCATTCTTTTCAGCACAAATATCTACCTATCTACCTATCTACCTATCTACCTATATACTATCTATCTATTTACCTATCTACTATCTATCTATCTATCTATCTATCTATCTATCTATCTATCTATCTATCTATCTATCTATCTATCTATCTATCTATCCTGTTTGTAGTCCACGTGATAGCAGGAGCAACCTCTTATTTCCCCCATTGACGATCATTGCTTTTATCTTATCATCTCATCCTTATTGATGTCGTATCAAAAATGTAAATGGTAAAGATATTTGTTGTTGTTGTCTGAGACATTGGAGACACCTCTGCCAAGAAGGTGTGGATGCGTACAATATCATTGATTTGTGAAAATATTAGAATCTTTCAAATTTCCCAATTTTCTTATATAGCTAGGTCTAATTTTGATGAAACCTTCTTCTGCCATCTTTTAATATCGAAGTCAGCTTGGACGTTGTGTGAATCAATTGTCCTTTAAAGGCAAGATACAAAACTGATTTAATCTGGCATATTGTATGGTATATAATAAACTTGATAACCACCAACAATTTTGCACAACACTACTGGATCATTTTTTAAAATGTTTATATTACACTTGTCTCTTTGCACAATCACACTTCATCTCCAAGTTATGGTTATGAATCACTGGAAGTGATCAAACTGGGTCACACAAATTAAAGGTAAAAAAAAGAAAGAAAAGGAAAACTATACAAAGTGGCATCCTATTCAACACAATTGGTGTCTAAACGCCTAAATTTCCATTCACAGCTGAGCTGTATACCGACCGACATTCTCACACGACAAATTTAAATCTTATAGACAAGCCAAGCAATCGTAGTTGATGTTTTTGTTGCTTTTTTTGGGGGGGGGGGGGTGTACGCTTCATCTTTACCAAATTCTATGTTTCTATCTTTGTATATCTTGCTGTGATAATTGCTTTTCTTCCTTATACGATACCATCTTGAAAAGTTTCGTATAGTCGAAGACGATTTTTACCTCCTTTCCAATCCGCTACAAAATTTCTCTGTGTTCCATGAAATCCACACTGACCGAGAGACCCAGCTGCCAACACAACAACTATGTCACACTTCCGCCGAATGACCTTATTATTATTTTCTGTTTCCTGCGTTATGTTTGTGTTCTCATTACGCTGAATCTCCTTCTTTTAAAAATCCTGATCGAGTTACAAAATGCGGGTGTCAAGAAAGTGCTCCAAAAAGTATAAGCAGATCAATTTATTGGAGCGAAGTTTGTGGGCTTATAGGAATGTCCCAACCCGACGCAAAGTCAAATTGCGGAAGAAACAAATCTGCCCCTGACGTCACAAACAGCAACAACAACGATAACTTTTGTTTTGACGTCATAAAGAAGACATTCAAGATTAATGAAATTCCTATTTTCTCAAGCGTCAAGTCCAAACAGCAAATATATACCAGCAAACTAACTGAGATACAAAATTACATCATCGCTCGGTTGCTCAAGGACTCAGCATCGCGGCGTACGATACAAGGAAAATATTTTCAACTTCTGTACTATACAGACGAAAAAGCATTTTTGACTTTACTCGAAGCACTGAAGTCCTAAGTTTCTGGCGTGCAACAGTCCAATACTTCATGCTACAATTATCTCCAAACATAAAAAGCTGAAGCTGGATACACCTTTATTACAGATACATTTCTTAAGCTCAAGTAAAGTTTGCGAACTCTGTTTCATCATCTTGTGGTGATTATGCAACTTGCAATTTACAATTTCTTCGGAATGTCTTAACTGCACTTTCATTCACCAGACAAGAGGTCATCTGTAAGTCAAGCATAATAGCCATTTTGCCCTATGGCAAGTTGTTCCGATAGGACATGAAAAACCGCTTAATTAGGCCAAATGGGGGAACTTGTTGTTCCGTCCTAGACACACAGAGAAAAGCTTAAATTTCAACGAAAGGTCCGCATTTTATTGCCGATCCAATATTCTGTTACAGGAAATGGCGGGAAGAAAGAATGGAAGCGCAACTGGGTCGATATACGAACACCCGGAAGCTACCCAAAGCTTGATGTGTCTCTCTCGCGTCATGAGAACTTCTTTCCACGATCTTTTGAGGTTAACTTTCTTAAGGGTTAGCAGGGGCCCCAGTTTGTGTCTCACTCAGTCCCACACCACTTACTTTGGTGTCGGGACAAAAAGCTGAGTGGAACACAGACGAACCGACTTGTACTAATTCCTCGAAACGTTGTCCTAAAAGTCACCTGCACGACTCTTCACTATTATTATATGCATTTCTTTTTTTTATATCTGAAACTGACACACATTTAATCATATTGTTTTTATACATATATGAATATATAATAGATATACAGATAGATAGATAGATAGATAGATAGATAGATAGATAGATAGATAGATAGAGACTTTTTATATCAGATAAATGAAAATGCAGTTCAATCATTCTGAAGACATTACCTGTGCCATTGATATGCAACAACTGAATAGACTAGAAAGATTTGGACAGCGAAGTACATTACAAACACAAGGTAGAGTAACATTGTCATGTTCCTATCATTATTTTGGCACAGAGACTAAAATTAGTTTCTGTTTCAGTTTTAATAAGTTTTATTTAATTATCTATTATTCGGGGTTTTTTTAATACTGCAGGGTAAGCTTGTTCAGTTTTGTAAATCTGCTTTCTAAACGCGTCCTGCAGTATTTCTCCACTCGTATGAAAGAAACAGTTATTATGACAAAGTAAAAAAATCACATGAAAACATAAACAGGAGTACTCATTAGAAATGCATAATAATGTGAATATTACGTACATTTATTTCATTGAATATCTTAAAGTATACAGGTGGAGGAGACCGTTATCGATAAGTTCAATTCGCTTGACTTGGATAACAACCTCTGAACATTACGGTTTGTTACAGTTTCCTGTTATTTTTGACTGAAGGAACAAAACACAAATACTCACGTGAACTTTCGAGTATTTTCAGTGTCATTTGACCGAGGGGGACAACACAAGGGGGATATAACAAGATAGAAACGATATTAAAAGACGAGAATTAGGGGACACCAGGATAGGAAAAGTTGAGAGAAGAGAAGAGGAAAAAAGAGAACAGATGCGATAGTATGCAGTGTTCAGATGTTGGGAGCTTTATACAAGAAAATAAGACTAATTTGACTAACTAGTTTTACCTAAAGATTTATATCTTAAACAATGAGAATTTTACAGGGAACCAATTGACATGATGGGGGGGGGGGGGGGGGGAGTAAAATGGATTGGTGAGCATAATTTCTAATTGCGGGAAGAGTTTGTTTTTCTATAGGATTACTTAAAACATTCAATTGTAGATAAGAACTGCGTCTAGGATCGTCAGTCAATGAGTTCCATACATCAGGACCATGATGTCTTATAGATTTTTGAGCTATGATAAGTTTAGGATTTTCTAAGCAATAATCTGTTACATAACGGACAGGGTATGAAAGAATGCTTAAAGGAAATTAGCATATTTTTTAAACATTTCAAGGAGCTGATTATTAGCATATTCATAATTGATATTGGTGTTTGCCACGTATGTATATCGGAGAATGTAAAGAGTCTTACAAACATTCAGTTTGAACTAAGCAGTGAGAACCATTAATAACGTTTTTGCAATCACAGTTATACAGTTGATTTAGCTGATACCACAGTTTTCCTCATACAATCGTAGTGATGTGGGGTAATATGAGTACTTATAAAGAATTTGTAGGGTGCTTTCAGTAAAGTATTTTCTAACTTTCCAGAGGATCAAGAGGATCCAGAGGATTTAATTTGAAATATTGTAAAAGTAACATGATTATTATTTTTTGAAGTTCACGTAATATCCATATCTACATGACAACTTTGACAATACATGACCAAAAAATTCCAGAATTTGCTTCTTTTTTTTTGTAGTTCCTCGAGAGGAAGACGAATTTTATGTCGTCACAAATTCGGAACACGAAATCAAACGAGTTTATTTTGAGGTATATGTCAGTGACTATAAAGCTACACTGTGGTTTCAAATCTTGTGTCTTCTTCAAGGTTATCTATCTTTCAACGATGTCACACTGTCTTTTAAATGATAGTTATACAGATAGTAATTGCCTTTCGAAATACTCTTATATCACCGTTGCTTGTTTTCGCTTATCCTTATAGTTTTTTCAACCTTTGTGTTGTGGTTATTTGATAACTGCATTTCATGATACATTGATATATCAATGTATCAGTTGTTAACATTTCCAATCAATCACTCATTTTCAAGAAGCACAAATGTTTCTGAACTGATGATTGGCAATCAAGACTTTCGCAATTCGCTGCTCTCTTTGGATGCTCTCGTTTACCCTTAAAGGGAAAGTAAACCCAAAGAGCAATGTGGATTGAGTGAAAGCAGTAATATTAGTAGAACACATCAGTGAAAGTTTGACGAAAATCGGGCAATCGATGCAAAAGTTATGAATTTTTAAAGTTTTGGTGTTGCAACTGCTGGGTAAGGAGACTACTAGAGGTTATGACGTATGAGTGGACTACAATATAAAGAAAATAAAAAGGGAATTCAATAAAAATTCATTTTTCATGAAAATTACACATTCCGTCAGCTTGATACTGACATATGTTAAGGGTAGCACTTATTCCCCCTGCTTTCTGAAAGCGGTTAGTCAAGAACTTTTTCATTTTGCTAGAAAAGTGAATTTTTGTGGAATTCCTTTTATATTTTCTTTATATTGTGGTCCTCTCATACGTCATAACCTCTAGTAGTCTCCTCATCCAGCGGTTCAAACACCAAAACTTTAAAAATTCATAACTTTTGCATCGATTGTCCGATTTTCCTCAAACTTTCACTGATATGTTCTACTAATGTTACTGCTTTTACTCAATCCACATTGCTCTTTGGGTTTGTGTTCCCTTTAAAGATGGGTTGAATTATCCTTGCCAGATAGCAGCGATAAGAAGTGCCCGTCTTCGCAAATCGAACTGGATTCTAGGGAAAATATTATCCGAGCAGCAGGAAGAGGGCTAATCAGAGCTAGCTAAGGGAGTTGTCAGTCTCTGCTACGTGCTCCAATAAACGCCTAATTGAAAGATTACGGATGGTCGGAATGAACATTGATCATATTGTATACCGACGCCATGGATGCAAGATGATTAGTATATGGCGTGGAGAATAATAAGAACAACAGCAAATCCAGTTTGCGAGTTGAAGGGATTGCCCAATATTCTTCCATTGAAATATGACGTAAGAGTTATTTGTTTAAGAACGTTCGTAGTAATAGCTTCATCAGTTATTTTAGCCGTTATATTGAGGGTTATCATGTAAGGATTATTTGTTTAAGAACGTTCTTAATAATAGAATCATCAGTTAGTTTAGACGTTATATTGAGGGTTATCATGCAAGGGTTCGTAGTGATAGGTTCATAAGTAATTCTAAACGTTATTGGTTATCAGTCGTTTCAGCAGAGCAGTAGGCCCAACACATCTCCAGCTGATACTTCATTGCTCATTGCTTTATGTTTTGTTTTCTTGTTTAAGCCATAGTCACCCCAAAGTCTGACTGAAACCATCATGTGACCGTATTTCACATTCTTTTGAAAAGTGGTCGAGACTGGACAATAAGCGGATGAAATATCTTACAGAGTATAACCGAAATCAAATAAACTAAACGAATTAGAATCTTATCCGTACCTGCTGAAATCACAAAGTCCTCCCGCTGTTACGATTATAGTCATAACTGACTAACCATACAGATTAACTTTAAAACTAAAACCTGCGTCAACCAGCCGGGCTTTCCGATTGGTCGAAACTTTTCTCCTCATCACCCTGCGCTTGCATTGGCAGATCCCTACAAACTCTTGTTGCGTGATTCTCGATTCCCTGTCCGAACTCAAGGTGTATCTTCGCGGGTGAAACATAATATGAGTCAAACTTCAAGGAGGATTCATCTTTTGTTTTGTTTTTTGTTAAAAAGAGGGAAAGGCGGTGACTTGGCGCTTCTAGACCGCCGCTCATTACTCATTCGCCGTGATTCTCACCACAAACATAATCACTTGCGTTTGTGCGAAGTTTTAATTTACACACTTTCTCTCTCTTTTGGGGGAAGACTTTCGTATACGAGGAATTTCAGTTTCCATGTCCCTAACAAATCACTCACTCGGCAACGTCAAACGCAATTCGATGGGAGCCAGTGACGAGTCGATCGAGAAAGGATGATTACGCATCGGTTTTGATTTATCTCTGGACGCAGTAAATGGCCGATTGATGTACTGGCAAATTCGATTACAGTACAGGGAGAAATGAAATAATTCGTCGCAGATGAGCCGAGTCTGGCCCAAGAGTTTAGACATAAAAAGTGAACTTTGAGTACGGTGATTGACAACTCATTTATTCTTTGTTGTTTCATTGCAACATTATGCTGAAATATAATACGACAATGGTCCTACCTGCGGCATTTAACATAACATGAATAACACGATACACCGTATACTCTGAACATGTCATCACACTTTATGCGTATGATTTTTGTTTTTAAATGGAACGATGTGTGGCCAGAATTGACAAGTATCATTACTAATGCTACCTTGGAAACTGCACAACTAGATTAACATTAATTCATCTAAAATTATAAGCCATGTGAACATTGCTTTGAATAAGACTATTTCTGTTTATTTTCTTTTATTCGCAATGAATGCATATCTATACAACGCCAACCGGATCCGATGGTATTTCTCATGACTTCTGAAAGCATGCACAAAACCGGCCAGAAAACTTGCGGCTGTAACGAATTCATCGGCTGTCTTTATACAGAGGTATCGCTGTATCAACGCAACTGTCCAGAGAGTACAGACGTCAGCTCAGAACAGACCAGTCACTTCAAATAAAAATTATTGACAATAACCATTTCTTATTCCCCCTCATATTAACCAAATTGCAGCGCTCATATCGGGTTTCCTCTCGCCTCCGGCCGCAAAGCAATAGGGTGTTTAGTCATTGCGCCGTGGAGGAAGGCAAAGGCGGGCGGTTGACACTCCTCGTTCGATGTACAGCCTTCCGACTTTGCTCCGGGCGCGACGGAAGGGGAAGGGTAGAAAGACTCGGAGGGGAGTGTGGGGGAGGGGGCAGCAAACTGCCAAAGACAGAGACAGAGAGGCAGAGATATAGATAGAGTGAGAGACGAACAATCAGACAGACACACAGAGAGACATAAAGACAGACTGACTCCGACGGGAACGTCTGAATGAATCAATAGATGCGCCAGACGGACGACAAGAGAGAACACGAGAACAAGAAACTTGAAAACGAGAAATGATAATTAATATGAAGTCACAGAAATAGAAATAGACAAATAGATGGTTAGATAGATAGATAGATAGATAGATAGATAGATAGACAGATAGATAGATAGATAGATAGATAGATAGATAGATAGGCGGAAGCCAGTCAGCGGATATTAACTTGAAGCAGGTTAAACTGCGGAAAGGAGGGAGAGAGAGAAGGAGGAATGCCGGAGAAGATGGAAGAAGATAAGCGAAGACAACTTTGAGTTTCAGCTCAACAAACTGATTGAAATCGACGATGTAAAAATGACAATGCGCTTATGAGATGGTGGGGGTATCGAACGGTCGGACAACAACTGTCACAGATTCTCGGACCGGGTGGAGAGAGATGTTCTCCGGAGCTCCGGGAAGGATGAGAGCATGGGTAGGGAAAGACGGGAAAGGCGGGAAACCAACACAAGGATCTGAACGCCTCACAGAACTTCAAAGTGACAGTATAATATAGGGAAGAGATATCCTACAGGGAGAGTGGATTTCTATATGTCTGGCAAAAGTGATCCAAAAGCCAGGGAAACAAGAGGATGCTGTCTGCAGTTCTTGAGAAAGGGCAGAAGAAAGAAACAGAGGGGCAGAGGAGAGATATTACGTCCAAAGGCACCGAATCAAGTACCCCATTACTCTACGTGTTGCTTATCATACTAGAGACAAGTTGTGGTAATGTTGGAGGTGGTGCTAAAGTACAGTTCGTGACTTAATCCACAATGACATTCATAGCACTGATCTTTGGTCATGTGGAGAAATTAAATCCAGGAACGCAATTACTTTTCATAGTTATTCTGGCAACATGAATTTTACATTACCAGAAATTCCAAGAAGAAGGACGACTAGAACAGTTCAGAGATATCAACAGACATTTTTACTACAAGGAATATGGACGAAAAACTGCACGCTTCCGCGGTTCAAAGAAAAGTGGGAACAACATTTCAACGGTTAATCTTGATTTTTGAGGATTGGGCATGGATCCTGAGAATTGCATGTTCATAAAATCTGTGAACATACAATAATAAACTCTCTATATCTAAACTCACATCTTTGAGATATATCTATTAGTATTGATTTAATTATGATTTCCATTTTTAATTCATATCATTAGTAACTTTGAGAAGAAGAAACGTAGCAGAAGACCTGAAAGTTATCATTATTAGAACAGGGCAAACAGAACTGGAACCGAAGCCATGGAGATATCCGAAATAAACAAAAGACCACAATAAAATCATCATGAAGCCACTTTCACGGATGCAGCAATGCGTTTCTAGGAGACATATGGATGGTTAAATCCCAAACATTGATATTTTCAAAGACGGTTCTCCTTGTCTTAAATTTCCGCTTGAGGTAAACTAACCGCCCAGACATCTTTAAAAAGAAAAGTTGGACGGAGCATTTCAGGGGCGTATCCAGTTCCTTTATTTTACAGGGGATGGGGAATTGTGTGGATAGGGGTTGAGGATGAGGAATAGCGAGGGGTGGGGGAGGAAGTGGCGGTTTGGAGGGGAAAAATTAATAAAAACAGCAACAGCAACAACAACTCTATCCAGGATTATGATATTCCATGATGTAGCCATTTCAGGTCACATAAAGCTGGATTCTTCTATATTTTCTCTATATCGTCACAGCCAGCCTTAGTCACCTTGATTATGGTTATCGTCTACACGAATGTTTTCATGAAAATCAACACAGAAATTGATATAAATTATCATGGCATAGAACAAGCAAGGAAAAGACTGCATGGTGAGCTTTTGTTCATCATTGAAAAGTTAGATTCAATTCTTAAAGAGCCATGCAATAGGAAGATCAGTCGGACCAAGAAGATGCAAGATAAGTTTGTATTCATCGAATCAATCAAACATATTCGGTTACCTATATCGTTGTCGTTAAGTGATATCGTCTCGAGATAGAATCTGTATCTCAGTTTGAGATGGATTTCATTTCAAAGGAGGTACATGAATGCTTGTGACTGTTGTACTTTCGATTCGCAATGTGTCAATGTAGTTGGAAAACGGCAACTATCTCTGGGATTGTCGAACAAGGACACTAGTTCAGAAAGGGGCCAAATTACATGCCATTTGGTTCAAAACATTCCTGAACAACGTCAGGACATGGCCCTTGCCTAAATCTCGCCTAGAGGGGACAGGGCAGAGGGGATGCCTGCACGCAAAGGGGGGCAGCGGTGTTCCTCTGGAACGATGGGTGTGGTCAGGACTGAGGAGGGGAGACGAAAGCCAGGGAAAGTGGATTTCACGCAAAAACAAACCACGGTGGAAATAACACAGGATTGCCAGACACCACTAAAAGCACAACAAGCAGCAACACGTGTTTGTTCGTCAATCTGATCCACATTTTTTTTTTGTCAAATTTTGATCTGAGACCCTTTTGCAGTCATTCTTATTTGATTGCAAATCGTAGAATAAGCCACGAAACGGTACACCATAGAAAGAAAGCAGAATGTTCCGAAGAGAACTACCTCGCGCTGCGAATCGACCAAGCAGTGAGTCAGAGTATTTCAAAGTCACTCATGATGAAATTCAAAATATTTTGGAGAGCATAGTTCCGTGCCCTTTGGTTCATAACATCGCTTGTCATTTCCCTCAAGTCTCCTTCATTAACTCTGTCATTAATATCGGCAAACAGGTATGCAAGTAATGTCAAAGGTATGCTGAACTCGTGGTCCGCGGTGGGTTAAAGAAAGACAGAAGGAGGAACAGGTTATACAAAGGGCATACATGGTACATGGTGTTTCATCCTATATGCATCTCCGTATGAGGTGACTGCGACCTCCATGAGGGTTCCCTATACCACATGATTGCAGCCGAACCTATATTCGTCTGCGCTTGTAAAGGGAAACCATATATCATATCACGCTGACAGGCCAACGGACTAACCAATGATTTCCCTTCCTACTAGGGAAGAAACTTGTACTTCTCTCAAACAATCATGTTCACTGCCCCCCCCCCCCCCCCAATCAAACCAAGAATCTAGTGGGAAGAAATTATGGGAATGGTCAATCGATCGTTTGAACATGGGTACTGAGGTCATTGATAATGCAATTTATGATATTCGTATGATAAACACAGACTAAATGGTCAGGGTACAGTTGAAATTATGAAACTTAATATACCATTGGATTTGCAATGATTGATAACATGAAAGCAATTATCTGTGGTACATTGAGAAAAGATAATTATCAATGTAATGAATGGGAAGGGTGGTAATAATTTGTATTCTTACACTTTTTGAATGACTCTAATTTCATCAATCAGCATTCACCGTAGAGTTTTGCGCTCAATTTGCGAAGCTTCATAATATTTGATCAGCAATGTGTCATTGTGGTTAAATGACCTTCTCTTATAAGACAATCGCTGCAGTCCTTTACCGAGAAAGTGGGCCTTAACGGGGGAAAAAAAAAGATTGCGTTGCCATGACAACCGTTGAGGGTCCTGCGCACATTTATCACAACATGTATAGCATGTCATACATGATCTCAATATCCCGATGTTTTTAAAGGCACATTAATGCATGTGTATCCGCCAGAACTTGTATCTTTGCGCATAAATTAAAAGAAAACCACAGACTGGAACGAAATCGAAAGCTTTGGCGGAACTCCAGGGAATTTGTCACGAATATGGACACATTATGACCATATTCAGACTTTCGATTTTATTTCACAGGCAGGTTTAAGAAAGCATTCATAGTAATGACAGAGGCTGACATATAGGTATGTACTATGTAACATCTGAGTTCAACTTTTGAGTAAGAAACATATCAGTATGTTTTTTTGACATGAACCGGCGTAACATTCCTAGTGTCATTAGAACTATTGGACCAAAAATGCACGTTTGTGTAGATTTCACATTGATGAGATTGTGATGTTATTGTTGTTGTCTATAATTTGGTGACAAGCAACAATCTGTCAATAGGCTATAGTCGCAGCCATACTGCATGACAGGATGGATGGAATTCGACCAAATCTTCTCTTTCCCTCATCATTCCGTCGCTATAGGATGCCAACAACGGATATGTTAAAATAATGTCAAATAACTGCCAATACTTGAAACGCGAAACCCGCCCAAATTATCATATAATACTACCGCAAATTATTTGTTCTCTCTTCTCTCGTATCTGTTGCCCCACCGCGCTGCGATGATCGGGCCAAACCCGGTAATTCAAGCCCAAAGTTCCACGACCGTGACCTAATAAAAAGTACAGGGGCCAGAATCCCACTAGATCTCACGTCTGCTAAAAGACATTGATAATTACTCGGATATATTGACGGCTGTAATTTGGTAGCTTTCATTGTTTAGAAGTCTGACGGAAAAAAAAAATGAAAGGCAACAAACAAAGGCGAAAAAAACGAGATCCATTTCCACAAATCTGTCATATTAGACAGCATTATTTGAAGGTTTATAATTAGATGCCATAGACCGAAACAATGTTGTCGCCTTGCTTTGTGGTTTCCAAAGAATAGGCGGAATTTTGCATTACTTTCCAAAATCCGACTTGCCGTACATTTCTCAGAATTCATTATTTTCTATGTTTGTTTTAGATGTGTAAATTCATTATGACAGTCTCCGGTATCATGATGTTGCCTTCCCCTTTTGGAGGAAAGATATTAATTGGTGAGATGCAATTAAAGAAGAGATACGGATTATGATAATTTTTGTAGTAGAGGAAATTCACTTGATAATGTTTTCCAGAATATATTCCACAATTGTGGTTAACAAAAATCCCAAAGAAGTCTCCCTGTCTTTGGAACTGAATTATCTTTAGTCCTTGCAGATATCTTTACTGGTCGTTGCGTTCGGCCCAAGAAGTATCAACATAGCAAGTTCTCTTGGCACGATACCTTTGATATCATTTAATGCAAACGATTTTGACTGTATTTTGATGAATGCCTGTATACACATACCTTAAATGTACTGTTTTGATGTATGATAATACATGTACTATCAGTACCGGTACTTATTATATCAATGTATTTTTTAATGTATCCATCTGCCTATCAATAAATATATCTATCTATCTCTATCTATCTATCTATCTATTTATCTATCTATCTATCTATCTATATATATATATATATATATATATCTACCTATCGATATTTATAGTATAACAAGAAATTATCAAAGTCAAAGAAGTTTTTTGTACCTACCCAGGTTTTGCGAGGAAAGGAATAAATACAAATCTTCCTACAGTTTCCTGCACATACAATGTAAAACAGTAGCACAATAATTATGTGACTGATTTGATATTCGCATGAACTTGAGTTCACTTATTCTCGAAATCTTTGTCGAGGAATACAGCAGCAAAAACTGATGTACGCGGATTAGGGAAGGACGCAGCATGCTTTCATATTAACCATGAAAAATGGCTCAGAAGAACAGAAAAAAAAAGAATACAGATCTATACAAACAATCACGATTCCATGAACTCAACCGAATTCTGTGCTTCATTTTTTTTTTCTTTCTTCGTTCATTTCAGCCCACAACCATTGCCAATATTGTGTAAGTGGGTTGCTAAGTCATCTGACGGGAAGACAGCGAGTCAGATTGGGTGATTTTTTTTTTCTTTCAAGAACGAGAGAAAAGTTGAGTCACTGATATGTATGGGCACTGCGAGTATATTGTTACTCAAGTTGTACTTGCTCTTAAAACAGCGCTGCTCCGAGGCGACGTGAAGACTTCACACCCGCCGCAACTCTTGGGAGCAGGAGTGCTCACTTTTAGCCCGCCCTCAAATCACACCGTATCCGATAACAACCATCAGTAGCCGTAGACGTATATTGGCCAAATGAGGATGATGCCTTGAGTTTTCCATCACTCATTACGTCAAGAATGTCGTCATTCGTTATTCTATAAAATTGAATTAAGTCATAATGAGCTTTTGTGCTGTCGTCATTAAGGAAGTATCTGGTTCCTTTACGGGGAAAAAAAAACTTTAATAAAAAAAAATGTCATTCTCGAGGCCAAAATCTGGACAAATGTAATTCATTCCATACACTGAGTTGATTGATACTTATACTGATTACTCGTCATCAATACACAGTAATACTATTATATTGAGAAACGTCTTTATCGAAATGTTACACTGGGGGTAGAAAGAAATGGGTCAAGACAACTATCTATACCTAGATATACAGTAACATTATGTCATGAAAGCGGTAACATCTCACAAAAGTGCTTCGCTCACCAGATTGTGACGTCATGTCTGGAAATTACATTGAGCTCATTTCGCTTGTTTTTTGTTTGTTTGTTTGGTTTTTTTTTTTTTGGGGGGGGGGTTTAACGAGAATTCTTCTATTGATTTCAGCGTGCTAGTAGTGCTAGTGTAGATATTTGTCCATGGTGTTTGTTTCGAGTTTGTTTGGTTTAAATATTATCTTATTTTCTTTATTATTTCCGCTTTTTATGTATGACAGTATATCAATCATATAATTTGTTGTATTACGTGTTGGGAAATGCACCCTACAAGCACTGTTTTTTAGCATTCCTCCCCATTTCCAGCATTTCTGTATACTTAGAATATTTTGTAAATTTATCTTTTAATATGTATTGTGATGTAATTTATAGATTCAATTTCTGTAAAATATTTATATGCCTCTGTTGAAAATGGAAACAATTCTGGTTGTTTTGATTTTGATTGCACTTCAAATAAAGTTGCCAATATACTGTCGTGCAAATTCATGTAAAAAGAACATTATTTTCTTCTGTACAATCTAAAAGAGTTGTACAATTTATAGTCAAAAGGAACAGTAAGCATGTGGTTAAACATAGCCTAAAAAGGGCCATGGAAGATATTGTAGATACTAGAATAATTATGACAGTTCGACACAGTAAAAACTTTTCTAAGAATTTCCCCTTAGTTACTGATTTTGGCAGCATTAGTTGTTTTGAGCTAAACCAGTTTTATATTTGGGACTTTTGGTGGGGTTACTTCTCCCCTGAAAGAAGGCCAACATCGATTTTTTTTTAAGCTACTCTCAGTGACAGAAGATTTATTGTTGTTGTTTTTTATTCTTTTAATTGTTTTCTCATACTGGCGGGAAAAGAGGGCATGAAGAAAGCAGACGACATTCATGAAGTAATTATGAAACTCCTCCGGGATTACAAGTTATGGGGTACAACACATAATGACACAGGCTAGTCACGTCAGGCTCGAGGTAAAAGACTGGATATTTGACTGAACTTTCATTCATAATAGGCTGTAGTTTTTGGGCAGAAAACCACAAGGAATAGGTCTGTACTATAATAATTATATAGTCATGGGAAGGTGATAGAAGGGGATGGGGTTGTTTGAGGAGAAGGGTATGGAGGGGGGGGGGAGGTCTCGTAGGAAGAAGACACGAGATCAAGCAATTATGAGTCTCTGAATGGGCGTTCAGGTGGAATTTCCGCCTTTCAGGACTGAAAGGCTAAAGCCCCCATCTCCGGTATTTGCTAACTTGGGGAAAATTGTTTGAGCACGAGTGTGGGGAAAAGGCATACAAGCAGCACGCAATTTCGAGGACTGGCCACACGATCTTCATCAGTGAAGCGCACCGACGCATTTAACCAAAAAACCTGATAATAATATCATCATCATTTAAAACCCAGAACTGACTATTTGAAGAGAGGATAGTACTTACGTTTGAGACCTGGGAGAATCAAGGAGCTCCTATATCTAGGCCTATATTCTTCGCAGCGGAGTTCGTAATATTGTGAAGAACTCAGTAATACAGTTCCTATAGTGTTTTGTTTTATTGACATGTTGTTGTTGTTTTTTTATAAGATAGGATGACGCCATCTTACGAAGAATTGATATCTATGACATTGTATCGTACTATTTATATGTTCGAGTGCATGTTCGTCTATTCAAATCCAGCGAAGATATGAATATAATAATATTAATTATGATGATCTGCTATGAGGGTGCGGGGATATAGTCCGATGTTTTCTGTGATTATATTCCTTACTATAATCATGATGACTACTTACTAATATGTACGAAGTAAAATGTTCCCCGCATAACTCATGTATTGGCATATTAGGGTTTCTAGAAGAGGAGTGCTTTGTATAACAACCAATACATAAGCATAAATGGAAATATGGGCAATACTGCTTACAAAACGTCTTACAAGCAATGTTAGATGGCTTTTATTTCGTATCCCGAGGAACATTATTTTCATTAAACTTTGTTTGTCTGGCTTTTTTTTTTTTTTTTTTACTTAGATACCTATCTTTTAAAACATATTCAGCATTAAGCCTGAGAACAATTATTATTATGTGACAAGTATCACTATCAAAAAAGATAAATAAATAGAGTATAAAATAAACAAAGAAACACCTTTCAAACAATAAAAAAAAACCCACCAAATCTTTTCTTCTTCTATTTTTTCGTCATAAAATAGTATGTTATTAATTTTGTTTAATTGATTGTGACCGACAGTCTCTCCGGGTTATCTGGAATCATTCTACATTATTACCATCATTCTTTGAACAGCCACCATCTAGTACTTGAACATGTGAACTTGCAACATATTTTGACTCATCTCCCCGGCAAGGCAGCGCGGGTCAAGGCTACCTCATCGCCAGCTTCTCCTCTTCTGCCCTATAAAGAGCCGCTACAGTCTTGCCCGACCCGACAGCGGGCATCCAACTCAGAGCATCATCCGTGTTTAGTTAACTCGCAGAAGTATCGGATTTCAAGTGGTGAAATCATGCAAATTAAAAACAAACGCAATACGCAAACAAAAATAAAAGGAGAGAGAAGTTGGATGAATATGTGATATGAAAAAAAAATATACAACAGACGTAACGCAATAAATCATGAAACAACCCCTTCAAACAAAATAGAAGAAGAACGAATGATGGGGAAGCAAAAACAGAACAACTTTGACACTATTATAGTCCTCTGGAGATACTTTCATGATTAGACAGATCGAAACTAATCAGGACGCGCGTCCACAAGACCATCGCAGTGAGTTAGAAAGAGAGTGATGACTATTCGTCTTGGGTACTGCCATGCCCGCCTCAGGAGAAGAAACAACAAAATCAGTCGTTTTCTCCTCTCTTTTTTTTTCTCTCTTTCTTTTCTTTCTCATTTGTTTGTGATTGTTTTTCTAGCTCATATCACGCAGTTCGACGTGGGAAGTGACGGAAATGCTAACTTGTGGTGAAGTATAGTCAGTCGGCGAAACATTTTGTCACAGTCAGACTCCCACTTGTAAGTTCTTTTTGTAGAGAACATGCAGGGGGCTAAGTGGAGAGATATACGAGGCCTCCCCTAAATCTGCTCATTGGAAACGCTGCCGAGATAAAGGCTATAAGAACCCGAGTTGGCAGGCTAGAGTGACATTATCATACGTCATAATGGACTATTACTATCATCCAAATAATGATTTATGTTACAAAATTTCTGAAAATGTCTATCATCTGAGACACGGGCTGACAGGTACGTCGTCCACTACATTGCAAGTTACGAGACAGAACTTCAAGTTTCAACTGCACTTACAAGCTTCGCGTATCGTTATGATATTTCAAACATTTTCTGTCCTCATATGTGCAAGAGGAAAAACAAGCAGTATGAAAGAAATACCAGGAGATAAATCTGAACCGTGGTCGAAATTTCCGCTGTCGCCAGGGCCGCCACATTCGGGTATAGGATTCAGACAGAATACACGCGATTCTCTGGTTGCACCCGATTTGACTGGTTCGATCGGGTGGGGAGGGGAAAAATCAGACCAGAGTCTGGGAGCCCGGCCCGAGAGAGGGAGTGTGCGGAGCGGCGAGAGTTCGAGTTGAATCAGCCAGCCAGCGATTTCTCTGTACGGCTGGTTTCCTCGTCACCCACCATGGCAATCATACGGTTTCGTTTGAGCAAGAAAGCCATTTCCATCACTAAAATATTTACTCATCCCGAAATTTCTATAAAAACATAAACCTCAAAGTCGACATGACTATGTACGATGTAGATGAACAAATTTTGTCAATTTCACAACGATGTAATACTCATTACCAGTAACACGATTATCATAATATTGACACCGTGTGTAAACGCTGTAAGGTAAAGGACACAGCACAGACGCACTTCGTTATGATGTGCATTTCATAATGAATACAGCTGATAAAACCACTTCTTTACTCATCGATTCTAAGAAAAATCATTCCCATTCAAATCACCCCCCCCCCCCCATTAATTACTGGGTATTGGAAACGAGGATTATTTCATTCCATCTGTAATCCCAGTGTACATGTTTCTGTTTTTGTCTGTTTGTGTTTGTGTCTGTGTCTGTGTCTTTGCCCTTGCCTCAGTTTTGTATTTCTATTTGCTATGATACTGCATGTTATGGAATTTCATATTAATTTATGTTAAGATTACACTAGTCACTCTTTTTTTTAACTTCTAGAGATGTGCCCCCAGCATTTTCAAATTGATCGCAAGTTTCTTGCACTCATATATATTTGTATTTGCTGGAAATAAGTGTCACTGAATTAACCTGAAAAAGCAAACAAACATTGAACTCTAATTTTCGAGGAAACTTGAGAATGCGAATCATGATTTATTGTGGAAAATAAAAAAAGTGTAGTTTATTAATAAGTGAACGTATTTTTGTACACAATGTAAAAACGTGTACATTTACTATAAATTATTCATTCGAGGTCATATGAATGATGAGTGTTTCTCACAATTTTATTTGGAAGATTTTTTTTCACTAATGAACCGAGGACAAAAAACACACCTATTCGTGGAGTAATAATGTTTACCAATTGTATTTCTCACTCATTTCCGTATTCTACTATTTTGTAGTATACGGATATAGTTCTACGTGACAGGGCTGTATCACAAATCAAACAATTTGGGCATAACTTCGGCATAACTTTTGAATCATATATCTCTTCTCATTGCTTTGTGTTCCTCGTCTGCTAACCTAAATGCGTCTTTATAAACTAGGGACACTGCCATGAAAGTCAGTAAAATGCCATCATTGCTCAAAGATTCTCGATCAATAAAAATTATAATTCCTGTCAAATGATGTTACTCTTTTGACAAATATTAACACCTTCGTTGAGATTTAGAAAAAAAAATCTAGCCTATTGACGCATGCGCATTTCATTTGTGCTTTGCGATCGAGGCTTGTAGCTATCAACAGATAGGTTTCAGATTTCCATGTAGATATTTCCCAGGGAAAAAAAGTAAGCAATTTTAACAATTCGGACCAGTTGAGATGGGTAAAAGTTTGAATTTCAATAACAAACACCAAGACATGTTAACATCTTAGGTTGCTTTTCATCGCTAATCTAGACGCGATTTGGTTGGCAAGTCGTGATGAAAGACGGTACGAAATATTTATTTTCCAGCAAGACAATGATATAGTTTCGTCGGGGCACAACGCCATAACCCCAGAGATCTCAAAGTTCGGTATGATCACAGGAACAGTACAGACAATCATAAAAGAATTCTACCAAGATTTGCTAAATTACCTACACGTTTTCTGAGACATCATAATGAAAAGTTCTCTGAAGATAAAAAGCTGCCGCTGACTATGACTATTTTGGAGGGGAGAATTTGGCAAAAAGTTGATGCACGACTGTAACTTCCTGCGTGTTTTAGTTATTTTATACTCCCTCTGGCTGATACGTCGATTAGGATTGCTTCCGGTGAACTCCTAGATGAATACAAAGACGAAGGAAGGGGGGGGGGGGATATCTCTGGCATATCTTTCAAGACGTTTGCCTGTGTACGAGTGACTTCAATTAATTGTGGGAAAATATTTAGCTAATCGTGTTTGCGGAGGAGGATGACCCACCAGGTTAAAGAAAAAAAAATGAAGTTCAAGTTCGAAGTACTTCTGGGACGAGCCTGACTGCCGTTGTGCAGACAACCGGCGTATGTCATCGCGCGCGAATGATGAGCGGCTATCAACTGGAACCCATCGCGGCGGTTCGGGCACCGAAGAATCTCTAATTGCCGCTTCATCTTTCCACTAGATATCGTGCTTGAACGACGATCGCGTGATCGATAGATGACTGACGGGAAGTTGACGTTGTGTAGGCATATTATGAAAGGCCTATACGACACCACCGTCTACCTGATCGATCTCTGGAAAGACTGAGAAAGCTCAATCAAAATACTTGATTTTGGGAGTGTTCCATAACAGCGAAAATGACGTGCGTCACATTAATATCTATTTTTGAAATATAAAATAAATCTCCCTCCACGAATACTATCATAAAAGGCTTTCTTTGATTTTGACAGAATTGAGACTGATATATATGGATGCAAACAATTATTCGCTTCAAGCTAATGTAATGGCATGCAACTTTTTTTTTCCAAATATTTCGTATAATTATGTTATTTACAAGTTTCTTTGCTTGAATGATTAAATAAATTTCAAGCCATTTACAACTGATGCAGAGTTGTGACAGACATTTGGGATAACTTTTTCAACAAGTTTCAGCATCTACTTATCATTCTGTTTGCCTCACTGAAGCCATACCATACCTATAATGCCGTTCTTTTTGTAACGAAGGGCAATATGAAACGACATACACACATCTGCAGGAGTACTTTGCCTTTGTTATTTGTAAATGTAGGCCTATTTATCTGTAAATGTCATTCATTTGAGGTGTAAATGGTAAGAAATATATAATCTTTCAAATGAACCTGCGTCGAATCTACACAACAATTTTGATAAGATTTTTTTTCAACCAAAACGCCTATAATAATCGAACACCGTTATATCACTGTTCCGTATACCCAAGATAGTTTGCTGTGAACTGACGGTAAACGCCTGTGAGACATTTTTCACAAGACAATGCAGTGATGAATGGGAATGAACGGAGTGTATTTATTTATGTTTCTTTACTGATGGGGTAAAGGTTCTTTCATCTCAGCAAGCGTCTTATTTTTCCTTAATCATGTCCAAACACCACCCACTGAAATCAAAATATACAGCTCTTGTATCTACGAGACGGGGCCTCTTTCGCTTTTATTATAAATTTCTGCATGATTCTTTCGTTATCTGTCAGTATAGAAGGACTGTATCTCAAGCAACCATCCGATATCTTCGGCCATTTCCTGGTTACGCTTTTGTTGTCCCCAAAATGTTTCCCGTTCATAGGAAAAGAGAGAGAGAAAAATGATAAAAAACAACAACAAGAGAAAGTCAGAATGTGGACCCATCTTCTGCACGTCTGCATACAATACCAACCATGTAATTACACCTCGTTTGCGTCTGTTTTTGTGTGTGTGTTTCTTGAGGGTCTTGAGTGACACGTCCGGTAGAGACGCGTTGTGCCCTCTGAAACTTGAGTAAAAAAAGGATCCGTTTTGTGTCTTTTTTCCCTCCTTTCATCAAAGTCAATGTTTTGTCTTGTTGTTGTCTTGTTTTTTCGTTTGTTGATAATTGTCAGTTTAATATCTTCTTCCTCTTTGGGGATTTTTTCATTAAGGATGTTGAGGTTATTATTCAAAGTAGAATTTGCTGCAAATCATGACAATTGAAAATGGTATCTGAAATTACTCAGAGTTATAAATATCTGAGGAATGATTTCATAGCAGATCACACCACACGTGGTAGGCGACGATGATTGGCACAGTTTTCAAGCATTTTTTTTTAAATGAATGTTTATGCAAAGTTTTCGTCTTCTGTAGATATATATGGCATAAGAGATGTAAGTCAATAAGTGTGGATATGCCATTTTCTGTTCAGCACCTGACATGTCCAATCTCCAACCTTCTTCGTATGACTATCACAAATAGAAGCCACCGCATCAGACCATTTTTTTTTAAAAATCATTATATCATAATTTCCAAAAAGGAAACTGTGATTCCTCCTGTTCAAACTTCTATGTGGTCACAGAATACTTAAAGATAACATCACACAACATCTTACTTATATAATGCGGCACTAGGGGAGAAACAAAAAACATACTATGTGACTAGTCAAGTCAGTGGACTATCCTCATTTCGAGGGGAATAAAAAGTAAGAGAAAATCAAGTTCAAATAAGCTTTTTTATTCCTCGAGTAGCAATCATTAATACACCACTTCACTACTACTATACTTTCTAGAATTTGAAAGAGCGTTTGAATTATTAGATACATCGAAATGCACATGGTTGCCTCCAGGCGGGACATTCAACCCTTAAAAGAAGCGCATAGGCCTATATTATACCAACTCCGTTTAATCGTATGAAAATTTCGAGTTTTAGGTAAGCTTTTCAGAGAGTTCAACAAGCCGCAGTGAGGAATAGACATAAGAGCAGGTCCTTCCCGCAAAACTTGCACGATAAGCGACAAAAGGAACAGAAAACACAACCTTCCGGACACGAACAATGATGAGACGGAAATCGCTTTCTTTTCTAGTCGCATATGGTTTTTTCTTCCAATTTCTCATTTTCTTGAGAGTGCTTGTTGGAAAGAATTGTTTACACGTACTAAACATCACTCTTCCGTTCTGACGATGGTTTAAAGAAATAAGAGTATTATGATACACAAGGGATTTTATCACAAGAATATCATCGGATTCGTCGCTATTTTGACACCAGCGTGTGTCTGAATATTATCGGGGGAACCTATAGAGGGATCTCAGGTGAGTAATCTTGGCGCAAAGAGTGAAAGTGATTGGACTGACGCTAGAATGACTAATAGTCACGTGACCCAGCTTTGTTTCTAGACGCCGTCTGCCGTAATTAGGCAAAAATTACGACAGAAGTGATAGCAACGCTTTAAGGTCATATCACGAGACAGGTTAGTGTCAGGGTATGCCTTGCAATTGTACATAATTGTGTGTGTATTGCTACGGTCTCAAATAACATTGTCAATTCTTGACTTTGTTTCGAGATACTCTTCCTAATGAAAGCTAGCTGGCTGAATTCTCACAGGAATAAAAGAATACCTGAAGACGTATAAGACATTCAGAAGTATTTTTTTTTTAATCTGAACTTTCTACCACTGCACTTCACAATAGTTACAACAAAAATGTTTTGCATTGGATATGTTACCATTATAAGGGCTGATTTGAAATAGGCTAATGTCAACTGTATTATGAGATCACATATACAATTTCCACGACAAAAGAAGATATTTTGAGAGCCTGTATGTTACTTTCATGTCTTAATAGCTATACGTTAGTTTCCACAGGTGCATAACTTTTACATGGAACTCATGACAGGTTGACAAAGCCTCCAAATTATGCTGAACCAACAATCACGGATTGCCAGTGATTGGAGGGAATGTATCTCTCATTATTTTGGGAGGTTTTCGCAGTTTGGCGGGCAGAAGAGAGGCAAAATTTCAAATAAATAATATGCAAAGGGTATAATGAATTTTCCCCTATAAACCCCGTCTGGTGCCCATGCTGGGTGGCATATAGCAGGATTAGTATACTGTAACCAAAACAACGTACAGGTGATAATATCGGTTCATATCATCAACTGTGTGGAGACATTAGAGCACCTTACACACGTCACTCTCGGTCAGCGAGAAATCAGTGGTGTGGACGTAACGTGTTACCGGGAGCTGCACGGTGATTTATACGATAGGTATCTCACTATTATATAGGCCCTATCATCATTCTCAAATGCCTTGGGAGACGTAACAATCATGATTGTTCTGATAGTGATAATAATTATTACGGATACAGTATGCACGTAGCACATTGGTCAAGCAGGCACAAGTTTATATGACAATTTGGACTTTTTCTGTCTAAGGTGAAAAAGGAAGAGAAAATGATGAATGAAACACGTACCCATTCCGTTGTTATTCGCTGCTAGAATGTTATTGACCGCCGAGCCCATGGCATAGCCTCCAGGGGCTGGGGCAGTGTCGGCCGAGTGACAGCCGAATCGCGCGCTCATCCCAACGAGCGCTGCACTCCCTTCGCCGGGTATTCCTGCACCGACTAAGTCCTCCAGAGTCGACAATGGCCCAGGTACGGAATCCATGTCCTCCAGCGAGTCAAGATATTCCCCTACCTTTTCCTTATTTTTCTCTTAACTTTCTGAAAATCCGGGATGGATTAACTCCGGGTTAGAGTGGGGACCCGACACACCCGTACGTTTATCCTCGGAGCGAAATCCTCTTGGATTTACGGCGAAATCCAGCAGGCGAGCTAGGCTCGGGCCCGCTCGTTACGCGGACAGGGCTCCCTCGCTAGCCGTAGGAAAAAAGTCAACGCAAAGACTTAGCAAGCTTAACCAGTCCAAATAACATGATTATATGCATAACACTTGCAAGCCGACAGTTTCCCCTGATTTAGAACAGTTGTTAAGTCGGAGTATAAACGCTAGATTACCCTGACTAGCCACTCACAAATTTGGAACTCGCAATAAATTTATGAATGGTATTAGGGCTATCAGTGCTAATTTATTATCGTCGATGTAATAAAACCAACCCTGGACGTGTTCATACACTCGTTGTACACAAATATTACGTGTGCGTATGTGTAAGGACATGGGGGAGACCGGAATACAGAAGAAGAGAGAGACGGGGAAAGAGACGGTGAGAGCGAGAAAGAGAAAGAGCGAAAGAGTGGCTGTGTCAAGGAGTCACTGCGCACGCGCACTGGGCAGATTTTGTGGGCGGCGTTCCACCAATCAAAGGAATTCTTTAGGCTGACCTGCATAATGACTTGTTTCTTTACGCCAACCTCTCTTTTTTTTCTTTCTGAGCACGAAGTTATAGAGGGATGAAAGCTCGACCCCACCCCTCCTCCAAGACATCGAAAAAGGGGAGGAGGGGGTCGTTTCGTGCACCGAGGACCAAGTTCCGTCAATCAGCAAGTCCATACACCTCTGACGGAGCACTGCGGCGGGTGGAAAGTACACAGGACCCGAGGAAAATGTCGTCGGGGACCAGAAGAGGCAGGGATGGAGTAAAGATGAAAATAAATGGACCAAAGAATCCATTCACACCGAAAAGATACTCCGCAAAAACACAATCTACGTCAAGGAACTTCATGATAACCTGTTGCTGCCTCTGAAAAAAAAAAACAACAACAACAGAATAATACTAAACGTCGGTGCTGACAATAACTGAGCTCAGAGAAGCATAAGAAGATGTTTGAGCGGTCGCTGTTTCTCCCCACTGTAACATATCAGTTCCCCTTGCAAACAAACTCACAGTGAATATTAATAGTTATCTGGAATATAATCACGTTTTTAAAATCACATACGTCAGTGAACTATATAAATAAATCTCAGAATTAAGTCATCTGTTCATCTACAAACAGCAAGATATTTTCTTTCATTAAAAAAAGAAAAGAAAAATATGATGACTCCTCCCAATGTATCACAGGAATAAATTGTTTGGTCTATGGTGGTGAAACGCTATTCATATGCACATGAAATGCTCCTCCCTACATCAGTACAGCTTCAGCACACTGGTAATATCAGGGCACCATTTCATAAAAAGTTGAAAGGACAGCAACTCTTGCTGGAATGGCAGTTGCCATGGAAACGACAAGAATCCAGCTTCTTGATTGGCTGTTGTTATGGGAAGTTGCCATTCCAGCAAGAGTTACTATCGTAACATATTTTATGAAATGAGGCTCTGGTGTCAACCCTCTCGGAATCATAACCTTAAAATGCTTTTGACTTTGTACAACTGATGAATATAATAATGACAGAAATGTATCTCCAGCTAAGGTTGACTATATACATCCATGAGTCTTTCAACAAGTTCTTGTTGAAAACTTATTGCCGTATTCATCGCAAGAATATAGTGAGGAATACCCTGGGAGCGTGGTGGTATGATGGTGAACACAATGGTGAACGCGCGTCGCCTGGCACAATAAGTTCTGGATTCGATTTCCATCAAATCATTGCTTACATGACTGACATAACAATATGTATCTAAAAGCACAGTGGTGCTAAGAGTCCTACTCTTATAGCTTTAACAGAAGTTGCAGTTATTGTGATAACTATGATGATGATGATGATGATGATGATGATGATGATGATGATGATGATGATGATGATGATGCTGATGACAATACTATCTATGACACTTTAACATTTATGATATTGATATTAATGATGATATGTTTATTGATAATATACTGATGGTAATAATAATGATGATTATAATATTGATAATAACAATATTATTTGTAATATAAAAAATGATAATTGTGCAAGTAATGATAACATTGTTAGAGAACGAAGGAGAAACAGGAGCATGAGGACAGAAGGATGACGAGAATTGTAATTGACGGCGGGAATGACGCTGACAAAGGAAAATTAGGGTCGCGGATGATTAGTGTCATCACCAAGCGAGACCTCATCGTCAACCAATGTCCATGGTCTAGAGAGGGGTAAGCAGCGGGCTGCTGTATAGGCACTCTACAGCGTCAGTGTGGCGGTATAAAGCTTATACCATGGTATCAGGGTGTAGAGATGAGAAGAGTTTACCGGTAAGCAGGTTAGATTTCTTAGAGGTTAAGAGAAGGGAGGATGAACATGAATATGAGTGAAATCGTCCAAAAAGGCAGAGGTGACGGGCAAGGAGGAGGGATGCGCAAGAAGAGAATACATGGAGATGCAAGTGGTGGGAGCCATAAGGAGGAGGAGGAGGAGGAGGAGGAAAAGGAGGAGAGGAGGGGAGGAGGGGTGGAGGTGGAGGAGGAGGAGGAGGAGGAGGAGGGGAGGAGGAAAAGGAGGGGAGAAGGGGAGAAGGGGAGGAGGGGAGGAGGAGGAGGAAGAGGAGAAAGAAGAGGTAGAGGAGGAGGATGATAATAATGATAATAGTACTACTTTCTTCTTTATCCAGGGTAGCTTCTTCAGTGTTGTCACTGCTCTTCCAAATGGATCTGCTATTATTATTACCCTCGCGTTGTCAGGTGACCATTTACACACCTGGGTTGAGAGGGACATGGTGGGTAAAACATATTGTCCAAGGACGTAAGCACTGGACGGGATTCGAACTCAGGACCTGTCCTCCGATTGAAAGTCAAGAGTCTTATCAACTAAGCAAAAGTGCCCCCATGATGATAATATGAAAAAGGAGACATAGATGCAAAAGGAAAAGGAGGCGAAGGAGGAGGAGAAGTAAAAGAAGACGGTGGAGAAAAATGATGGCAAGGGGGAAAGAGAAAATAGGAGAAGATGGAGGAAGATGAAGACAACAAAAAGGAATTGATGGAGAAGGAGAAGAAGGACGAGAAGGAGGAGGAAGAGAAAAAGATGAGGTGGAGGAGCAGGAAAAGGAGGAGAAAGGTGAGGAGGAAAAACGGATGATGGAGATGGAATGGAAGAGGAGAGAGTGGAGGATAAAAATAATGATGTGATTGTTTATTGTACGATGAAATAACAGTCTTCTAATGAACTAGTCAATTCCATTTTTTTAGGAGAGCTGCTGGAAAGTATTTGCAGATTCCGAACCAAAAGTGGAGGTTAATAACATCTACAGACAATAATAATAATTTTAGTTTCTTTTTTTTTCTAATTAGCACAGACGACGAGAAGAGGATTCTTCTTGAAATGCAGCTAAAAATGAATGAATGAGTGAATGAATAGATGAATACTTGAATGAATGATTGAATACATGGATGTATATTAACATAAATGAAAGAATGTTCAAATATATGCATAGTGATATACGTTATATTCCATATCGTACGTTTTATGATTGTTCTTGACAGACTGGAATGCTCAGGTATATGTATGTATGTATTATGTACGATATGAATTTTAGATTGTGAATTGGGCCCGAGCGCTGCGATTGCTGGGAGAGGCAATTCACTCACCGCAACGGCTCTCTGGTGGATTCTGTACCGACAAGACTTGTCCAAATAACAAAAATAAAATCGCCGCATTCCAAGCGAAGCATAGTAAAACCAGCCACGGATAAAATAATATACATTTGACTTCTAATGAGGAAATTGAAAAGGGTACTTTTTCCGAGGAAGTACAGTTACTGGAGGGGACTTGTCCATTTAGTTTGACGTTATTTTCAAAGTGGTGTATTCTTCTTCTTCTATCATCAATCAAAAGTAAGACAATTGTGTGTCAACCATCAAACCAGCAAACTGGCGCAAGCTTGTGGCTCTCCCATTATCATGTACTCGTACTAAAAAACTTCTCACTAGATGAGAAGAGGACGACAATGGGTGAAAAAAAAGGATAATGAAAAAAATCCCTTTGGGTTTTTTTTTTTTTTTGGGGGGGGGGGGGTTAGTTTAGCATGCTGGGTTGTCTTCCTTTTCTAATTTGATATATAGCGTAATGAAAATTATAAGTTATACATATGGTAATGAGAGCGAGGCAAATTTCAACCTACTGCACAGAACAACAACCCCTCTAAAAAAAGAATACAAAACGGAACCCAGCGAGTTACAAACTGCAAGTGTTTGAAAATTTGGTGGAATTGACGTCAATCTGTGCTCAAAAGATAACGAATCAAAAATGCTCATGGCGCGTCGTATTCGATGACATATACGATAATGCAAATGTTCAATACTATGTATGGTGCTCGTTCAATTCCGCTTAATTTTCGATACTATTGCCTTGATTTTCATCTTATTCTTTCATTGATTTTTATCAAAATCTAAGAACTTATCTCTATCACAAACTCACTAACGTGCGCTCTCTGTGAGACGGAAATTTTGTTTCCATACCACTCTATAGCAACTTTAAACAATTTCAACAACTCTCGACAACGCCTTGCCCTTGATTGTCTCGACGGCGGAAGTCACGTTACGGATTTGGAGGTGGAGTAAACCACTTCCGGGTCGCACATCACTGTCTGGTCAAAACCAAACGTTTCGTTTTTAAGGTCATTAGTTCTTGATAATCCAACTTCTTCTTCCTGTTGAGGAGAAAGTAAAATTAAGAATGTCCTTCCTACCAAGTATAAAGTTTATGATGGCTTCGAAATGTCGGCTTCTTATATGGGTGGGGAGAAGAGGGGCCTACCGAAACATCATTATTCGACTTTCATAGTCACTGGATCTGATTTCTTCGTCTTTTTTTGTTTTGTTATGTTTTGTTTTCTTATTTGCTTTCTGACTGACGAGATAACGCTTCAGGGTTGTAATCTTCAAGTTCACTGTCAACCGTTCTATCCACGAAGAAATTTCAGTTACACATTTTCTATTCTGTGAACGAGATTTATACGAATTGGAAGTTTGTTGTGTCAATCTTACAAAAAAGACGGGGTCATGTGATGACTCTGTCCCAGCCGTCATAGGTCACACACGAGTGCTCCAAATGGCTCGTCCCAAAAATTGATTTCCTCTGCATGCGAAGGCGCTGATCCCTCCCGTGATGTAAGGGCAAAAAGTGGTGGACATTATTTTTAGAGTTTTCCACCACACCTTCTTTGATCCCAATTATGCTTGCGAGCACGCTATATGCAGATGTGGATGTCGATTAATGATCTACCGCCACACGACCAGCAAAAAATCAAAACGAAAGTTAAACTTCAAGAAGAAAAAAAATGAGAGAAAGAAAAAGTGCGTGCGTGTGTGTGTGTGTGTGTGTGTGTGTGTTGCGCTGCTGGTTGGGCGTCCACTCTCTTGTATATCAGTACACACGACAGCTGCTCGCTTTCCTATCAAACCCATCACCCTTATCGTCCTTTTTGTCTCTCGTCCTGCTAATTGTTCGAAAATGATTTCAAATAAAAATTTCACTTCCTACGGCAATCAAGAGGAAGAGAATGGTGATCACACACAAGATTGGAGAATTCTGAGTATCCCTTTTCTGAATGCGTCATTCAGGATTCTCCACATTCCTGTTGTTATTCATCTCAACAATGAATTGCACACATGATTTGACTACTTGCAAATTAGTTTGCAAGATTAATAATTGTTTAATCTTTTATTCGTTTATTTCTCTGGTCGCAATTACTTAATCTGAGGAAATTTTGGCGAACATGCCAGTAAGAACGCCTGTCAACTCAATCGGTTCTCCTCATCTCTTGGCGCCAAGAATTCACGTTTGATTCTAGTGCGTGAAGAGAAGACAGCAGCATCAATTTTACGAAGAAGTGATGCAACTGCAATACACGAATACACAGAGGGATTAAAGTAACCAATATACATACCATTCTAAGCGTATCTATAAGCGTGAATCTACATATTAACAGAACAGTTACATACACTTCACCAAATTGGTGAAGTGTATGTAACTGTTCTGTTAATACATTCACGCGTCCTTTGATTCCTCGTAATTTCCACACCTGTTCTACACATCATCACTGAGGCTGTGTCTGAAGACTGGTCAAAGTCAGACTCCAACTTGGCAAAGAAAATTATTGAATTTTCGTCTACTTCCTTTCAGGCAATGTGGAGTTTTAAAAAAGGGGATCATTTTTGGTATCCTGGCTTTTTTGTTACATATGAGTTGTCGACAGCGAAGAACTTTGTCAACATCCCAGACTGTCATTCTCCACTGTCATTTCTTACAGGAACCTGATAATCCAAAATAGTCTCCATCCCAACAGTGCTCCACCCCACCAACACGTCTTTACGACTAAACGTTTGATACGATGTTGGACAATCTATTTACCATTATTCAGACGATCTCGTTTTGCTGTATATTACTTTCACAATATCTCTTATCAAAATAACATTGTATAAAAGTATGAAGATGATAAGAATACGAATTAAAAGTCTCTGCGTTGTGAAAAACTGTAAAACTTAATTCCCCCCCCCCCAAAAAAAAAAAAACAAAAAAAAAAAAACAAAGAGGAAAACGCACTATTTAGAGCCCTTCGCGTTTGTTGTCCGTCCAAAGAAAATGTTTGATGCTAAACCACGTAAAACAGCAAGCGCAAAATACCCCATATCAACAAGGCAGGTATACAAATAGAATCACCAAGTGCTGAAATGACGGTTTTAAGAAAGATAAACATCCTTGTCAATCATACCAACTGATTGTCACTAAATGGTGTGAAACATTACTTTAGTCATTTTTAGCCACAATAGGAGCTCAAGGCGCCTTCAAGACGCCGTAACGTAATTGCATATATCAGTTTGATATACTACTAGTAGATGCACAAATATCTAACCCAACGTGTTGTCGTGTATCAGCTTGATGTTAAATGTTTCTGCCTGATAGAGTGCTAACAATACCATTCTTACCACGTTTTTTTTTTTATATGTCTATTCATCATAATTATGACTGATTGTGAAAGGGTGTTTCATGTCAGCCAAGTCAGAACCATGGCAATACAAAAATATGCAAACATGAATTAGCTGAGAAGAAGCACTTCTACAGGTCTTGACATGATTGGCAAATGTAAGACAACAGTCACTCAAATACATGTTTGGCCTGGATGGAACACGGCAACGAAGTTTCTCGTTTACTTTTTTTTTTTTTTTTTTTTATTACTCACGATCTACGGGAGTTCCATGTCCTTGGTACCCTCGCGTCCCCGCCCTGTTTGATGTGCCGGAATGGTTGTCAATTCAATCACGCCACCTACGCTAGAGCAATCCCAGTCACACTTAATCTCATTAATTAGGCTATTATGAGTAATTCAAACAACTACACCATCCAAAACAATGGCTACATCCGATCGCCGCACATTCGACACGCTCTCCCCTGTCTCCGTCGGCTCACGTGTACTGCAGTACACGCATGAGGCATATTGAAGGTAAAAATAGGTTCCCAAATATTCTGATTGACAAAAAGATGGTAAGACAGGTGAAAGCACGAAAAGATAAACATACTAGAATAAAGAGTGTTAAAGAGAAATTAAAAAAAAAATGATAGATAAATAAGAAAAAAGATGCAGGTTGGAAGATAAATAGTTAGTCGTTAGTACTTCATAGTTAGTAGAATGACAGGTACAGACAGATAAATAGAAATGCAGATAGATGAAATATAAAACTGTCAATATATAGATGAAAGCATAGCTAGATAGGTGGACAGAAATAGATCTAGATGAAAATAAAGACAGGATATCAGTAATAAGTAGATATATAGCGATATACATGCCTACAAGCACGACAAGGATGAATTAATAAGTAAACAGATATACAGAGCTACTTATATATGTACAATATTTACGTATGTACAGATAGAAAGGTAGATAGATAGATAAATAAATAGATAGATATACAGATAGATATAGATGGACTGGGTAGGCAGATACAAAGCATATATTTGAAGATATTCTTGGCGCATCGATGACAATACATTGTTTTGTAGCTCTTTGTTTAATCAAGGAGGTACTAGGCGAGCTCGCCTAGTACCTCCTTGGTTTGATCATATCTGAGTTAGACACTTAGAACCTAACAAACTCAGTACAAGTCAGCCAAACTTTTGGACCAAAATAGAACCAATTATACCCATAACACAACTCACACTAGTCAGGAATCTCTATGACCTTCAGATGACAATGTATTGAAAGAAAGGGCAAATAATCTTACAAACATATATTACGGTGTATGATAGAACTTAGAGGGTATCTTCTCTAATATCGCCTTTATCTCTTGGTTCTCTTGTTGTTGTTATTGCTGTTGCTGTTGTTGATGTTGTTGCTGTTGTGCTTTATGTCATGCCAAGTACGATAGGACAAGTCCAAAGATTGATTCTAGCAGGATGATGTCAAAATAATATCATGTCGTTTGAATAAGGAGATCTAGCACAGACTACGCTTTGAGCATATTAGTACGATGTTGTGGAGTACTCTTAATTCTGAAATCAACTGTTTACATTATCATGAAAGCGAAGATATTAAACAAAGTGCAGGAATATATAGGATACGTCAGAGCTTAGAAATTTTTCGTCACATGTATTCACACACATTAGCATTCATGAGGAAGATATTAACACCTGCATGAAAGAAAATACCGGAGAGGAAAATAAAAGGAAGTAGTCATGGTGATGGCTCCATGACCGACGGTCTAACGTCTTGAATTTTGTGTGTTTTTTTTTTTGTCAGTATAGCCTATACGTCCTCCTGATACTGCTGCATGTATCCCCTATTGTAGGTCCCGCCGCAGCCACTCCCCCTCCCCCCCCCCCCCCCTTTCTTGCATCTTCTCCAGTATCCCTTCAATTCTACGCAATGTTCCGGTATTGCCAATGCTGGACATGTTGCAAAAAAAAAAAAAAAACACTAATGCAAGAAGTTTGTTACCCATCACTTTCGCGCGCATTGGAAGCTCGAACGATCGATTGATATGAGGCATGCAGAAGATTCGTGCCGAACAGCACTGGATGTGGAACGCCGTAAAACACTGGCGGAGTAAAGTTACCACTGATTCCTCCTCTTCATCTCAAGCTTTGTCTACTTTAACCATTACTCCTCCATGAATTGAAATGAAAAGCTTACCATTGCCGCATTTTCCAGGCGATGACGCCGGAGTATGAAGGTGAGTGCAGCGATGCGCCATCGTAGCAGTAGGACTGCGTTCCTAGTGAGAGCCTTGTTCAGTAATGTTGGTCTCGGTGCCAAATCGTCTAACAATGAGTTGGAACAAGATCATTCCACGTTTCTTTTTTCCCCCTTGACGGACGTGACAGCTTCTATGCCAATAAAAATCCGGTGGTCAGAGAGAGCGCAGCGTGTCAGGCTTTGAAGCAAATTACAGGTTTATGATCAGGGGTGTATTTGGACAGGATATGTTCGTATATGTCCCCTCCCTTTTAAACGTTCGTAAATCGCTAGTCTAGGACTCAGTCCACGTGCTCCGGCAGTCACGCTGCTCGTGCTTTCGTGAGAGAACCGTCGACCTGGTCCATCTGCGTCTTTTCTGATGACCATGATGTTGACGAGGGATAAAGCCCGGTGAAGATTCTTCCGCCATTATCATCCATTCCCCCAAATCGCAATTGCAAAACCCAAATCCGTGAATAAACAAGTAAAAAGATCAGTTTGCCTGCTGCTTTACCTCTGTGTGGCTGTCTCTTCTGGTCGTCTATGTTGCCATCTTGTCCTACTTCACATTGAGCTAATGAATAATCACGACACTCAGCACTTAATCCGAGACACATGAGATCTATACCAATGTTTTGCTAACGCTACACACGCACGCGATATCACTCATTCGAGCTCCCTGAAAAGGCCTCAGTAAAACTCAGAATGCACTGTGAATAACCGATTTGCCCCAAAAGTGCGAAATTTGGGTTTAAAACTTCTGTTTAAAGAAGACTAAACAATTCTTGAGCCGCGGGTGGTATCCGCTTTGCCGCGTTATGTAAGCGGATAATCATTTTTCAAGCCGCACTCCTTAAAAAACGGTGCCACCTCACCTCGCATCGGCACACATACTTTTGTATTTGATGTACTCAAGGACAGCGGTGCCGCGATTGGGTAACCTTTGTTAAAGACGGAATTACATTTTCCTTTCTTTTTAGTTTTTTTTTTTTTACATTATCCGAAAATAGAGAAACGTAAACTGTACAAAGCGGCTGACTTTATTTCGAATTAACGGTTTACCACTATAATGGTGTTAGCAGCTCTATATGAGAAGTAATCGCCTATACGTTGGCTTCGAACTACATCTCATGTAGCAAACTTATGCGATTTTTTTTTGTGTGTGTCGTATTTTCTGTAAGAAAATTCCTTACAGTACAGGTAATCGATTAATTTCGATGTGCCTTCTATGCCAATATCAGCGTTTAAAAGAAGGACGTCATAAGAATTATCACGCGGCACTCAGCAGTGGTCCTGCTTGAATATCTCTTTCTTAAAATTAGGGTGTTGTGTTTTTTTTTTTCCTTTCTTTGAAGTCTTATGATGTCCCTTCTTTCATCTGATCACGGTAGCAGAATTCCATTTCTCGCGGAGAAGTGTACATCAGAAGCCAGAAAGTAATGATACGGTGTGCATCGCTTTAAGTCGTTATTTTCAGTTAATTTATGGAACGTGCGTCCGCTAAAACTCCTTAATATTGGGTCAAACGGGCACCGGTTATAGTGGGGGCAGGGGACCTCTGAGAAAATGTTGCGTGTAAAATATTGCAAGATGTGCGGGCATGATTCCTTGAAATTAAATAAACGCAGCAAAAACATACAGTGCCACAATGACTGGGCATTCAAGCCAAACTATACGGCCGGGCTACTAACCAGTGGTTTCGACGACATTTATCAAGACATAAATCTGTGGTGTTACGTCAGCATAAAATAATGCTCAAATTGCCTGCAACTTAACAGAAAGACAATACAAATACAAACTGTCACATTGCTCCGAACTCACTTGAAACTATAATGAGTTATTGTTCTCCGCTTATGACGGTATACACTGTACCGATGACGACCATGCAACAAGCAACAGCATAATTTTGAAGTACACGTTGTAATTGAAATGTTGGCTGCCATACCAAGGGGGGAATTATCTTTAGGAGATCTCTAGGACTTCGTCGGTCTTTCTGCGCTTGCGTTGCTAAAATTACGTTGAAAAAAAAAATATTGTAAAAACTGGAGAAATTACACCTTCATAATATACTGTTGTCTGATAGAAAGAACATTGGATTAACACACAACACTACCCTCACACAGAAGTTTCAAGTATCAGCTCTATTGAATGTCCTAAAACTTCGGACCACTTGAGGGCTTTTGATGGCGACTTTGCAACGGCGATCATTGAATGGGATGAGGTGACATAGACCAGGCAGCACCTCCCTGGACCAGGCAAGGATCTTCTAGATAAAACTGCACATAATAACTCACGCATTGCTTATGCGTTCGTGTGTAATGCGAACAACCTTCATCTCGTCTCTATAAGCACTGAGCACGAAGTCTCGCTCTCACAGCCTATTGTACGCCCTCTCTCGTTGGATATCATTTTTTTTTTTCTGCAAGCGTTTTGGTGATACATGTACTTGTATCAAGGTGCGCGTTAATAGCTTGAATAGGGCTAACGTTGCCACTTGACCATGTATGTAGCGGTACTACAGTCTGAATGAGCCCTACATTAAACATCCTTATACCATGTTCTCATAGGTCTCGTTAGGTCTGCGTAAATAGCATGCTCCTTGTGCAGGCTCATTGTTCTTAATTATTCAGAAAACACGTCACTAAATAATTTTGAAATGAAGTTAAACAAAAACTGCACACGAATTAAACATTTTCGTGTTAGGATTTTGCACACCAAAATATTTCATTGCAATTCGCAATGCCGACATGTTCGTTTTGCAACACAATATTCAGCAGTTATCTGATAGTTTGTTGTTGTTTTTTTAATTAAAATTAGCACTTTGTGGTCCATCCGTCCGGTCAAGACCTTAATACCTTTGCACAAGGTTCTCATTCAAGAGAGTTTTACTGCAGCACCCCCCCCCCCCCCAAAAAAAAAAAACACCCCACAAAAAAAAAAAAAACAACAACAACAACAACAACAACAACAACAACAACAACAACATCAACCACAATAACAACACATACACATATACTTCTAGTCCGGCAAGAACTTGATAAAGTTCCCTTACCTTTTCCATCGTCTACATTGTCGTCGAGAATCACGTTGTCGGGATCATCTCTCATTCCGCCTGGAGATGGCGCTGTTTCATCGCACCCGAGTGAACCCATGGCAGTCCGCGGGGGAGGCGATCCAAGGCCGTCCATGTCCGATGTCATCGAGCGGTCCGTCGGGTTGTGCAGGCCAGCAACCAGCTGCCCACCCATACCCAGGCTGGGTGGAGGATGCCCAGCTCCACTGCCGCCACTGGCTGATCGAGGGATACCGCTGGCCGCTGATTCTGGCAACATCATGTCGCCGCTGGCGCTCTCGGGCGACATCGGTTGGCGATGCGACGACGGATGGTGGGCCATGTCGTCATGGCTGGCGAGTGGGTCAGACGACGTGGTCGACGGCGGCGTGAGTTTCGATCCAAGCACTCCGAGTCCGAGGCCGAATGGGAGAGTGTTGTCGCTGATTCTGGGAACGGCGGCATGATCGGAGCCGAAAGGATGATGGTACATGTTGCGCTATCTGCGATGATAAGATACAAGTGAATTGGGTGTCCATTACAAAAAGCAAACAGGTGTCAGAGAATGCAGCGTACTCTTTTCTATAAGCTTCAGAATTACTCAACAATATCAAAATATATCTGAAAAAAAAAAGAGGCTAACGATTGTGCTGTAATTTTCTGGCAAACAAACAATGTTACAGATCAATATGATAACGCTTTGTATTTCTCACAAACGATACTCACCTAGGACTTCGATGCGTTTATGCCTTCAGGCTATGCTGTGACTTTGATAATAATTCTGTTGACCACACCAAATAAATCATATTTATATAGTTTCACAGAAGCTCAACCGTCATTTAGTTTGAAGAAATATGACAAACATACGGGTGTAGAAGAAAGTGGATATTAGTTGAATTCATTCGACGGTATTGGCTTTCACGTATTTCACATGGAACTACATCTTTTCCTGTGTTTCGTACCACATCTGGTTACTACGCAATGTTTAATGTTTCGTCAAATCCAGGAGGCGCCTAGTAACTACTTGGTCTACTATGACGTTTCTCCGTCATCTCTTTATAAAGTAAACGTGAAAACATTCAGCTGTTTAAATTGTCATATGATTGCTGAAGATAGTGTACGGAAAAAATATGAGCATGATTTAGCTGGAAACTTTGATTTGATACTACGAACGCTGAAAATGTAGACAACTAGCAATAGTATGATTTCTTTTGTTACAATTATTGTATAGGAATGAATTTATGATATTGGAAACCTTGGAACCGTGAAATAATTACTAATTTGGATCTAATTTGGATACTGCAACCGATATGATCATCTTTGACAACATTTATTATATGTATTATAGAATACATAATGTCCAAAATTTCCATTCGTTTGTCTGATTTTAAATAGACTTATTTGATGTTGTTGTTTGCATCAACGCCAACTAATAATTCCGTTAAATTCCATAAAACGGCTAAAATCTCATACTTAGGACCCTAAACGCACCAAAACAATGGTAGGATTCAACAGGATTCTGTCTGTCTGATCCTCTGTCCAATTCCTGCACAATGTTTCTCCGTCCGTTATTATAAACTTATTTTGTTTCCAATTCAAGATGTATATCACACAAATTTAGTTATTTTGACTTTTAAGGGATATTACCTTTTTCGGGGGGGGGGGGGGAGGGGGTGGGTGGAAAAAATACCGTGATTGCTTTATGTCAGAAGAAGAGAATTAAAAGAATAGAATAGGCATTACCAAGCTTTCAGATCGAGTTTCAAAAGTTACGTTCTCTGTTAAAACCAGTCTCTGCAGACCTTTAATTGCAATAGCACACAAAACAATAAGTTACAAGGCCGCCATATTGAATTCACTAACATTCAGCATCTTGAAAATTCTTGTACACCACCATTTGGTGTCTGTAGAAGTATTATAGAAGTATGGTATTTGAATTGAATGAATCTGATTATTTTATCTACTTTAGTTTGACAGGGGTAACCTAGCAAATGGTCACAGATATATTTTCTTGTTTGACTTTACTAAAAAGAAAGAAAACACTTTGACATTTTGAAGTGCTTTAAATGTTATATCAAATATCATACTAAATGTCAGCAACATCCCTATCTTACCAATCACTTTTACTTCAAAGTGTCTTCAAAATATAGGGTGATTTTAAGCAAGCACTTTTTTCCATGAGTGGGCCAACATTCATACCAAACTCATATTCCTTTTGTTAAAAATGGTTATGAGTGTATAATATAAAAAGGTTCATGACTAATACCATCAAAACTGTCAAAACCGCTAGGACGACCACGATACTGGCAAATTGTTAATATTATCATCGCGGTTGGAAGCTATTGGCATTAATTACCTTCAACACGCCATAGCTGAATGTCATGTGTAGGAGGGAGGGGGGGGGGGGAGAAGGGAGATGCCACTATATAGCACTGGTATTTTTTTTTTTTTTTTTTATATTCATCTTCCATCTTCCTTTCCTTTTCCACAAAATGGGCGTTGAGGGAGACAGAAATAGGAGCGGGAGCACATGACCTGACCAGCCACGCCCATCCCAGGTGGTGACCCCCAGCCCGTGCTGTCTATCAAACTCCATCGGAAGATGCAAGTGTTTTTACCCTTCTCTCCCATTAGGGGGAGTTTTTACCCCCCCCCCCCCATAATATTACAAACTCTAAGAATAATGCATTGTTACCGTACGCCAGTCTGCTTTTTGCTATTATCGTCTTGATTTTTGTGCCCAAATAAGGTCCTGTGTAGCCAGGAAGGAGGAGCAATCTTTTTAACCATACCCAGGATCCTTCTTTTCAGCTGTGATTAATACGTACCTATAGTCATCGTTTCTAGTACTATAATGGTTACATACATTATATGTATATTGATAATGTGTGTGTTCAGCCGTGTGTATGTCTGTATTTTTTCATGTGTTATTAGATTATCAATGTGGCTTGTCACAAAAATGTGCCCCATTATGGTAACAGTCTACTCATCCACAAATTCACTTAAAGATATAAAGAAAAATCAACGAAACGACAGAAGTTTTATTGAGAAAACAGAGTTAAGACTACAGATCATAAAAATTGCATAATGCTCAAGATTTATGTGATCTCAAGAAAAGCGATATCGTCACCATTGCGTATGCAAATTAGCAAGATGATGCTGTAATCACACCATAAGTCTTCCACCGACCGATGAATAAGACAGGTATCCTTTCATCGCATTTACAAACTTTTGAATGTGACTTAAAGTGCTGTTTCTGAAACTAGAATTCCTCAATTTTCTAGTCTTACTTAGTCTTAAGATTAAACTTTTACTATTCTGCCTGGTGATTTTACTCATTTTTTTTTCATAGTATTCAGCAATAATAACCCATAATGATCTGTCTCGTTCCCTTTCTCTTTTCTGTTCTCCGGCTATCTATCCATCCAACTATCTTTTTTTTTAAATTCGTATTCTGAAATCAAAGTTTGCAAAACAATAACACACACAATCGAAACATCACTTAAGGCTCATGCTGACTGGCACAAACTACCTAAGTCAAGTCAAACAGACAAAACAATGAAAGTGATTTGGATAATGAAAAAAATATATATATAAATAAGAAGTTATTGGCTGTTTGCCTCTGCAGGTCTGATTATGGGTTTGCCAGATATTACCTTCTCGTGCGGACAAGGGACTATGTAATTCCATACCTTTCTCTCTTTTTTTTTTCTTTCTTTTTTCTGATATTACTTTTGACTTTTTACGTAACGGTATCTTAAAACCTGCTTGAGCACAGTTAATTTTCACTGTAAGATGCTCCTCTCCCCCCCCCCCCTTTTTTTTAAAGCGTGCTTTAAGAGTTACCTTGGGAAGCCATGAGCGTGTGCTGCTAATTGGCCTGATACTCTCACACCAGTAGAAGCATAATTAGTGAGAGAATCTGCATCACACCTTGTCTTTCTTACGTTATGCAAGGTTCTTCCAACCAAGGGTTGTTACTTTTGTGGGTTCGTTTTTCTTCCTCTTCTTTTTTTCTTCTCTCTCATGATAGCATACGTAGAGATAGCATTAATGACTGAAATCAGCTATGAACTATAGCATGACTTCATCAAGGATTACATTATGGCTTCTCCTCTGTTGCCATCTCATTTCAAGCATTGTGCAATGTGCTTGCATTCTGGGGAAAATCAAATAAAAAAAATTATACATATATAGAAAAACTTTCGAGTCAAAGGCCATAGGAAAAGCAATACCTTTAGTCTCCTTTCTAAATGAAAAAGTACAGCTCATAGTAGTCTTTCTGATTATTTCATTCCTATAATGATTTGATTTGATTTACTTTGATTTGTTCACAAATTGAATATATCATGCATTATACACAAATATAAATAGTTTGTACAAGGAATATACCAAATTATGTCATATACATTTTGTGTGGTTCGTCATAAGCTATTACAAGCTTGACTTTGACGTCCAGTAAATGAAACCTACTCATGTACGGAAACATAAAAATTGTATTATGTATGTATGTATGTATGATGGATTGCTGGCCTAGTTAACAGCATTTAATTGTCAACAATATCAAAGCAAAGGTTGGACTCTTAAAGCCTTTTCCAGTGAGGAAGTTGACGGCTAATTTGAACTTTCTCCCAAAGCGTGCGTGAATGAAGCGGGGAACACATGAATAATGTTTAGATTCAAGAAGGGAAAAAAAGTAACATCTTAATTCTTTGAAGTCCTGGAAAAATCAAAAGTGGTCTATAGTTTGCGCGCGGTTTCCTTTCCACTACGCCATCAAAACCGCAACTCGGGCCGCCACAACTTTGGGGGCTATAATCATCAGCAAATACCTATATCCGGTGCAGCGAAAAGGGGCGTTGGGATACAGGGTACACGTGGGATAGGGATTAGTTGATTAAAACATGTTTGGACGAGACAATGTACCGCCTCCACGACTCTGTGAGGGAGGATGCGAGGTCGTGATTCTAGGAAATGGATTTTAATTGGCTAAACTTTGATATCATAAAGGAAATGTAAGCAAGGCGCAAGAAGCGTGTTATTCGTTATTTATATACCACTTGTATTTGCCTATGTGAATATTATATAATATCATATTATATTTTGTTGTATTATATTATATTATATTATATTATATTATATTATATTATATTATATTATACATATTTGAATATGTAAAGATCACTCTTACCACACTCTTACCTAATCAAACTATATTATCATTTTTACATATATCATATATTTGAGCATTATTATTCATTGCAGAGAGGCTGTTTTCCTACTCAAGCAAATTGCTTAAGTTATCGATAACGGTCTCTTCCAGCAGTCCTGTTAATATACCTCAGATACGATAAAATATATGTACCCTATAAGGTACATACATGTATGTTTATCATGCACGTACTTATATCTATTTCTCTTGAGTACTCTTGCTTATATTTGTTTGACAATTCTTGATTTTCTTATGAAAGATTTCATAAGCACAATGGGAGAAATAAAACAAACAAAGCGAAACATCAAAATACGCTTAGTTCTAATATGTAAGCGTTCCTGTCCAAAAAAAAATGTTGGCTGATTTTGCTTCAATATTAAGAAGAGTTTTACTTGATTAAAGGCTAATTGGTGCAAGTTATGGATGTTTCATTGCAAGAGTTAACTCTGTCCTTGTTGATTTGATATAATGTGCGGTTAAAGCCACTAAAAACAATTAAATTCATTAGAAAATATTGAATATTTTTTATCATAACTTCAAAGATATTCCTCGTTATTTAAAAAGTGAGGTATCATTGGAAAGGTTTAATTTTAATCTTTCTGATGATGGATTTTGTTTTAAAAAATGACGCTTAACCCATTTTGCGATCAACTCTTCATATATATATATATATATATATATATATACATTAAAACGTTTAACTGTTTGCAGGAGTATTTATCGTTTGGTAGTTGGTATTTTTAAAACAATATAGTCATTACGCGCTAATCTATTGCATCTGCATGAAAGGAAACAAACTCTATTCCACGCTTCTTAAAAGGCACTCTTCACGGAATTCATATCACCATGGTGATACCAGAGAAGACAATGCAAATTTCGCACCCAAAAGAGTACAGAGAGCTGAAAACTTCCAAACTGACTTCCAAACTGACTTCCAAACAAATTTCCGATGGAATCCAATGTTTGCAAACTTTCTGTTACTTTTATCTCGAAACCGGTTAATCTTGTTTGGATATAAAAGTACTAGACTATAGAAATGTAAAACACAGTTTGCACAAAGCATAGCACTGTAGAAAGTTTACAAACAATTCGATTCCATCGGAAATGAGCATACGCGTCAGATAAACATATTAATAATAAAAATCATGTGTAGCTCGTAATATAGATTGACATAGGAATGAACCTTGGCACTCACACATGTTCATTCAACTTGAGATTTTCTAGAATTGAATGAACGACTTGCAGGCTCCGTAAGACAGTGTAAGATGTTGGGAGCAGAAGAAGTTTTCAACAATTAAGTAGGTGATCTCACCTTACCAACCTCTCGTCTGAGTTACCAAACTACCTATGCCATGAAAGCATAAATGGATCAATGTGATCCACGGATTATTGTCAAAGGAGAGAGTGAGAAAAAAAGACGCTTGAACTAAAGAGATTAACTTTAATTAGATAAATTAGTATGACTTACCGAGTGCGAGCCGGGTTAGGACGATGAGTTGCGCACGCCTCGTCTTGCCCCGAAGTTACGGCTGAGATGTCTAGCTGGCACCGCTACTGGATGGATCAAGCCGAGAGCCCCAAGTATGATTACAGTGTTGACGCGAATGATGTGCAAATTTTCCCGTCAAAGAGGAGTGAAGTGATGAATGTTTGACGAATGTTTTTAATATCTCACTCGAGGTAAATTTCCTCCGCGATACGTTGCATAGCTTTCCCACGAAAAAAAAAAAATCCCAGGCAAAAGAAAGAAATAGAAAAAGGTTATCTGAATCTTGCAGGCAGGAAATCAGAGATTCCAACGGTTTTAACTCGACAGTCGATGACTGGTAGGCCTTCTGCGCATGTGCTGTGGAGGACAGTTACCGTTAAAGCAAGGTTTGTTAAATCCGAAGACTGAAGAGCGAATGATGTTGCGAATGAGTCGACTAGAGAGATAATGACCCGCCACTGGCTTGTTGTATCGGCACAAGCAATTACGGTGAGAGAAGGGGGAAGTTGCAAACTTCGGTGGTGGTGAAAAACCTCGTACGCCGATTCGCGAAGTGCCGTGGCAAGACCGGGACCTATTAAACTATCACTCAAACTCCTATTATTCATCGGTTGCCAAGCCCCGGCGTGCTGCTAGTGATTCAACACCGCATCACTACAACGGTGTGGACTACACCCTTTGCTCTGCACCGCGTTACGCATGTCAGTGCCCTTCCAACGTTATTAATTACCCCCTCCCCTCCCCCCTCCCCCCTCCCCCCCCCCCTCCCCCCTCCTCCGACGAGTTCGGTCCAGGGTTTCTATATAGATATATTGTATGTTCTGTACCCCTAAGTATGGATGTATGTACTTATAATATCTATAGGTATGTAAGTATATCTAAATGTTTGTGTGTAAGCACAGTACTATTTTAAGATTTGAACGAATATTTTGAAGGGTATTATATACTTATACCATGATGGTATGGTTTATATTTATCAAAGATATAGGAAAATATAAGCAAACTCAGAACATTTCTATCCTACCCAAAAACATATATTTGCAAGAGCATTTATATGATTATAATACATTATACAGTCATTATATATATATATATATATATATATATATATATATATATATATACATATATAATATACATATAAACATATATATATATATATATATATACATACATAATCCAATGTAGTACATACACACATATCATAAATACATAAATGAATAGGCCTACATGAATATCGCATGTTCGCATGTTCATACAACGGTATGTATACGTGATATATTATATGCATATCATAGACGTATATCTATACATATATTACGGAATTTTACTTTACCCACAATATAAATAATAAATTTTGTTTTTGTTAACCTGTAGGTCAGACATCAATTTTGAAGAACACAAGGTCTTCAAGGTGGTTTTTTTTTTTATTTCTAAGGATATAATCACGCTGGTAAAACATAATTATGACATGTACAGTATGTGTTTGAGGTGTCGTAGGCCCTATAGATCTATATTCTGTCCTTAAATTTTCATTTTCAAATACTTCGTGTAGGCCTATACATATATATATATATATATATATATATATATATATATATATAAGTAACAAAGCTGCAACAAAGTTCATGCTGTATTAACCGTTGGTTAATACAGCATGAACTTTGTTGCAGCTTTGTTACTTATCTTTTTATCTTGCCAACACGTGGACTACCTTATCAACATATATATATATATATATATATATATATATATATATATATATATATAGAATACATCTTGAGCAAACACATCGCTCTGATTTCATCATGGTACGTTATAACGTAGTATTTGCCAAAAGGTACAAGAGCACACAAAATTCAATTTGGCTCTGATAGATTGAGTTGAATTGGAAGAACAAACTTCTCGGAGGTTTCAACAAATAAGGGATAAAAATATGTGACTGGTAGTTATGGAATCATACGATTTCACATGTTTTGAATGAATAGGGATATAATTTTGGTATAATTAAGAAACACCACTTCCCTAACTCTCCCATTAGTTTGTATGTAAATCAGAATAAAAAATCGAGTATTTTGTTGCAAATTTAGCAACTGCCTTCCAATTCGTCCGAAATGATACCCTATATTGGCAATGGTCTACGAGAACGATGATATTGAACTTAAGTGAAGATAATTGTGCAGGTCAATAGAAAAAATTTGTGACGTCATGACATGATTCCTTCTTCCAGTTTGTATTTTTATGAAGTTACGACTAATTTTGCACTTTTAGACTACGCGATGTGACAATACTTATAAGTTGATAACGCAGTATAGAAGATGCAGCAAATTCATTATCATATTATCACAGCCCATAATACATAAGTAGACCTACTTTACTCAATTATAGAGCATGTAATGCGTGTATCACTCGAAAAATAATATTGAAATATTACATACATTCAGCAAAAAAGAAAGTTATCACTTTTTCAAGTTTATATTTCTCATAGAGTATGTGTCTAAAAGTTAATGTATTATATCTCATATGAAAGGTAATTTAATAGGCTATCATCCTGGTAGGTCAATAATAAGGTAAACTTTATATATGAGTTAGCACCTTCGGTTTTTTTTTTTTTCAAAGGCACAAAAGTAAAAATTGCAAAAATTAGCAAGTTGTCATTCATGCATGCTCTTCAAAAGTTCTTTTCCATGTAACAATAAGAAAAAAAGACAAATTTAACACAATGAAAAACATGAATTAAGTTACAAAAATAAAGCTATGACCTCTGTGATATCTTTGAAACCCAAAAGATCAATAAAGGCTAAAATAATGGAGGAAAATAAAGAATCTTCCTTCAGACCCAGTTTCAAAAGAAATGAGAGAAGAAGCAATATGAACAAAGATGGTAGGAATTTGAAATGATTTCTAAAATTAGGACAATTTTAAGTGATATTTGATTCTTGTAATTGTCTCATGACTTCTTAAATCATTAAATTAAAATAATGAAATAAAGATAACTTTGTGCCTTTACTCCCTAATCATTATGAAGTTTGAATTGACAGAAAAGTCTTATTTTCCCAATCTAGTTCCCAACTTTGATTTTGTTTGAGGTTATAAAGAGATAAAGAGAACGAAAACTTATTTTTGCTATTTAATTCATGTCTCTCTTTGTGTTGAACTGGTCTTTTGTTGTCATTGTTATCTTAAAGGGCATTACCAAATGAAAGAGAACATGTCACTTTTGCAATTTTTACTTTTGTGCCTTGGAGGAAAAAAAACCACGAATGTGTTCTCATGCGTAAAGTTTCCCTTTATATTGACCTACTAGTATGATAGTCAATCAAATTACCTTTAATATGGTATATAATACATTGATTTTCATCAAAATCTTCTATGAAAAATATGAACTCGAAAAAAGTGTTTACTTTCTTCTTTTTTTTTTTTTGGCTGAGTGTATATCCAAAATGTATCTATACATATTTAGAGCGTAGGTAATAAGGCGATGACACCCATGGCCGTTCAAATCTTCCATTCACATGCACACCAATCTTAACTATTTTTTCTCACAAAAATAAGAAAGAAAAACTTCACTTCAAATGTTTATTATTGCGATAAAGATGGATATTCATAAGTTAAATTGTTGTAGTTGGCAAATGATCAAACTCAAATATTGTTTTATGATATTGTGTGGTGCACACACATTGGGAGAGTCAGGAGTTTCAGGATGATAGTATTTACCTCAACGTATATATATATCTGGTTGATACAGCAATGTTTCGGTGAAACATGTGCAGCTTCAATTATTTTGTCTTCTATCTTCAGTCTTCTACCTTTCTGTCTGTCTGATTTATACTCTTTTAACATCAGCTGAAGACGGTATGGAATTGCATTCATTCAAATCAATCCATTTTCATTTTTCTTCCACAAAACATGCACGATATAAGGAAACTACTGAAAATCTTGAGTACACGATAATTTACTATGTAAGTGAAAACCATGGAGCTATATTGAGGAATTAAGAGTATGTATGCATGATTCAAACCAAACTTGTATTAACTACGTTTTGAGAAAAAGGACGGGTCCACTAAAATCGGAATTGCAATGACTATTTGTGCCATCAACGTGCAGAAAACTTTTATTTTGTTTCAGATAAACGGATTTAAAGTTGAGTCCCCTCAGAATACCTTTAAAACTCCCATTTTCTTATCACTTTTTTTTTCAGAATTGTATTCGTTTTCCCCTGGCCCATCGCTTATATGGTTATGCAAAATATTTGAATTCGTTTTGCTTGAAACTGCTTAACGTTGATTTCCTTTTCTTAGATTGATTCAAAGGGTTTGCATAGGTGTGGAAGCTGAAATATTTTACTGTTCTATTACAGGTCAGACATTTTTAGCGTCACTAAAATTTGTCCTCAGCTCCAGCCATAACATTGCATTTACTTCGCTTATCCTCGGCTTATCAAGAAGCTGCTAACGCATTTAAAAAAGACAAAGTAGGATAATGAGAGCCCTTAGATGCCGATTCGATAAGCGCACCGAGGGGATCATAGACAAGATTCTGGATGGGTTTGAAACGAGGGCATAATCAAGTTTCGATTAATACAGATAGGGAGTGATTAAACGGCGGCTATTAACTAATTATCGGCTGGTCACTATTAGCGGACAGCTGCGTGGACCAAGCCCAGCCGAGTAATGCGAGGTGACGTGGACGGAGCGAGGAGGGTTGTCGTTACTCGTTATGGGTGTCGAGAAAAAGGGGCCAGGCCATTCCAGGTGTGCATTTTGCTTCTCGTTTCTTAAATCAGTCGCAACGCATAATACCTCGCGATAGTGAATTTGGAATAAAGGTATGTGAAATTAAAATATAGCTTTCATGTCATCTTTCTTGAATAAAGAAACCTGCATCTGTTTTGATGTGCATCATGTAGTAAAATATGCCTGTGTTTCCAAACCTACCAGCTCGGCGTGTGTGTTCGTGCGTTTGTTGCCGTTTTTGTTTTTGTTTTTTTCATCATTTTGATTTTTAAATCTTTTATTTGATTTATTTCTGTATTCCTTTATCATTGAAAAAAAAAACGAGTCTATTGAACAAATTTTTAAGTAATATTTGAACGAGCACGACAGTAAAGCAATGAACAAAATAAATGGAAGCAAAATGATTTTTTTTCTCTCTCTCTCTCTTTCTCTTTGTGATGTCACCTCTAGGGACTACTTGGCACTGACGATGTCTGCATGATGTCATGATGTCGATGTTCTACTGCAACTCGATGCAAAACAAATTAATGATCAACCTAGAGAACTTGGAAACCACTCGCGGTGTGGTTTGTACTTGCCCTCGTCATACAATTGTCTTGTGTTGCTTTTTGACCTCGATTATTCGTAAACAAAGTGGCAATCCAGAAACTAAATCACGACTTCGAGTGTCAGCACTATGTGGCAACTGCTTCGGATATGACACTTGAATCGTTCGCTATAAACGAGTACTTCCGGTGCAACTGTCAAAGCCAGTGCCGCGTCACCTACCAAAGAGGACGATATTTATAAACCGTGTGCATTTCTTTTTTTCGCCTGCAAATCGAACAGGTTTCTATTTGCATAGCGGGTCCAAAGCAGGCACTTCCTCGCACACGGCTACACGCCCCTCGGGTTGTCACTCTCCGAGAGTTGATGAGAATTCGCCAACAACAGAATGTCACCGCGCCCATTGCATGATGGGACGTCACGCACACGCCGTGCCGTTGCTCCTTTCTGCTTCCTGCAGACCCAAGATGGATGGTGACGTCACTCACGAGAAGACAATAGTAATAATCCAGCGGTCAAGAGCACAGCCCCATTCATGTACTTTTTATTTACTGCCATCTATTTCTTTTGTTTTCTTTTTTTATGCTTGCACGGTGTTGATGTGAAGACTGAGTTTTCTATTTGTTTTTGTTATGCTAGAGGTACGAATGAAAAGAAAGAATAGATGTTAATGACGATGATGAATATTCTGTTTGTTTTAGCACCTTTTAGCTTTTAGATATTTATCTACGTGGATGTGTTGCGATTGGATATTGGCAATTTGCAGATTCAGTCATCACCCAAGAATCTGCAAGCAAAATTGATATTCACGATTCACCATTTTTTTGTTCAAATAGTGGGAAGTTTTCAGTAATTAAAGCGTTACTAATGTTTGATGAGTGATAGATTTAGTTATTTTATGTTTGATATTTTCTTGCAAATGCCAACGATATGGGAATAATATTTCATGGGGATATAGGGAAATTCGAGTGACGTTACAAAGCTTGACAGTACTACTCACTCAGAGATTCATAGAAACATATAACAGCCTTTAAGCCCCGCCTTGTTCAATGCTAATGTTTTGTTAAATGCTTGTCGCAGAGGAAGATCTATATGCAGAAGAATGAGGCGACTGTCACTGCTTTGTTTTATATTTCGCGCTGATTGATTTCCACCGCAGTCATGATCTCCATGGCAACAATGTTGTCTTACACGCCTTCGGCTTCGATTGTCATCGAGCGATGATACCAGGGTCGATCATCTCTCTCCTTGTCTCTCCCTGTCTCTCTCTCTCTCTCTCCCCCTATTTCTATCTATTATACATCTAGCTCTATCTCGACATCGTTTCGTTCATTTCATTTTCAACAAAGAGTAACAATGTACAAACATATCACGAGAAAAGAACAAATAATATGAAAATAAGCATCATACATTATGAAAGAAAGAAATAAACATATACATGTTATTGACTGTGTAATGTTGAAAATGGATGGAAAGCTAAAAAAACAGAGATTGTAATATGCTTTCCCCTTAAAACCAATCTTATCAAAGTACGAAAATATAACCATGTATGGGTGGACAGAAGTATGAATATAATGTGACTAAAACACATCGAACACTACCAACAGAACTAAAACCTTACAAAGCCCTTCTTGCAGCAAAGGATGGAGGTGAGAAGGAGTCGTGAGTTAGATTCGAAACGGATCATTTTGGACTGGGATTAGAAATTGCATATGAGAAGAAGCACATTCTCACAAAATCTGTCTATCCATCTATCTATCCATCTATCTATCCATCTCTGTTTCTATCTATCTAAATGCTCATCTCTAACATTCCTCAATAATAATAAAGTCGACAATGTTGGGCGTACAACCCTCTACTTTATCAGCTGTCAAATCATCTATTCATTACCCTTCTCTTCCTTCCTAATGCCACTTGACTTTGCCTTTTTAGGGTATCATTACAGCGAGTGAAGCATGCGAGAGGCATAACGCTCGGCGTGCGCGTACACTTCCGGCGCGTTGGGATTCTCTCCGAACACCCATGTGGCCGCTTTTCCCAAATTTATTGTTTCCTATTGTTGTAATAGTCATTCCGTAGTGGGTTCTCTGATCGCGCATGAAAAAACCGCGACTGGGGATTAGCGGGCGACAGAAGGCGGGGCGTGGTCCGTGAGTGCACTGCGCACCAACCGGTGCAGCCCAACTATGATGCCGTTGTTGCTATCAACAGATAGCCAGTTTTCAGGATAATATTTGGGCACTTTCAAAGAAAGTAATGATGTAATAATGTGACGGTCATTGGTAATACTCAGTTGATTATACTAAGTGAGAATTAAAGGGAGCTCTTGTAAACGCTATTTTCCACAAGCTATAAAGTGAAACGTCCTGCATGGTTTTTCAGTTATGTTTTGCTTTTTTTTCTTCTCCACAGCAAGGTGATTCCTCTCCTGTATACAAAAGAATAACATAAATCTTATCAAAGTTATATGATACGGATTTTAAGACCAGCCAAGACGTTTGTGTGTGTGTGTGTGTGTGTGTGTGTGTGTGTGTGTGTGTGTGTCAAACTATGGAGATGCACTTCGATTGTATTAAAGAACTGTGATAATAGGTCGGACCTGTGGTTAATGCTCACATTAGGGAGGTAATCCAGGGTAAGAACACGGTTATTGGTTCGATGATTACTATCTTTATTGAAATAATCATTATAGTTATTATCATCAACATTATTGTTATTGTTATCATTGTCTATAATTATTATTAATATCACTATCATCATCATTATAACCATTATCGTTTGTTCATGATAGCTTCAGCATTAGAATGACTCCTTTTTTGACGTTGAGGTGTTGACGTGTTTTGTTTTGTTTTGTTTTTTATTTAAGACCAAGATACCACCTTAGCCCCTCGGTGTTTTGGAAAAGGGAGTTATTGATGCTTTTATGGAGACTACGCAACAAGTATAAATATAGTATACATGGAACTTCAAACTGACCTGTGCTGTCAATGTTCATTTATTCTCAACAAACATCTGACACGGACCACTCGGTGGACGCCTCCCATCATCTCCCCGAAATTAAACCGTTAATAATAATATCGGCCGAACAAGAAATCACACTGCGTCAGATGTACCGCTGGTAGACGCGCCCAAGGAAAGAGCAATTAATGGCGGTTAATAGGTAGAATTGTTTTCCGGCTCTACAAAACTCATAAGAACAATGCATGCGATGGAGTAGTTTATAATTTTCTTGGCGGGGTGTCAACCCAACAACAGAGCGCGAAGCCGTGTAGGAAGTCAACAGCCGGCAAGTTGTTAACATCGTCGGGCAGAAGCTAAGAGCATGAAGGGTATGGAGTGGGGGGGGGGGGTGCTGTATTCTTTGTCACCTTTCTCCAGGATGCCAGACCACATGAGACATTTTGATAAACTTAAAAAAAATGCAAGGACTAAAAATATCAATGTCTCCGCCTGGATTAGTTCAAGTTCATGTAGTGTTTAATATAATTGGAGCACGTCCAAGTAGAGGCAGTCAATGATCTCCTGTAATGAGACCAAACAAAACAAAACTGAAAAATAAAAGAAAAATAGGTAAGATTTGTCCTTTTACGGTAAAGAAAAGAGAGAGGGTATTTTGCGTGAGATGTTAAGCGGAGCGTACCGACCAATCAAAATGACGCGAGATTCTTGAGTTGTGAAGGATTTGGAGTTCACCTAAAGAGTTTTAAGAATCATTTGGAGATTGAAGAATTATCAATTGGATGTCGCATCGTTGTTCGTGCTGTATAATACAGGATGATAATGATGTTGAATACATCTGAGAAAAGAAGTATTCCACCACTAGTATAACTTGATAACTCTGCGTATGGATAACTCTGCGTATAACTACACATGAACTTGCCGCATATTTCAATGCCATGGGTATGTGACTGACGTCTTCTGCCATGGTTGCACTGCATTTGGTACCACATGAACTGGTTCTACGTTATTGCTTTTGAGTGAAAAACATGAATAATTGAATTTGCATATAACAGAAGCTCTTAATGGATTAGTGCAAATGCGATGACCGTCATGTAGAATCCCTCCCCTCGCATGCACACACACACCCACATACACCACATACGCACACACACACACACACACACTATATCAATAATTTATATAAATGGAAAGCGGGTCATATAATGTGCATTTTAAAACTTACCAATGAGACATTATTTAGATGGGACTCTTCACAACTTTGTGACAGTTTTCTCACTTTCCACTATCGGTGCTGTGTCATTTTTACCCCTTCCTGCTTAATCAGTTCATCAAAGCGTTGTGGCAAGAACCACTGAACGCACCATGGGAGAGAGCGGGAGAGAGAGAGAGAGATAGAGAGAGAGATAAGGCTAATCGTAGTACATTATGACCAATATTTTCTGGAAATCACCCAAATTCCCACGAAGCCCAACCTGCCCGAAAAAAGGCTCAAGGAGATATCGCGGCGCCCCGACAGACAGGCGCTTGGGATTTGCTAGACTGGAGATGCTTTAAAGCGGGGGATTTTTGCTAGGATGTACGCCATTTGAGAGCATAATTTTCCGCTCTTTTTTCCCTGTTTTCTTGATAAGATACAGGTCTCCTAAGAGAATAAAGCAATCAAGAGTCTCTTATGAAATCGATCTCTAATTTTACCTAACACGATTCCCTTAAAATTTGTTGATATTATTTTACTGAGTACTCTACTATAAACTGCAGCATGTGAGGTGAATGCATACATGACTCAGGAGTGATTCAAAGGCTAAACGCTAGAATCACACAAGATCAGTCAAATAGAAAAAAAAAACCGTGGTGCGGAGCAGGAGTAAATGCGGTGACAGTAGTTCTCTTAGAAATTTTTAGGTCATGGGGTCAAAGGTCAAGGGTCAAAGATCAGGTTGAAATGGTCAAGTTTTTATTTAATGCTGAAATTACACTTTTACTCCATCCCTTGTAGAATATTTAATGCATACACTTAATAAAACTAGATAATAAACATGCATTACGGCACGGGGTCAAAGGACAAGGGAAATGTTCAAAGGGCAAGGAAGAATTTCACAAAATTTTATTTTATTTTTTAAAAGGTGCACATTTCCTCGACTTGTCAATGACGTATATTAAGGGTAATAATTACTATCCCCATGCTTTCTGAAAGAGACAAGTTAAGTGCTTTTTTGTTATGCAAGAAAAGTATAAATATGTTGAATTTATTTTACATTTTCTTGATTACGTTTTACACATGTGACATCACAAGTTGTAGTAGTAGTTTTCTCATCCAGCCTTGAGTGAGCAGAAACTTCAAAAATTCATATCTTTCGAACGGATTGTCCGATTTTCCTCAAACTCTCTTCGACGTATTCTACTAATATTGCTCCATTCACTCAATCCACGTGTCTATGAAGGTAGGCTTGTCCTTAAATTTCGCGGGGCTAACAAATCGGCGTCTACATTGTTGTATAACAGGCAAAATATTGTTTAGAAAAATCAAGAAAAAATCTTTCGGATGAACGTGCAGAAAACTGTTATTTGGAAGGCAACTGTATGTCATTTATTATTAATAGCTGGGAGAAAAGAGAGATAAACATCGTATAAGGAATCATTAGATTTACCTGAAACTTGGCTCACTCAGCTACATTCAAAACTTACATATATCTATTCCTGTTTCATTTTTTTTTTAATGGTCATGATGGTTGAATCAAAGTATCAGGGCTACTGGTGGCTGGTTTTGCTAAGTCATTGTAAATTAAGCAACATTGCACTCGCTCTGTAAGTTCTTCGTAGCAGCAATTTAAAAAAAAAATGAGTTTTACACAACTCGCTCAAAATATGAAGTTAATGGATTAAATAGACAGCGAAAATAAACAGTGTCATTTCACTTTTAAAGATTACTGCAGGGACTGACGTATTAACTAAAGAACAGAAATGTCGTTATGGCGACTGGTATGCCTCCGCCATAATGCGTGGTTCTCCCAACATGTCAAGAGTATAAAGCATTGACAATATGAGACGACAGTTTCACATAATTGGCAAAACAACAACAACAACGAAACAAAATGATGTATTTGTCACAATTTATGTGTTGAGTGTTTACTTTCCTTGAACTAGATTTCATTTGGATGGATGACTAAGTTGTTTAAAGGAGCAGGAATTTGCAGATTTCAGCATTTTCTCTTCACCTTTGACCCTTGCCCTTTGACCCCAAGGCCCACAATTCTTCAAATAATCACTAACTAAACTGGTAACACTCATTATCATTATAGTAGCTTGAGCTACTTTCAAAATATGGGAAAACTGTGACATTCTTTAAAGGACAAGTCCACCTTCATTAACATAAGGATTAAGAGAATGTAGCAATATTAGTAGAACACATCATTGAAAGTTTGAGGAAAATCGGACAATCCGTTCAAAAGTTATGAATTTTTAAAGTTTTTGTGCAGTCACTACTGGATGAGAAGACTACTGCAGTGTATGATGTCACATGCGTACAACAATATAGGAAAATATAAAGAGAATTTCACAAAATTTCATCTTTTGAAAAAAGTACACATTCCCTTCACTCGTTACTGACAAATGTTACGGGTAATATTATTCCCATTGCCTTTAGAAAGAGGCAAGTCAAGTGCTCTTTTATTGTGCGAAAAAAATGAAAATATGTTGAATTTTCTTTACATTTTCTTTATACTTTTGTACTCATATGACATCACGAGCCTTAGTAGTCTCCTCATCCAGCGGTTCCGACACAAAAATTTTAAAATTTCATAACTTTTGCATCGATTGTCCAATTTTCCTCAAACTTTCACCGATGTGTTCTACTAATATTGCTGCATTCTGTCAATCCTTATGTTTATGAAGGTGAACTTGTCCTTTAACATTTCCCTTGTTCTTTGACCCCATGGCTATAAAGTCTTTCCCTACAGAATCACTGTACATAATGCATGTACACGTAACGATATGTAATTTTATCAAGTTTATGCATTGAGTAATCTACAAGGTATGGGGAAACGTGTAATTTCAGCATTAAATAGAATTTTAGACTTTAAACCTGATCTTTGACCCTTGACCTTTGACCCCATGACCTCAAAATACTCAAGAGAATCATTGTCAGGAATTCCTACATACATAATTATGTACTTAACGTCATGATAATACCATGAGATAATATGTATATATGTATACACTATTATATAGACGTATTAAGAAAATACCTTCAGGCATTGCAGGGATATGGGGGGGGGGGAATAGTGAAATTTTGAGAATTTGATCTTGACCTTTGACCTTGACCTTTGAATCCATGACCAAATAAGTCAAAAGAAAATCACTGATAGGCAGGACATGCATATAGGCCTACTAAGTGTCATGAAGATTCCTTGAGCCATTTCCGAGATATGGAGAAAAATGGAATCTTAGCATTTTCACTTGACCCTTGAGACCATTAGACCTTAGACCATAATGACCTAAAACTCTCTAGATAATCTTTATCTGTTAATAAATACCTATACATCAAGTTTCAAGAAAAAACTTTCAGGTGTTGCAGAGATATCGAGGAAATACATGTAGTAAAGTTTTATGAGTTTGAGCATGACCTTTGACCTTTAACCTTGAGCATGTGTACCCAAATGTTGATAGGCACAACTCCGTCCACTCATACATACATAATAAGTGCCATTAGGATATCTCAAACGGTTTTTAAGTTAAGCGGTCCACAAAATTCATTACGGACGGACGGACGGAAGGAAGGAAGGACGGAAGAATGGACGGACGGACAACTCAAAGACATAATGCCACCGGCGTCTTCAAGATAACGATATATATATATATATATATATATATATATATATATATATATATATATTTGTATAAAGAGGAAAATGCGCTAACAGGTAATGCATGTAATTTGTGTTGTAATACTTGTTAAAAATTAACTTTCACGGGTCGGTTCACGGGCTGTCGGCATACAAAGTAACGGCTTTCTTCCTAGATGTGACACACTCCCATAATCAATTATATTTAATACACTCTTCCCATGGGCAATGGATTAGTCAAATATAAGATCCTGCGGTATAATCAATCCAGGCATAAGACGACGTCGATTTGCTACAAATTATGATGTCATGAAGCTAAAGATAACAATAACGTTTGTTTTCGTCGAGATTCAGTGAATACATAGTTCTACTTCGAGTCCTGTTTGGCATTGCAAGTTTTCGCTTAGAGAGCTTCAGAATAGCTGCACGTCATTAGCAAGAAAACAAAAAAGATCCTGCAAAGATGTATGTACGATATATATATATATATATATATATAAAGGAGGAACAGTAAGAGGAATAATAATGTCAAAGCTACGCACCGATTTTCTCCTTCCTTTCTCATATCTCACATATGCAAAATTATCCAGGAGAAGCCAAAAAGCTGTTGTAGTGGTGACTTCTTTCACAAAAACATTATCCCAATTCACCGCTACGTGAATCTCATTAGAAGATCCAGCTGAGGCACGCGGCTGGTTATTATTCATAACTCTCTGCCCCAAAAAGGAACGTGTGCATAAAGTCAAAGAGTTGAAAGGTTGGTCCGTCGGGTATTAGAGCTTGGGTCTGCCTGAACCGCTATGACGTCTCCGTGGCCGAGCGGTTAAGGCGTTGGCGTTCCATGCCAAAGACCCGGGTTCGAGTCCCGGCGGAGACCAATTTTTCAACTCTTGCGCTTTTCCGAAAAGGAGGAACAGTAAGAGGAATAATAATGTCAAAGCTACGCACCGATTTTCTCCTTCCTTTCTCATATCTCACATATGCAAAATTATCCAGGAGAAGCCAAAAAGCTGTTGTAGTGGTGACTTCTTTCACAAAAACATTATCCCAATTCACCGCTACGTGAATCTCATTAGAAGATCCGGCTGAGGCACGCGGCTGGTTATTATTCATAACTCTCTGCCCCAAAAAGGAACGTGTGCATAAAGTCAAAGAGTTGAAAGGTTGGTCCGTCGGGTATTAGAGCTTGGGTCTGCCTGAACCGCTATGACGTCTCCGTGGCCGAGCGGTTAAGGCGTTGGCGTTCCATGCCAAAGACCCGGGTTCGAGTCCCGGCGGAGACCAATTTTTCAACTCTTGCGCTTTTCCGAAAAGGAGGAACAGTAAGAGGAATAATAATGTCAAAGCTACGCACCGATTTTCTCCTTCCTTTCTCATATCTCACATATATATATATATATATATATATATATATATATATATATTTATTTATATCAAGAATTGTCTGTGTATAGATGCCAAGGTAGTCATATAGGGCCTATAAGTGAAAGTGGTTAAAAGGATCGTATAGTTTTGGTTTAGACCTAATTTTAGGTTTCTAACATTTTTTTTTTTTTTTGGTGAGATAATGAGAAACTTCTTATGAAATATGAAATAGCATGTAATTCCATGAGGAATTTAATGTATTTGATGAAAATTTGTTTTGAAATGGCTGAGATATCCAACACAGAGCGATTCTAAGAAACGTAGTGTAACATATCGAGGCGCTAAATTATGGAATAATTTATCAGATGATGTAAAGCAAAGTGTATCTTTTTTTATATTTAAGAATAAGGTGGATAGATTATATACGTAGTAATTGTTTGCATTGAACTGTAACATTGTGCATCAATCATTTTTTTTTCAGTATCTTAATTCCCATTTTCTTCATGTAATATGCATGATTCTGTATGATTTGTTTTTGTGTTTGTTTGTTTTTGTTTTTTGTTTTTTGTTTTTTGTTCTTTTTTAACGTTTCCTATACGATGCATAAAATGTATTTTGTAATTGTATGATTTTTACTTCACGGACTCACAGAAGAACAGCCATTGGCTGAAGTGAGTGACCCGTGGTGAAATAAAATAAACTCAACTCAACTCAACTCTAACAAAGTGTGGGACCCACCTTTATATGGTCGCTTTGTTATACTTTGTTTCTAGATATTTCAGTCATTCCAATCCCGATTTTCATCAAATAAGCTTTGAATTCCTCTTAAAATGGTATGTTCTGTACTGTTTCATAAGTGTTTTCTTGGTATCTCGCAAAAAGTTAAAAGCCCAATTCTCATCTCCACCAATACTGTACCATCCGTTTTAGCCTGATACTCACTGTATAGGTCTTCTTAGAATCCCAGATGCACTAATCAACCTCTTGGTTAGCTTTACGACACAACAAACATTTTTCCCCTATTTTACGTATAAAAAATACACTTTACTAAGTTTTGAAACGAAAATTGAATAACCGGAACATCCATTTCTTGTGTTTTCTAGGTATTTATTCATTACGTATAAGTTTTTGATAGCCTTTTTTCCTTTGGAGGTTATCAGAGGGTCTATGTTAATTAACTTTTCTTTTTGAAGATCTGTTGTTGTTGAAGAAAATTTAATGCCACGCTCTTTACCATTTCTTATACCTATAGGTAAGTGACGTGTTTTGAGACTGTAGTTTTCATTCTAGAAGCCCTGAGGTGCACTGATTTGTTCCGAGTCTGCTTGCACTCCGCAAAGTTCACCACAATGAACATAATTTGCGTAGACTAAATTGCAACTTTGAATATTCAAATTAACAAAATGATAAAAATGAAAGCATTGGAGAAGACCAATTAACTAAAATGTATGAACCTATAATTCACCAAAGCTACCAATAACACCAAGTAGGATGAAGATGGTAACTGGCTGGGAATGTTGAACAAAAAAGAATCAGATAAGCCAGTTCGTAATTAGCTCATGTACACCTTGGTACAATATTGACCTTTCTTTTTTCTCAGTTGGTTATAGGCACTTCACTCGTTTTCAAGGCGGTATAATGCATAAGCTTGCCCGACATAACAATAATGGAATTCATGTTCAAACAAAGTATGAACTTGAGTTTAGACCAGGTGACCAGAATAGTCCGTCAGTTGACACTCTAGCAGGCATCTAATTCATTGTTTCGTATTGAATGCAATTTTTTAACAATCTTTTTCTTTTGATATTGCTAAATACCAGGCTTGCTGTCGGTTGGATGTGCTGGCAAGCACTATTTAGATATGGATAACATGAGTAATCATCACATCACAGATGCTTGCCTCAGTGAATTAATAAACAAAAATTCCTGTTGGTACAAATGACCTTTTCCTGCTCATGTATTGTGCAAAGTGAAATTACGAACTGGTCTATAGGAAAGGAATGAAGGGGATGAGAAAAGTAGGGTAGAGATCAAGCGGGAATGAGTTACAACCTAAAGACCTATACGAACTGAACTAAATGGCAAACCAGAACTGAAAAGGAGTTAACTTTAAACTTAGTTGTCTTACAGTATATATACAGTACAGTGTGATTGAAGTGATTTAGTTACTGTATACTTAGTTGTTTGTTCTTTGTCAAACTGTGGAATTCGTTTGGCCAAGTTGTGCTGCGAGCGCAGGTTGCCTGGTTCAAATAAAATTTTCAATGCATATCTCTTTCTGTTTGCAGTTAGATAATAACATGCTAGAGTTGTAGCAAGTCAAGTGTCATTTTTTACTGATTTTATCGAAAGGCTTTATTACTTGGGGTTCAGTTTTTTTAACCGTTAAAATTGTGCTGTTTAACTATAACATTTCAAAGTGCCGCGACCTTGGGAAGTATTAAAACTCGCACAACCTTTCAACAAATGGCTTAGAAAGACGCACGGTAACAAAACACGTGTCATCGCGACAGATTCCCCGCCAAGCCTACCCACGTAATGAGAGAATAAACGGGGATTCTCTCCTTTTAAAAATGTGAGTGCATTAAAGGGCATACCTCATGACGTAAATGGGACTTCAAAATCCCGACCTTTTGAGGTTGCTTGCGACACCGACATCTAAAATGCAGAAGTTCCGACACTGTTGCGTTAGTGACAGCGGGCTTTTTATGTCAGAGTCAGAGTGAAATTGTGGAATGTTTGCAGATGAATAAAGGAATAAAGGAATAATAGGACAAAGAAATAAGGATGACAAGAATGTTTATTTAAAACATCCTTCAAGAGAATTTACGAGTATATTGAAATGATCTTGGATCGTTTCATTTTAAATCAAACGTAACAGAGCATGAGAGGTGAACTAGCAATGAACATGTTGACGTTTTGAGAGAAATTGCATTTTTAAGAGAGTGATAGCTCAATCAACTGCGGAAACTGCATATTTTGATCTTTGATTGGTGATGTCTATGCCACAAATTCATCAAACGCATCTCTGAGGCGCTTTTTATGGATTATTATTCTATCATTTTAGGGACATACTTTCATTTTGTTGTTTTATGATGGGAAAAGCAACGAACTGTGGTAACATTCCAACACCAACAATGACTTATATCGAGCTTTACGAAGGAAAAAACAACGTCGATTGTAACAGGGAGGTGAACGAATAAATCATGTACATGTACCTCGAATAAAAGTCTTGTAGATCTGTCTACAAAGGGGCGAAAATTCACTATTGTTATGTGAACGACTACACGGCAAGTCCATAATCCATACGAATAAGACGTATACACCCCTTGCTGTTGAACACCGTGCTAGATGATTATGTTTATGATTGATTTCGACTTGATGGATATTTGTCAATTGGTGCTGAACCTTTCACTTCATGTTCTTATTATTTCTTAATTTGATTTAATATCTGGATTATGCTTCTAATTTGCCCAAACTTTCACTGATCTGTTATTTCCGCTTTGCTGGGTTTGTGTAGTATCTATCTCATTACGGTACTACCCCGACAGTGCATGCAATGCTCAGGTGTGTTTGGAACGTCATTCAGCCGTTTGCATTGTGGAACATTCTGAAAAACAAAACAAAACTAAGTATCAGCCTATTGCACAATCCTAAACGTTTTGTGAAATGGAGCAAGGTCTGCTACATAGTAAATGCAATCCTAGCAAACATAATCTTAGAACTAAGTGGGGTGATTTTAGAGGGTAGGCCCTCTGATGAGATGATTTTTGCTCTCATTCCTTTAAAAAAGAGATGGACCCGGCAGAAATTTCGCGTCGCAGCAATCCAGCCGAAAATCCCCCGAGCGCCTGGCGGAGAGAGGCAGGAAACTGCGGAGGCTGCGACGTCTTAAGAGCGATTTTTGGCCTATTACGTTCTGATCAAGCCGTAGGAAGACCCCACGTCGAATGTGGAAACACGTTGGTGTTTTGATACACTCGTGGCGTACACGGTATTATTTTTCGCAGGATGATGTGTTTTGATGAATTAGGAGCAGAAGCGATGACAGAAGCCTTGTTAACTCGTGAACTCCAACTTTGAACGCTTCACATTATATCTCCGTCCTTGCAGTTCTTTGCAGCCAGCCACAGATACTCTACTATGCTTCCTGTTAGCTATAATGAACTCATTTACATAACTTTGATAACCATTTATATGTAAATAAATACATCTTTCTGTCTAAATTCTCTCTTTATTTGTCCATTAATCATATATATCTTGCGGATACTTGTGTATATATGATATATATTATATATATATATACATATATATATATATATATACATATATATATATATATATATATATATATATGCATATGTATATATATATATATATATATATATATATGACTAACCTGTTTGGTGTCTTGTTTCAAAAACTTGCGCTTTCCTCGCCAGGATAAAGCGTTTTAATGCCATTTTAGGTTTTAATCTCATATACATATATATATATATATAATCCGTATATATATATATATATATGCATATGTATATATATATATATATATATATATATATATATATATATATATATATATACATATACAAACAAAATAAAGGAAAAGAGAGAGGTATCAGTGAGAATTGATAAATCCGAAAATTAGACATTACACATAAATCACACATCTTGGAAAAAGGGAAGAACCAATTCTGCAGTCACTGTTTCTATTCAAGCCGAGTGCAGATTAATTACGCTCGTGCTATACCACAGAGATTTTCACGGGCCTGAGTATTGATAATGGCAATTCTATGCTTACAATGAGAACAAGAGATAGAGAAAGAAAGAGAGAGAAAAAAAAGAAATGAGAGAAGGACAATCAGCCTTTTTCGTCAAGTGTCAAGAGATTTATAATTCATCTATGGTGATAGTAAAGATTCCTTGGACGCGTTGCTTTTATTTGCAATTAATAACAGGTTACCTCGTTTGAAAAGAATTATAATATAGGACCTATGAACGTTATGTCAAATAAGTTTGCCCTTCTATCATTCCCTCATGGGTAAAAAAAGAACAAATGGTATGCACAGAGGACTCGGTGTCTTACTCTACAAACTTTAGAGAATGCAAAAAATCATGAGCCACGTAGCTCGAGCGAGATCAATTTTAGATGCGTCATTTTCTGGCGGGATAAAGTCATGTTTCAGCACCTTGTAAGAGTTCGCATCGCTGCCACCAAAGCCTATCTTGCTGTCTCATTCCTGGGGTGACCTTGAAAATGGGAGATTATCTCCAGGAAAAATGAAATATTATAAATCATCGCGCAGCAGGCAGAAGGATAGGGGATGATCATACACCGTGCCGCACGTCGGTGCTGCCGTGCTAATAAAAACCGACTGTTGACCGCGCTGCGCACTGTAAATGAAAACTATTGTGATGAAGGCAAGATTTAGAAAGCATTCAAGGCATATACGATGTGCATTATTTGCATCATTGATGCATAGCCTCAGTAGACTTACTTCCGAGACAAAAAAAAGTCAAATTATAGACTCAATCACAGCCTACTGGGAGCTGAGAAGATGCAGCTTGGCCTTTTGCATTTCATGACGACGCATAAAGCCGTCCTATTAAATGATTAGTCTACACACAGGAGTTTTTCTCCCCCAAAAAGGGGGAATGCGAGCGGCATTTTTGCAAAAAAAAAAAAAAAAATGGTTTAGAATCAAGCTCTTGAGCACATTAATTGGAGTACGCTGAATCCAACGAATCCAGTTACCAAGCAAAAAGTTTAGTTTAGATCACCTAATCTGCATAAACATAATGGCTACCAAAATAAAATAATCACTTTTGAACTCTTCCTGCGATGAGTATTGCTTCTCATAAATTCTCCAAGGACATTATGTAGCAAGTTAATACTGGTTTCATCCCATAATGAAAAGCCGGGGCGGCAGAGAAAGGCTAGCAGGGTATCATCACATGTAATCTTCGCTAATATACAGATTACTGGCAAAATATGCAAATTAGGAGTTGACGTGCATAAATACGCACAGTTACATATAGGCCATGTTGCACAAGTATGTTTCAATTACCTTTGCAATTATGGAACATGGTGATAATGGTGTGCCCATAACAGTCAAAAGATTAGGTTCTTATCAACGAATTAGAAGTGAAAAAAAAAATAATATACACGTACATGTATGCAAATGATTACATGCCCGAGGTTGAAATGTTAGCAGTTCCTACCATGACATCTTAATCTTCGTAATCTGTATGTTACCTACACAGAAAATGAATATGAATTTGTATACCGTATATTGCCTGTTTTGTATGTGTTATTTTGTCTAAGACTAAATGCCGCTTTAAAACTGTTTCTGGGGCTACTGTACAACTGTAATAAGTTACAAGACAATTTCTTCTATGATTAATAATAGTTTTTACTCGTGCATGTCGACAGCCAAATACACAAATTACTTTACATTACGGCGAGAGTTCCCGAAATGTGAAAGTGATTAATATACCTGTGAATGCAGAAATACTTGTGACAAACTCAGTAATAGTTTGAGAAAATTAAAAAAATCTGTGCGGTTTGGGAAATGCCACACTCTTTGAATTGTAACTGAATACACTGTACTGAGAATTCCACAAAATCGTCAAAAGTGAACATTCTTAATCTCACCAATTCTACTTAGATATGTTGCAAATATTGTTCATGCCTCCGGGAGAGGATAATGTCAAAATTAGTGTTTTGTAGCTGTCCCTGAAAATGGTGAAAAGTTGCTGTGAAATGAAAACAAAATTGTGTATCTTTAAGTGAATCCAAATGCACAATGCAGTATGGTGGCTGTCTAAATATCACATAGTGAAACATAAGTGGTCTTAATGAAAGGTGGGACTCACTTTTTATTACGACTTCCTTTGTTTTTGGATATCCCAGCCACTCAAAAACAATGTTCATCAAATAAACTTTTGATTCCTCTTGAATTGTTTTCTCTTCAGTATTTCATATAACTGGTTTCTAATCATCTCACAAAGAGTTAAAACCTGAATCCCCTTCTCAACCAAAACTATACAATTGCTTTAAGCTGTCCACAAAGTCGATTACGGACGGAAGGACGGGAAACCCGAAAACACAGTAGGGGCCTACCTCCGGCGACACTTCGTGAAGGAGGCATAAAAAGAAATTAAAAAGCGGAAGTTGGTAGACATTTTCCTGTAAGAATTGGTCACTTATGTACTATGAAGTTCGATTTTGATCATCCAGTTCTGGTCCTGTGCCCATTAAGATGTCTGTTGATTGAAACAGGTTCTCGCATCATATTTCGAGTTATACACAGACGAGTTAAAGGAAACCAAAGCCTATAAATGCAAATGTGGATTGAATGAAAGCAGCAATATTACAACGTATTAGTGAGAGCTCGAGGAGAATCGACCGAAAGATTAAACAATTTTGGAATTTCTTCAGTTTCGGTGCCGTCATCGCTGGATAAGGCGGATACTACACTTCATAACATCATTGTGGACAACAATATAACGAAAATATAAAGAAAATTCAACATATTATTTTCACTTTTCATAATGAAAGAGCACTTGACGTACCCCTTTCAGAAAGCAGAGCGAATGATATAGCGTTTAACATATACATAGCATAGCATAATAACAAGTCGAAGGAATCTGCACTTTTCATGAAAAATGAAATTAGGTGGAATTCTCCGTACACATGTATTTTCTTTATTTGTTGTTGAAAAAGAAATGTGGTAGTCCTCGTACCCAAGCAATGACGGCGCCAAAAGTGTTCAAATTCATAGCTTTTAAATCGATTGTCCGATTTTCCTCAAACTTTCACCGATAAGTTCTAGTAATATTGCTACTTTCACTCAATCCACATTTATATTTTGGTCTTTGGCTGCCTAGTATGTGTACTATACAGTTGGCGAGTCCTTACCTTCTTCTTAATTTGCTTGATGGCAGTTACCATCTCTATTTTTCTTCCCCTCTTTCTCTCTTTCTCTCGAAAACAATAAGCCGTGAAGACCATGAAGGTGGTAGCCAAAATTAATATTTGGAGTGGCTCAATCGCCATCACAGTAAACATGTTTTCAGGTATACGAATACATACAGTATTTCGCGATCTCAATCAACAAGAGGCTCTGCGTATAGAGGTGGTTGGTATAGATGACTTGTATTATTATGAAATTTCGTCTCCTTGGCCAGAATTTTATTTTCCAAAAAACATGGATGTGTACAATACAGCAAAGGCTGTAAATAGGCGTTTCCCCGCCCTAATGAACCTGGGCGGCCTACGGATTCAGGTCAAATCCCACATGACAAACAAAACACGTGAAATAATTATCATACCGATTCATAACACTGTTCCCGCCAAGTGATGGAAGTTGTGAAATTTCGCTAACTTTTGCAAAACAGTTCTTGAAGAGTTGACATGAATACAGCTGGAATATGCACTATGAGAGAGCTGATTATGTCACCTCAAAATTGCTTTATTGATCGTGTTTGAAAAAAAAGAGACAAAAATTCAAATTTTCTGCTATCAAAGCGTAAAACATAAGATGATTCCGGGCAGAATAACTTCCGAACAACGATCAGCCAGGTAATCAGGATTTGAGACTGCATGGGACATAAATGCGTTTGAACAAAAAATGGAAAAAAAAAGAGAGGAATGAATGACTAAGTGAATAATTAATAAATAAGTAAAATGGAAATTTCCAGATTTTGTGTACAAATTAAAATGCAAGTTGTAAGGGGATGACATCAGCTCACTCATTTTATTTATATTGACTGTTTGAGAAGTGGTTTGTGGAAATTAGCGAAACTTCACAATTATGTAACTTCTCTATTTTCATTCGATTTTGATCGAAATTTCTTTGTGTGCTGATAAATTTTGCTCTTTCTTATCAGACTAACTTGTAGCAGGTGCAGAATTCTCCTTTTATAGAAAGTAGGGGAAAAGTTCATTACTTTGAATAACTTCATTAATCTGTATTACTTTGTGTACCATCCCTACTCCGTGTAATTTCGAATTTTTTTTATTGGTGAATATCTCTGGCTTTCAGGCCCAGTCAGGCGCTGGCATATATACACTCCAAGTTTAGCATCATCTGCATGGTTTTGTACAATACACCACCAAAAGGCGGCCGGCCTCCAATCGAGTTCAATATGTGTACATGTACAATTTATATGAAAATGAAGGAGGTGTGTAATACATGTACCTCCTTGTAAAAAGAAAAAAAAAAAAAAAATATATATATATATATATATGTGTGTGTGTGTGTGTGTGTGTGTGTATGTATGTACTAACGGTGGCCCGGGGCCACCAAAAACGCACGTCGGGCCACCAAAATTTCAGAAATGAAGAATTTGGTGGCCTGATCGGGCCACCAAAAAAGGTCGGATGTTTGCCTTTGGGCCACCAAAAATAAAAGTTAGTGTGGAGCCCTGATACCTTTTACAGCCATCTGGGAAATGCTATACGCACACACAACAGCCTGCTGGCGATGCATACACATCATTGCAAATACATGCAGGAAGCACTTCTTTTTAAAAGAAAAAAAAAATCGTTTTATTCTTAATGATGGCAACAACAACGCTCTGGCAAGACAGGGTTAACGAGATACATCATTTCACTTTATAGCTTATAATGCTCACAGACACAAACATACAGACCCACACACGCATGCACGTTAGAATTTTTTTATGCCCATAGTACTTACTTTTAATACAATCTGTTTTACAAAATTTCTCTATTCTAATATGTTATATTGCCACAATCTCACACATGATGTTTATCGAAACAGATTACTATTTGGACACATTTTCATTTATCAAAGAAAAAAAAAAGAGAGCTTGGTTTGAGATAATAGGTCTCATGTGGATAAAAGGCATTACTTGTTTTAAGTTTAGCAGCGTTCTAGACATCACTTACCACTTGATCAGGACAGCGAATCATCCAGTGAGAGGTACGAAGTACTACAATGTACATTACCTAGCTCACCGATGACATGCTCTCCTATTTCGGTACCTCGCTGCGTTGTATCTTGTATCTCACGGACATTTACGTTTGCCATCATTACATAACACCAAAACTCAACTTCGTGGGATGTAATAAAGATATTGAATTAATGATCAACGCAATTAACATAATGTGGTTACTATTCTAATTCATTCAAAATGAATATAATTTTCTCTCCATCTGCCTGTCAGTAGTATTTTGACACTTTTTGCATCATTTCTTGTCAGTACCATTCTACTAGTCACCACATACTGGGCATATACTTTGTACAAGTACAATAGTATTTTACATATCGTGTCCAGTTCAATAAATACCAAATCAATGGGATTAAAGATATTTCCCTTCAAAGACTTAGATACCAATTGCAAGAGATGTGCAGGAATACACGTGCATCTCTATACGCGTTAGAGATGATCTTCTCTTCGGATTATCGCACCGATATTGTTAGGTCATATATCTTATTCATATAAAGGGAGTGATAATCAGAAATACGTACATTGCAATGCATTGGGTCAATCTGATGATCTATATGAATGTCCCAGAACTGCTTGCTCGTACATTTTGCATAAGCAATAGTCTGCAGTTGTAGGTGGACATCTGCCATTGAAGAGTTTGATCATAAAACGGGTTGAGTGTCATTCTCAAACATTTCAAAGTAAGTCCATCATCAGAGTAAAGTAAAACCATTCCAGCGATACCTCACTTGTTATACACAACAAGAAATATTACTGAAGAGCTGATTAATAATATCCCATATTTTCTTACCATTTTCTTTATTTTTGGCAGCTTATATATCGCAAATATACCAAATCTTTTAAAAATGGAGTTAACCCGTTCTGCAATCAAATGCTTCAATTGTTCATCACTTTTGGGAATGTTCCACCTGCTCATTGCTCATATTATTATCAGGATTACAATTTTGCTACAATGGTCATTACCAATGCGAAAAAAAGTAGTTTCTTTACGACTTTTGTCTCATTTATTTTCTCGATTACGTGTATTACGAAACTTGGCAATTTTGCTTAGTTTTGTTTTTGATGCCGCAAGTTGGGTAATAAAAGGGCATTTGCGATGAGCAATTTCTGCGAACTTTTGCACCCTTCTGTCTGTCAGCAGATATCATCTTCATATAGGGCACATGCATCCAAAATTCCATTCGTCTTCTGACCTCTATCATTCTGACTAATCACGATTAAATCCCGGTTTTCAACAGGTCTGCTCGCTCAAGCTTACTTCACAGATATCAGCCCGAGATACACAATCTGACAAAACGGGTTTCCAGTTGGCGCTGTATTAAAACTTGCTACAAAATTGTCTTGAAAATGCATATGGTGATAGAATGCAAGTTCTTGGGAATCACAAAGCTATTTTTGCCAATTTTCTTAATAACTTGCAATAGTAAGAAGCATTTATAACTATTGTTACAAGAAAGTATTGATTTGCATATTGCTTCATTTCGAAAAGCCCACTCCCAGGCCAATTTTTGCCAACATTTTGGGTAAGTAATGTGAGAGCCAATTCTCCTTCCATGCCAACTTTTATGAAAGAAATAATACCTATACTTAGAATAAGCCAGGACATGGCATACTTTGGGAACCTTGAAAATGTATCCCAAAAATGAGAGCACATACAATCTGGTCATAACCCAAACGACGGACAGACATTTCTGCAAGAACAAAGAAAAAATGAGAAAATGTACACTGACATTATCTCGTCAGCTGGACAAATAAGCTTGCTTGCACATATGACTTCACCACTTGAATTTCACCACTCAGCCTATATTTACCAGTGAAAGGTTATTTCTATTTTTCTTTGGTGTGGCTGAGAGAAAAATTGTCAATCGGAAGTTTGATGAAGGAAGAACAGAACAGAGTTTGCAGAAGCCTCCAGGCATTTATAGATGATCATAATTTGCACATATTTCACTTTGGAAAATATTTTGAAAATGATACTATTACTATCTTTGTTACATCATTCTTTAACATTAGTGAAAACCATAATTGCTGAAAAAAAAAATCCTCTTCACAATAAAAACTAACACATAATATCTGTGCAAAATCGTAGCTATCAAATTTGAATAAGCGTGTGTGTGTGTGTGTGTGTGTGTGTGTGTGTGGAGGCAGGGGCAGGAGGGGATTTTTGAAAAGAGAGAATTTCACCTCAATTCTAAATACAAATCAAAGTGGGAAAATAAATTGCATCAAACATTATGACTCAATTCATGGTCATGCTTCTTCTTCTTTTTTTTTTTTTTTTTTTTGGTGTGTGTGTGTGTATCAATTAGAATAATGGTATTTGATTATCTCCAGATGACTAAAAAAAAAACAAACAAACAACAACAACTCAAGTTTTTGGCATTTTTAGTACTGCAATTGGGAACTACTATTATTTGCCACAGCTATAAGCCCATTGGATATCTGCACTTGATATTTCAAGATGCTATGCTGATATCATTGGCTTCAGTAAGAAGAAAGGCAAAACTGCTTGCTAATAACCTACCTTTCAGAAATAATCACTGAAAAATTTTGGTTTGCATAATAATACTCGGAAGCCATGGATTCAAACAATATTCTGTGTGAGCATTTCAAAAGTATTTACAAAAATATATTACTGGCATCTATCACATGCACATATGCACAAAAATTTTTAATTCTGGAAAACAATATCAAAATGTATTCACTGATTGAATTTCTGCATTTTCTAAATATCACTCAAACCTTTTGGAGAAATTCGTGATTATTCACTTGAATAAATACAAATATTCACAATAGCACAATAGACATTTTAGTTAAGAAGTAACATAGTTTGATGTAGGTTGAAACATTATCGCTATATCTCATGTACCTGTAATCTGTTACTTTCTATGAGCTTTGTAAAGCATAATCAACACAAATCAAGAGCTGTAATCCCAGCAACAAAAAAAAATGCATATATATATATATATATATATATATTATTTATAAAAAAAAAAAATGAACTCCAAGTGTTGGCCACAACTACATACTGTGAATCACACAGGACATAACATTTACTAACATTCTTGGATATCCACATGAGCTTCAAGTTCTTTACTTTCATTCATACACGCCAGCAGTAACATCATCAAAATGTACAAAGCCATCTCAATGAATATTGCATGTCACAAAAATCTTTAATCCACTTTTTTTCCATCCACTGTGTCACTTCCAGTTCCAAATGAAATTATGTATTATAATTATTTCACTTCATTTGATATGAAAGCTACTCCCTATTATTCTTTGACCTACTATAGTAATCAACTAGAGCGATTGTAGAGTTCTTGTTCTCTTTTACAAACACAAATTAAATATGCATGATTTTCTCTTTTTTTAATTTCTTTATGCACATTACCTAATCAGCATTGTGGCATGAAGTTTGCATAATAATATTAGCTGATGAAGAGACCTTATACCGTACAGGGATGAAAGACAAAGGGCTCGGTAAACACAGAATTAAAACACAGTGGAGTGAATTCCCCTCAGATCAGTCAAAGCGGGAGTGAGCGTTGGCTGTGTACACTGTAAAGCACTTTGCACAAGATGGCGCTATAACCAAATACACCGGGAAATCGCCACCGGGAGCACTTGAAAGCCTTACTGGATTCTTCACATGGTCCATGCATATATAGCAGGGAGGTGGTAGAGAGGGAGAAACAACGACTGCTCTCCTTTGAAATCATGATCGACATCACCGAGAAATAATGTGCTTAACTACAAGTGTAACAGATGGTACCCATGTGCTTTGACAAGAGACACCATCAGTAATCAGGATTAGCATTTATTTATCAACAAACATTTATAATCAAATATAAATATGTTAACTATTAACATATTACTACAATTATAATGACTATCATATAAATTTATACTCAAACATTTCACTTAATGACTCCCACTGCAGTTTGTTGAACAGAGATAAATTCTGAAGGAAAATAAGGCAAATTAAAATAATTATAAAAATAAATAGAGAATAGAAATGAATTAATAATAAAAATTGAAATAAAAAGCAATGAACTGAAAAAAGATGGAAAAAAAATATTCATATATTGATCCACATATTCCTTACTGAGTACCTGGAGTAAAAGAAAAGACAGGATTAAACAAAAATCAACATTTTTCCAAACAGTCGGTTGAATGTATTTCCTGTCAACATCATTCTTATCCGAATGAGCACCACACGTCACTACAGCTTTTGTTCATAGCTCTTCGCAGGGATTCCTTCATTTCGGCATGGGATACCTGGAGACTTTAGGCAAGCATCGGCTGAATTGTCTGAATATCAAACTTCAACTAGACTATGTGAATTATATTCAATCATTGGGAACCCCCTCACTTCATCTCTTGTTTGGAGATGTGCACCACTGGTCATTTCAAGAACAGCATAATTATTAATGTCCTCGTGGTCACTGGTTCAGTGGTCACTGCTACTGTCTATGTCTGGATCTCCACTGGATGCAATGGACAGGCTAAGGGGACCAGAGTTTAACCCATTTTTTACAAGTTTTTTTCTATAAACACCACAGAATCTGCAGAGCATCCATACGCAGTGGGTTAAACATTCAACAAACTTGTCTTCCACCAGGGAAGTGCCTAGGAAACTTGGTATTGAAAGCTACCTCCTCTGCTATGAGATGTGAGATTCCAACAACTGGCAGGCATTTCTCTGGTATTACAAGGCATTTGATTGCTGGGAATCCAAATCAACATTTACTCAGCTGCGAAAGGACATACCCACACAAGAAACAAGGCATCTGCGGCATACTGGGAGTAAAGCTGGCACTCTTTCTCTGCTCTGTGAAGCAGGTTGATGAAAACCAAGACAATGAATAACAGGCTTGTAGCCTCTGGATTTTTTCCATGCACACTCCATTAAATAGACCCCAAGACAGGGAATTAATTTGTCCCACACAAGGAAATTCTACTCATGACATGCAAAGTCTGGATACTAGAATTTGACACTGCAGTAACAAGGCAGTAGCTTTCTGCAACATTTGAACACACAAACGATGCAAGCAATAACATGGTGGTAGTGCTGGGCTCCATTACAAGGTGGTCTTAATGTTCAAAATCCAGTCCCTCCATAGAAAGTCTTTCTACCTTATCAGGGTATGTCTCATAGCTGATGCTACATCCATGAATTTCACTTATCTCTCACACACCTCGGCTGCCATTGACAACTTTTCAATCTTCCTGAAATGTTGAGTCATGATGTCAGATCCTCAAGTCAAGTCACAAAAGGGAATTTTTAACTTGTACTGGCTAATTGTAATGACCAATTTATACCTATTGGCATCAGCCCTCTTGTCTTGTGGTCTTCAGTATCACACTAGAGGGCCTCCCAGTGGGCATAGTCAAACCCCACAGCTTCACTCCAATTTCAATTTCAATTTTTTAGGATTTCATTTTTCGACAAAAATGTATAGACATCACTTTTTTGGTAACAGAAAATAAGGTTCTGAAACCTGGGTTCTTACATGTCTAAACTGTCTTCAATTTCCATGTCTGACCAATATGCTTTCCTTTAAAAAACAAACAAACAAACAAAATAAATAAATCCTTTGTCTTACATCCCAATATAGTGAATGATATAATGAGACTGAAAATATCCCACTAAAGTACAAGAAGATGGAACTGTTGGGGACGTGGGAGAGATGACCAATGACAAATCGCCAAAACAGATTTTCTACTCCGAGCTAGACCTTGGTAAAAGATCTGTGGGAGGACAACAAAAACAGTATAAAGACATGGAATCCTTACAGAAATGTAACATTGATCCTGCCACTTGTGAAGACTGACTGACATCATGCAGTAAGATCAGGTGTGGTGCACCTGAAGGAACCCAGAAATGTTGCTGTCGAGAACAAACATGCTTTGCATCACTTGTGTCAACAGCAGCAACAAGCACCCCCAGCCCCAGCTCCTGCAAATAATGACTATATATGTGTGTGTGTGTGTGTGTGTGTGTATGGCAGACACTGGCACTCAAGAATACATGTAGGTCTCTATAGCCACCATTTCACTCACCAGCATTAGATTCGCAACTTTCTGATGGTGACGATTCTTTGTCAACACGACAGACGTCCAGAGAGAGAGACATGCCAAGATACTGACCCTTATCTCCTGATACCTCCAGTGCACTGCACCTTCTTAGCTCCAAGTAAACAACAAAAAGAAGCCCCAAGTAATAAAGACACCCTTTCTCCTTTCATTACATGCAGTTACCTTTAATGCAACCTGCTCCTATTGCCTACACAGTAGGCGCTGCTCTGCTGGTGTAGCCCCACCCTGTGGAACTTCTGCCACATCAAAACACAGGTTTTTCAACTCCCTCTGTCGAGTTGTAGAATCTATGGAAACCCATTCACTTGCATAGCTTTGTGTGCGCAGGGAGTTTCCTAGTGACTGGCATGATTTGTGCTTCATCTGACTCCCATATGAATCTAATCATTATCATCACAACTATCATTCTTGATATTGCAAATGATAATAAGGTATGCTTACATCACATCCAACTATAATGCAAGGTGCAGCTAGTATGTTCACACACATTTTTACCCGTTGAGGACGAGGTGATTTTGCTACAATGCTCATTTACCACAGACATCTTCCCTTGAGTATACTTGGGACTAGTCTTCAGTCTTCTTACTTGGTTAACATCTGTGATAAAGTAAACCAAACTTTGCTAATAAATACTTCATATGACTCACTGCAAAGATGTCTCTAAAATTCCATTTTAGCAGTGTATTTTCCATGTTTACCTAGATGTGATTGCATTCCTTCTTGTTTTAAATGAAAGATATAGGTGAGTTGTGTAAACTTGAGCAATATGTTACTATCCTGTTAAGGCATAGGATTACACTTACATTTTGTATCAGTATATGCTCAGTTCGCATCCAATAATGTATGACATTCAATGTCATATTTGCATATCATGATGGACTTCTATTACATAAGTATTTACTCAGAACACCCTAGAATCACTAGGTATGTCTCGCTAATGCATTCTGAGATCAAACCAAGTTATAGATACAGTGTATGGACATCTGAGAGAAAAGTATTTAATCATGATGCCTAATGAAACTTGTCTGATCTTATAAAAATATTCCTTAAAATTGCTAGAGAAGTAATAGTTTACACGCAAGAATGAAAATGGGGGAAAAGACAAAACAGGACCAAACACTGATTTTTTAAAAAGTATTGTATCGGTAATTAAATCTTGATAATGACAGTGTATAGTTCAAAATGGTGCAACTATTAGAACAGTCCAATATGGTCTAAGCCACATGCATAGTGAACTGGGAAATTGAATATGTAAAGTACCACCAGGCAAGGATTTTTTTTTTTTTTTTTTTCCTGGCTACATGACAGATACACCACTCATATACAGGTATCACAAATATTTTCATCTCGAATACGTTACTCGTATTCTCATCAATTCCACAAAAGAGCAGCATTTGCGCAAACTCCACAAAAGAGCAAGATTTGTGCAATCTTGACTTGGGTTGACGCTCTGGAAGGATACATCGCTCACAGTAATCAAGAACATACATCTATGCTACAGATATTTTCCGTGCATGTGCTTTACCAAGCAAACACAGATAAAGTAGAGTCTTCCTTGGCCTGGCAGTCCCCCTTAATCCTTTTTGTGGCAAGGACTTCAGACAGCGAGTACAATGCTATGGGATTTTCTGAATCAATGGGCACTAAAAGCATACAAATTACCGAAGTTTTTTTCACACTTGCATGTCAAGAAAAAAGAGCCAATGCAGACCAGAAAGAAGTGCCCACATGAGACCAAAACTACTCTGTGAATTCTAAATGTTGTTTACAACAAGGCATTGAGCCAAATATCATTAGTCTAGCTGCATGTAATAGGCTCTGTAATTCAGCGTAACACTCAGCCCAGTAACAGTTTATATGGAGGATACATCATGCAAACCTATGAACATCAGACAAGCTTGCGCCTTCTGTCTTCTAGTCTACGTCTTCAAACTGTGACACGTCAGGCTCTGACATCAGGACCTCCACGCCCAGATCGCGGGAGAGCTCCTGAAGCTCTGCGTAGACGTCTCCAGGGATGGGATTGTGCTCCAGGTTGATTTCCCGGATCGCTGGCATCTTGCAGAGTTTTGCTGCATCCAGGTCTGGGGGTGGGGGGGGGGGGGGAGAATGAAGAGCACATGATAATTATAGTACACAAATACTGTATACGCTGTTATATGTGCATACAGATATTTTCGCATACGAGGAGGTCACGGACATTTTCGCGAGATGTTTTTTCGCGCATAGACACAGAGACATTCATAGGTGCATTACCTTAGCGCATGGTGACATTTTCGTGCATTGTTAAATTCGCGGTCCAACTGTGATTTGCCAAATTTGTGAAATTAAACCCTCGCAAGAATAACAGCTTATACAGCATACCAAGCACCAAGAGGTTCCAGTGGAAATTAGGAATTACATGTACAAGGCGGCAGGAACAGCACCATTCTGTCACCAAGGAATCCTTGATTTTGCTTGTTGCTTCATAAAGTGCATGACATATTTGTTTTACATCTCCCTAGCAAAGGTAACAAAAAATCTCCTTCCTTTTTTTTTTTTTTAAAAAGTAGAATCAATGCCATCCATTCTTTCCACCTGGAGTCTCACGATCACTATCCTCACCTGTTATGTCATTGTGGCTTAAATCGAGCTTCGTCAGAGCGGGCAACTGATAGAAACCCTCAGGCAGGGCCGTCAGTTTGTTGTGAGATGCACTGAAGCTTTCCAGTACTGTCATCAAGTTGATCTCATCGGGGATCTTCTCTATCTTGTTGCGTGATACATTCATGACTGGGATGAGAAAGGGAACACACATAATGCAGATTTCATTAATCACTTTTGACCCATTACTTGAGATATTGTACAATGTAATTCTCCACTTGTTGGATAAATGGATGGCACAACAAATTCTCGTCAGCACTGGGTTTAAACTTTTATCTTTGAAGATAATCTTCCTAACTTGAATAATTACATAATAATCATCTTGAATTTGTACAATAAAATACAATTAAAGCCATTAAACAAAGCATTCACAACAAAAAATATACATGTAATTAAATGAAAGATCATCAATTCCTCTCCTTAACTAAACAATAAATGTCATCCTTTAGACATACATCGTACTGTATGAAATAATTCATTCTTACTCAATCTTCCTTATTTCCACTTATTTACTGTCATCCCCCCTCCCTGAACTTGAACTTCTATACATCATGTAAAAATTGTACCTACATTTTTGTACAATGTGAAAGTCTGCCAATTTCATACACATGTATTGAAATTATCAGTTTTAACAATGCTTTGGACCACCTTTATGCCTTGATCAATGTGGAATCCATTCATCAGTATCAGAATAAGATCTGGATTGGAGTCTTTTGCACTTATTCAACACCTCTCACATCTGTGATTTAGGCAAGTTTATGATTTAAAAGTAGATGTCCATATCTTAAACTGCCAATGTTTGAAGGTAGCAGTCCTATAAATGCATAACCGCCTCCACACACGAACACATACACACACATGATACAGTACAATTGTATATATATACACGTAAGAGATATGTAAGAGTAGACAAAATCTTTTTGTATAATTGCAAACACTGATTTTCACCACACATCACTGATATTGTTTCATGACATTGATCTTCCCATCCACGGTTTATCCTTTAATATCCTTGAAAATTATACTGAATTTCATATACCTTTATCTGTTGACTTTGAGAAAGTCAAACTACAGTGTACATGTATAATCAAGTGAAAGAAAACAAAACAATGAAATGCTTAAACTACAATGTAGAAATATTCAAACTTATTTCATTTTGTCTATGATAGGAAAAGAAAGAAAAGTAAAATACCAGCAGTATCATAAAGGAAGTTCAATCAGACATTTCCACTTTTCTCAAATCAGAAACCTACTCCTACTGAAAAGCACTTTCAGAGATATGCAAACAACCCTGGCTATCACAGCAACTCTAAAAAACAGATCAAGACAAAGTTGGAGCAAGCAAAATGACTTGTACCCGGTACTGTGAATATACCGCCTACACTCACTAACAGTACAGTATTCATCGCATAATCGGGCATCTGATAATCGGGAACCTCGCTTAAACGACATACGCTTCCCAGAAACATTCCCAATGCACGTTATTTTCACTGGATAATCGGGCGGGGATCTCTGATAAACGGGACAATTTTTCTTCAAGCGATCTTTGATTTTGTTGATATTTTACACAAAAAATCTACCAAAATACCACAACAATATTTCAAAGATTCCCTATCAGTTGTTGTTTACATCGAACTTACAAAGCAAGCTTTGGACTGGTGTGTTTTGACTTCCGTCCATCCAGTACACGTACATTTCAGCTTGCTGCCCGCCTTCGCTTTTCTGTACATGTGTATATATGGCGAGCTAGATCGCTACATATTGACAACACATGTACAATGTACAGTGCAGTGATCGCGGCAAGTAAACAATCAAGCCGTGATGATTGAATGATTTAAGGACTTTTCATTGACGTTCCCACATCAGTTCTGGGTAATCATTTCCCATGGTCATGGATATGTATTTATACAGAACGCCCTACGTGTCCAAGAATAAATTATTCTACGTATGTTTAAGAAAGTGCTACAGTGTAGCTTTTAATCCACATATTTTGTGTTCGAAGAGAGGTGACAGAAGAACCCAGTTGCGATTACGAATGTACTCTACAATATTGCGAGAATGCAGGGAGAGCTAGAGGGTCGCGCCGAGGGGTAGCGTGGTTGTGTGTTCATGTACAGTACGTCAGTATGCATGCGTATGTGTGTGTGTGTGTGTATGTGTGTGTGTGCACTACATGTACATGTCGTATGCCGTTAGTGTATATGCAGTGAGTGCTCATCGCGAAATCGGGCACCCCGCTTAAAGGGGCCGTGTTTGCTACTCCCAACCTGTCCCGATTATGCGATGAATACTGTACTACAGTATGTCACCTACATGTATATACATTAATTGGCCACCATGTACAAGCGATTGAAACATAGTAGGGCCTAGCTTTTAACTAATAGTAGCTTCGAAGTAATATATCTAGTGTGGAATTTGCTTACTACCTTGTGATGGAAAGATATACACAACACTTTGTGAAATGCTTTATTAAAATAAAAACAACATCAACAAGTACAACAACAAAAAACGATTGTCTTACCAGTGACTTGTGGAAAGTTTATGGGCAGCTTCTTGGACATAACAGTGAGGGCGTTGTCCGACAGGTCACAGCTGACCAGTTCTGTGTGTCTCATAAGATGATAGACCGCTTGGGGCACAGCTTCCAGAAGGCAGCTGGACAGATCTGGGATGGGAGTGAAAAAGAAAATAATATCACTCACATTCATAATGCTCTCTGAGTGGTAAAACATGTGTAGCTAAAAGGTTGTCTGCAGCAGGCAGCTCCCGTTATAACAAAGTCATCAGTGACCAGCAGCTTTGATCATTTGTTGTATTAAAAATGTCATTATAGCCAAACAAATAAGGTAGATACAGATTTAATTTGGGAACCTGACCTTTTGTCTTAAGATTTTGTTATGACCGTATTCATAATATGGGAGTGCACTGTACTAACACTGAATGCCATCCAATGTGAATATATGCTATTCTATCCTTGTGAAAAAAAGACAAGAGACCCGCGGGTCTAGCGCTCGCCCGAGTATCGCAAGTTCACCTTTCACGCAGTCACTAATCTAAATTATTCACAGCTCTACTAAAATTTGACCAGGCATTCTCAAGTAGAAGATGAAAATGTACAATAAGGGCCCAAATTTTTTTAAGATTCCTTAATTTGGGGGGATTGGGGTCCCCCTGGGGCCCTTTGGGTGGGGCATGGTGCCCATTTTGATAAATTGAGATCCTGACCCCCTAGGGATGCTATGTACCTGCCAAGTTTGACGAAAATCCATCATGAGGTTTTCAGGAAGAAGATGAAAATGTACAATTCAGGCCTTCATTTGGACCTTCCCAACCCCCCCCCCCCCCCCCTGCCCCAAAGAGGGGCACCCCTGGATCTGCTATGAACAAACTTGAATGTACAGTCATTAATGTACTCACTCATAGTATTATCTTAGCTCTATAACTTCTGATTCTAGAGAAGATTTTTAAAGATTCCTTCATTTGGGGGGGGGGGGGGTTTGGACCCCCCTGGGGGCCCCTGGGTGGGGCATGGTGCCCATTTTAACAAATTGAGATCCTAACCCCCTAGGGATGCTACCTGTCAAGTTTGGTGAAAATTGGTCATGGGGTTCTCAAGAAGAAGATGAAAATGTACAATTTAGGCCCCATTAGGACCCCTCCCCACCCCCCCCCCCCCCTGGGTCCCAAGGGGGGCACCCCTGATTCTGCCATGAACAAACTTGAAACTACAGTCATCAATGTACTAACTCATAGTATTAACTTAGCTCTATCACTTCTGGTTCTAGAGAAGATTTTTACAGATTCCTTAATTTTGGGGGGTTTGGGCCCCCCTGGGGGCCCCCTGGGTGGGGCATGGTGCCCATTTCAACAACATTTTAACTAACCCCCTAGGGATGCTACCTGCCAAGTTTGATTAAAATCGGTCATGGGGTTTTCAAGAAGAAGATGAAAATGTAAAAAGTTTATGCACGACGGACGACGCACGACGCACGACGGACACCGGACAAAGGGCGATCGCAATAGCTCACTTGAGCCTTTGGCTCAGGTGAGCTAAAAAAAAACCCACACAACCATCTACACCTTCAGTTGTTGCATTTATATTTTGATCAACGTGACTATGCAGGTGCCTATAATACACATGATTTCTCTATTTTGACTCATTGTTTTCCTATGTTTTTCTATTTCTCACTAAAACACTTGGTAAACCAATACAGCCAGGTATCTTACCCGTTATGGGGTTTCAGACTTCACAATTTTTTAAATCTTTTTTATTTTTTTTTTTTCATTAACTTTTAATTTTCCATGACTCAACTGTAGATTAGTTGATGTGCATCCTTTTTCTACCAATTTTCAATCTACACTTTGTCTGTATATTTACTGTATGCATGCTTTAATGAGAGTGTTTATACCACATGAAAAGCTTCTTGAAACAGAATACATCGCAGCCACTCCCTACAATCTTGATGCCATGAAACCCTTTCACAGATAAATACCCTTGCTATCTTTCCTATTGTTCATGCAGTCATATAACTTTTTCAGATGCTGCTTGTTATTATTTTGTATCAATTTTTGGCAGTCTTTCTTTTTTAATGGCAGCACACTTCCACTTTGCAAATTGAACTTGATGTTTAGCTGACTTCCATTGGAACATACATACTATATTGTAGTGTATATACAAGTACAGTAGAGGTACGTATAGCAAGATAGATTTGAAATATGATTTTTAGATCAAGAAAAGTTCCTTGAAGTATAAATCATGACTACATATATTCTACAGAAAATAAAGTCCCTGCCATTATTTTGCTCCAGTAAATTTGCAATTATGGCAAGAAATGATGTCTTCTGACCCGATGTATTTTATGTTGTGAAAAGTCATACCAAGAAAAAAGCAAAAACTAAAAACATAACATTGGGCTAGAAATAAAAGAACTCCCAATGACATAAAGAGTGACATGAATTCAACTTATCTAAGACATTCATTCTTTTACCCAAATGTTTATCCTCCTGAGCTTTTTCACATCTCAGAACAACTCTTGTGACCGCTTCAGCTGCCATGGTCCAAAGAGCAACGTGACGCTGGCTGGAATTGTTGTGGAGATGTATTTCAGTCTCTCTTTTTTTTGGATTTCTCTCACCCCAGTTCTACTCTTCTTCTTCTTCGCTACTGTAGGCTTACAGTCCTCTTTGTAGAGTACAGTGTATTGTTGTACTCCTTTGCTTCCTCCAATGCTATTGAGAAAAAAGCAGTATTTTTTTTTTCTTTTGGCTGCCTAGACCATTGGTTGTACCACCTGATACTAATCAAAGTTCAAACCCTCGTGTAGATCTTTTTGTCACTAGCTCTTGTACTGTAGATCTAATGTCCATGGGCATGGCTATGTACACACGCGTGCTGCACTTGTAATATAATGCACAGATTTGGTGCTGCTCCCACCCACTGTCAGAATTCTATTGCAATTTATCCCAGCTAATAAATACATGTACATGCAGTCTGTTGACCGTCCAGTGAAGAGCTTCTCCTTGTACAATGTACAATGTATGTCTCTGCATATGCTTGCTCAATCGTTGGCACTTTGGCTGTCTTATATGATGACAATTTGTTTCAGAAGTGGAGTGGTTGAAATGGCAGACACCTCATCATTCCAAGAGTGTTCAGTGGACGTGGGGGCATATTAGTTCCTGACTCCTGAATCAGAGGCGAAAGGCTGTCATGCATGGATGGTCTGCCATATAGCTACCCATATGTTGTATTGTTATCTACAGTACAGTAGATGTAGGTTCCTAGGCCTACATCCAGAATCACAATTATTGCATAAATTTATACGTGTAGGGCCTAGTAATATAGGCCTAGATCTATCCGAATTTCGAGCTTACTCGATATAAATTACAGCAACAAATAACATAAAATACAGATCATTTCCTGTTCTGGAGTGGAGACTTGATGCACCATGGATTATGGGTCGGAGTTTTTGATGGGTGTACTAGTAGAATCTGTAACTGGTTAAAATAAAAACTCTAACGTTTAGTCTTTAGAGTCTGTCACAAGTATCAAGCCTCTGGAACCTAGCTGCGACTAGCGTCTACCGGTGAAACGGACGGACGCGGACTTGTGCGTACGAGGGGTGGGAGCCCCCTGGTGGAAACTGTTCACAAAATTGCGAGAACAAGCAATATTTTGTTGAAGCAATTCATCCAGCCCGACCACAGTTCCCCGAAGAAAGGGTGTGGAGAATCGAACATTCTAAGGTAACGTTACACTGATTTCACTCTCCGCCCATCAGCAGATCAGGCGGACATCTTGCTGCGGCGCGGCGATTGCCGATCAAACCAGCTCAAATCCCATCCGCCAAAGGGTCGGGGAGGAGCCGAGGCGAAGAACTGCTGTATTTTCGTCCCAGCTGACAGGATCCACGCCGCCGTCTCGAACTCTCGGCAGCTCCGTACTACATACGTTCGTGATCGCACGCACACGGACCACGGACAGGCGCTATCCACAGAACTCTTACTAGGAGTTCTGTGGCGCTATCTCGCTAGCTAGCTTGTATATGAACTGTCAGAGGTCAAGGGTGAGCTAGCTATCATGTAGTCGCAGTCATCACGTGGTTTTGTTTACATCATGCGAAAGATGGAAGATGTCCTTGCTTGCATCGACATGTCGCGTGCGTTTGTAATCCAGTAGCGCATTATTTTCCACTGTGGAAGTATCCGTCGACATGTAGATCTCATAAATTACACACTTATTAAGTTATTGAACTGTTAAGTGACATTTCATTGCAATAAAACAAACAGTAAACGACCTTTTTGAAATCAGTTGCAGCTTGACTTCACACGGGCGAGTTTCCATTTAAAGCTGCCAATTTGAGCTTAATATGCATTATATGGAATAAATTTGTTGATAAAATGTAAATAATTCCCAAATCGTGTCAATTCAGGTTAAAAAATAATATTTGAGAAGAAACTATTAAATTATAAGCTTTTTTAATGATCAAAATCTAAATAAAATATTCTTTAATAATCCTTTCTTTGAGTGATTCTTACATATTCAAATTCTCTGCAAATTGACAATAAAGAGCTCTCCTTGCTTGTAACCTGTGAGGAGGGGATCCCCGTAACAACATTTTCGCAATATTTACCTTTTAACGGACCTCAAAGGCTTTGCCTTCACCGTCATCTGTAGGCTTCCCATCGTCTAGTAACATTCAAGTAACATGTCAGCTCCAGCAGCAAGCCGCCAACTCAGCGATAGCCGTGATATTCCGGCGAAGGCGAAGAGGATTACTGTGAACGACCCGTCACAGCTCCCGAATGATTACAGCACGACACCAGGCGGAACGATGTTTTCAACTACCCCTGGAGGTTTGTGGATGGTTTATGTGTGTGTAGTGTGTACTGACTGCTAGCTGCTGCTATGCTCCTCCACAACAGCACAGCAGACAGTGAATGTATGAGCCTCGACCTCCTGCTGTAGTGCTGTATACCCCTGAATTACCTCCAATATACCATGTCGCAAACAACAGCAGGGCCGGGATAATACCGGGAAATTACTAAAGTACTACTGTACTAGTACTCCAGAGCTCTTGCTTGTACAAAATTATAACTTACATCCCTTTTATTGTTTTAAAACATGTGCTAGTATGCATTGATTATCACAGGGAGTGTTATGCAAATTGCCAAAGAATTTGGGTCTACTCTATCTCTAGCTCTATAATGGTGGTCAACTGGTGGTGTTGACCGAAAGACCGATCAGTCTGTACATATACTGTAAAACAAGGAATGTTCGCGTGTATTTTAATTTCGCAAATTTCGCGAGCTCCAAGATTTGCGAAATGAAAATGCAAGCTAAAGTTCTTGTCTACACAAGATTCTATCTATGCATTGAATGCCAGTGGCAGTTTGCGAAAATTTCATGCCACAAAAAAGGCCGTTGGCTCCAATTCGCGAAAAATTCATGCCGCGAATATATCATGTTTTACGGTACATTGTATATCTTGTCGGGGATACAGGCTGTAAACATGTTCTGCAGAGACTGAGTGTGGCTTCACCACCTTCACAGAATCATGTCTACAGAGGAGAGCCGTAAATGTCAAAAAATGATAGAAAACTCATCCGGACAGACAATATTTTTTTTTTTTTTTTGTCTACTGGTGGTCATAGACTAGTATTCTAAATTCTTTATGCTCATGAAAATGAAAATTTTTGACATTTTTTTTTTCAATTTCATGCAACCATTGTAATGCGGCACTCAGTGTATCAATGCAAAGTACAAATGACATTTTATGAAAATTTGTAGATAACTCTGATAACAGGTTGAAACGGATTCTGAAATCATATTAAAAGGACAGAGGAAACCCACCAGTATACATGTAGTATCAATATGACAATAATTTTCCATCATACCAACAACTGTAGTAAAGGTCTAATTGCAATAACTGAAGCATACATGTATGACCAAGGACTTGATGTGGAACTCCTTACTATGTTACCTTACTTCTGAGTCTTCTAGTTATTTAGTATGCATGTTGTACTAGATGGTCACTTGTTCTTTGTTCTTGACTAGGTTGTCTTGACTCTGAGTTTCAAATATATTTTAACAGCTGGCAAACTTATCCACAATTACAGTACTAACATGCAATTGCAAACTCTCTGCATGAATGCAGTTATGTGCAATTCTTTTGCAAGGGCTTTGCCTATGACTAAAAGCTTGAATGATAAGTTAATGGCAAGCAGTTGTTGATCATAGCAAATTCTCATGCTCATTTGATTCTCCAGTCTGATTGGTTAACATCAAAGAGTTTCTGATTGTTTTTGTGATAGTAACTACATTTGTAAGTACAACTGTAGTACAATTTTAGATTACTGTGTAGGTAAAAGAGAGAACAAATTTTGCTTGAATGTGGAATTACACGTACGTAACTTTAGAGTTAAATCGTAATTATGCAAAGGGGAAATAGGAAAAAACGAACATATGAAAACAAAATGTTTTAAATTCGTGATTATGCAAGTACAGTTGTACACTACATGTTTGTATTGGGGTGGTTGTCATCAAGTGGAAGGAACAAGAATCCTTTACTCAGTGTTTCTAATATATTGTATTCACAACCTAGCATTCTTGCTGAGTAAACAGTGATTCATTGTACATTGTTATGATTGCATGACATTGTTTGCTTTTTCCTTTGCTATAAGTATTAACTCAATATGTTTCTTGTTTTGCTTTGGATATGCAACAGGTACGCGTATCATTTATGATCGCAACTTTCTCCTGAATATGCGGAATTCGCCACTCAGTATGACCCCACCAAGAAATCTGCCTTCTATCCCGGGGGTCACGACTCCAGAAGGAACCACTCAGGAAAAGCCAAATGGCACATACAAACCCAATTCCGAGAAGCAAGGTTAGAAACATTGGCAAAATCATAATTAGAATAGAGTTCTCATTTTTAAAGTCGTCCCCTTTGTCATGTGACAGACAGTATCATATACGTATGTACATGTACAAACTGTACAACTGTGCAGTGTATATAAAGCTATACAGACATTGTTTGGAAACAAAATCAAAATATCCCTTCAGATGTTTTCTCATTTAGCTTTCCATATTATATCAAATGTCTTGATTCCTCATAAATGCTTGCACCAAAATGTTATTTGCCTACTTACCACTGGGATTTCACACTTATACAAAGTATATGACTACATACTGTAATTATACAGTGATATGTCTCAAAGCCTGTATCTCACCCCCTTCCTATAATTGATACATTCTTTCAAGACTCACCATAACCTGCTAGACATACCATTACCTCAGTATATTTGTAAGATATTTGTCCATTACAGTACAATGTATATTGACAGTAGACTGTCACATCACATCATGGTCTGTATTAATGTCACTGAATGAAACTTGTTTTAGGACCTTTGATACTCCTATGATATTTCACCCTGTGTATGGAAGTCATTATGCACCATTTTGTGAGTCTACCAGTATATGGTGGTATGAATTTTCTTTAATATCTTTGATTTAATTGTAGTTTAATTATCTATTCCTGATGTAACAATCCGTTGATTGTCTGTTATTGATAGAATTCCTATTTCTTGAAATGGGGTGGGGGGGGGGGGGATTCTTTGTGAGAGCTTTCTTGCATTTGCTGTGTAAAACTATATAGTCTTATCAACATCATAATGGAGGAGGTAAAATATAGTCATCAGTGCTTCTGAAAAAATTCATTTACTAGTACCAGTATTCTTGTGATTTTTATAGTGCTTTATGATGTTATTGTTAGAATTTTTATCAGCCTTGTTGTTGCACCTGTAAAATTGGACATGAAAGAATGTGAAACCATATTGAATGACCACTCCTAACATCATGCCACTTCGCAAATAGACTTGCATACATACATGTAATCTCCTTAATTGAAATGCAGTACACATACAATATGCCACTGGAAGAAAACTCTGAACATCAAGATGATCTGTAGATACTTGTTTCTATAAACATTGTAATTAGCTGCATGCAAATGGGGCCATGTAATATTCTAGTGTATGCTTTTGCAATGGAAAATCATGATATCTGCTACTGTACCTCTTTGCAGAATCTAACGAAGAGCAGTTTCAAATGGACATTTGAGGGCCCTGGAAACCAGCATGCGTCATGTGAGACCAGGAAAAGCAGATGGAGAATGCGATCTGCCGGTTAACTTCTGTGTAGTAGCAGACAGCGTTATGTGTTTATTTACCGAAATTTCCAGAGGAATGAATCCGCTTCAAAACTACTTTAGGTCCATTTTTTTTGTCCCAGCTTTGGACGAAGAGATGGTCGATTTTGGCTTGCATACCAAATTGAGAAGAGTCTCATAAGACGGGAAATTTTAAGACAGGTGGTTAAAAATTGGAGGAATGAAGTTAGGATGGGTTTGCATTTTTTATGTTTCCTGTGCATTCATAAAGCAGTAATAAGCACAGAGTGACATAAAAAGAACATGACCCAATCTCACTTAACTGTTTCCTCATGTATTTCAGAAAAAGATAGAAATATGCAAAAAAAAAAATGTTCCATTACATAACATTGTCAAGGTGCAATATGGTACTTGAATTGAATTTACACTTATTTCTTCTGTCATACCACATGATATCACCTTTATAGAGTCAGCTTATAAATATTCACCCTTATTTCAAAGGGTATCCTACATTACAGCTTGTCTACCTTGAACGTCATACAATTTAAACATTGGTTTAGTACAGCATTTCATTGTTCCTTTTTGGTGGCACATAATATTTCTTTCCTTTTGTAGTTTGCCTGCAAGTACAATTAATTTCATTGTGTTCCTTTTTGCTGAATGTACACGCATGTTGAGTATACCTTTAAATATTTATGGGGATTCTTAAGTCTATATGTGTACAGACAACAGAAACAAGATACACATTTTGAACAGAAAAATGATTACCTCAAACTTGCATGTGGTATTGTCTGTCATGGATGACTAGTAACTTATCATGAATACCAGCCCTCAAACTCTTTGTAGAGATTGTACACTGTGTGTTTGTAGTTTTACCCTCATATCATTGAAGTCATTTATTGAGATTTTGAATCATGAGAAATGACAAGTGGACTAGCAGAATATATTCTATTTACCTCATTTAGAGTATGAACTCTTGGTGTATCTTTAAAATGGGCAATTAAATGGTTTCCTTGCCAGCACAACCCCCCCCCCACCCTCAATATCATGTGGAATTTAAGAAAGCTGAACCAAGCTTTGCAGTGTTTCCACACATTTTTGAAAATACAGGTGCTGCAAAATTTGCTCCAGTCACATTGACTCTGCACAGGCTGTGGCTCATTGGAGAGGCTCAATCTAATGCACAAACAAATGTTTCAAAAAACTAATGAAAAAAAAAAAGCATGAATGTGTGACTCGCACACTTTTCAGGGAAGCTAATTTCTTCCAGTACAGGTGATTGCTGTGTAATGCAGCAAAGAGTGGAGTTTCACTGATTTTGACTGGACACATCGTTATGTGCTCAATCACTTACAAGGAAGTCTTCTTCTGTCGTGTACCTTTTGAAGGCTTATTCACTATAATGAGTCGGATAAAGACTAAAATAGCAGATACAAATTCTATGCCTCTTTGGTCATCAGACATCTTGCCATAATAGTACTGTAATCCTCAGTCTGTTGGTGCGGGGAGGTGCTGCCCATGTTACTGTCGATGAAGGATGACAAATGATCCAGAGTTGTGATAGAAGAGTTCCTAACATTTTTTCTTCTCTTTTTTGCGGTTAAGCATGAGCTGAGTGCCAGAAGGGTGTTTGAACTGTGCAAAGCCTGCAGGGTTAACACTGTTCTGTTTCTTGTGGGACGCGTAAGCTTACAAAACAACATTGTTGAGGTCTTTGATGAACAATTGTCACCTTGCAACCATAGACTCTGAATTGATAAGACAGCATTCCCTTTTTCTGAGCCACAAGTTTTATCACTACTGTATTAGCTTGTTTACAATCATGCTTCAGTTTGATGAGGCTTTGCAAAGTATGATTTTCAAAAGGAGGAAATATGCTTTTAATTTCTTTACAGCATAAGATCATGGCACCGTTGATGGAACATAATATAGCGACGTCTTTTTTCTTTTTTGTTTCCCTGATTATGCTAGATAGGTTTCTATTGTGTTTTATGTGTTATTTGATCAATATATATTGTTGAATGTATCAACAAAATGTAGACTCTATCATGTTAATGAAAAAGATATGAATAAAAATTTGAATTGTCAATATATGCTCTAGAATCGGCCAGACATGCAAAAAATGTTATGTTCTAGGTCGAGCTCTAGGATATTCCAGCATGTTTTCATAAATGTTCAAAACTCACAAATGCAAACTTTGTGAATGGATGGTATACAAATTGGACTTAACATTTTTCACAAAGTGGTGGTTTCATAGAAAATTTGAAAAAAAAAATTAATGCATTTGCTCTCTCATCTGTGTATACTTTATAAATATGAAATTGCTACACATATAACTATTCCCTTGTGTTCTTTCCTGGAATTCTTTAACTACCAGTTAAAAAGTAGCAGTCGGGCTTTTCGATATGTCTCGATGAGTGAAGCAAGCTTGACTTGTGGTTTCTGGCAAACTCTTGAGCATGTGATAAACTTAAGAGCATATTCATCTGATTGGTCACATATATATCTCTTTCAGAGAGTATTCAAGGAGAGCATTTGCCAGCTGTGTGGTAATATAATGTGAAAATATGTCTATACTTTCAGAGGTTTTATGTCTTGTTTATTTCAAAGTTCTCTGCAATAACAGTAACACTCAGTGTGTAAATGAACTTTATGTTAGCTCTTTACTTTTTCGTATACGACATTTGATTTCAAAGCTGCCATGATATCTCATATTTGAGGTTGTGACTACCTTCTAATGCCAAATTATGCTGTCATGAATTTACAGATCATTGTCAGGTATGTCAGACTATGATATACATTGTAATACATGTATGGATTTTTCTTGCTCTTGATTTTAGGCAGACCAAAATGTTCTTGAACCACACCAGGTGTCCAGAGCAGATTGCCATTTTGTAATTCCTTGTATTTCATGAATTTATTCCTGTGATTGATTATCTTTACACAAAGACATTGAAAAGTTGATGGGGGGGGGGGGAGTATAGAAAGACACATCTTACAGTTTCCGTATTTCAAAGGATTCACTGCTCCATTTTTTGTCTTTCGTATCTAGATTGAGCTTTTTAAAATATTCTTCCAGTGAATACCAACCAATGGTGTATCACTAGAAATTAGTCTCCCACTGTTTCAGACAAGGGATGTATGTCATGATATTCCCTTCTTCCAGGCTAGACATTGATATCTTTATTCCTCTATCTCTCACTGAATATATTTTGCTACATATGCCTGACAGAGGCATAGCATGCTGTCTGTGGATGAAGGCTTCTCCAGTAGATATCCCATGTTCCTCCACCAGCAGGCAGACTCTGCATTCCGTGTGAATGTCTCCATGTTGGCCACGGCAAACATTGGTCCTCTCGGCTGCAGAGTCGCCATAGTTTGTTACACACATCTGAGCCAGGTGCATATATATATATATATATATATATATATGGTGGAGAGATGGATGATTTATTTGTTCATTCAAATGGTCAAGTTCCACAAATGATGGCCATGTATGTTCCCAGATTCTCTGAAGTTTACTTTGATTTTTTTTTTATTATAGGCTATTTTAAAATGATTATTTTGCTGCTTTTCCCTTCTTCAGAAGAGTAAAGTATACAGGGACATCATTACAAGTGTCAATACTTTCTGTGTTGATATTGTATACTGTGCATGCATCACTACATGTACATGCTACATGTGTTCGGGAAATATTTGGTAGGCTTTTTATGATCTGACAAGCAATTCAGATGTACACAAATTTGAATGCACCACTAAACAGTGAAATAATTTTCTCCTTCTCCAATGCAACACTTGTGCTACAGGCAAACAGGCTTGATTCCATGTATTGTTTCAACTTGTAAGTGTCAAAGGGATATTGGTTCGCGGTAATACATAGGCTTAATAGCCCATAATGCTTGATACATGTATTTGAAACATTCTGTTTTGTGAAGTGAAACCTTTCGGTATCTTTCAGAGTTTGATAAATGCTTTGTGTTTTTAAAGAAGATACCGAAAACAAATGTAAAGACAAGGTCTTTATAATGTTAAATGTAACTGTGCAAATGGTTAAGTACAGGTGTACAATCTGTGGAGGGATGCTCATTTTGCGACAGAAATCCTCGGGGTTTGTTTGGTGGTTTTATTTTTCCTCAGCCCCAAACCAGCCATTGCCAGAAAGTGTGTCACATAGTCTGGAAGTTACCACGTACAAGAAATAATTAAAACATAAAGTCTATCAAACCAGATACATTGTTGTCACTGAAGTAATAACCTGTGGCTTTTGTTTGAGTTTGTGAAGACATGATATACAGAGTGCACATATAGGCCTACCATGTGTGTCACAAGAAGTTCTGATGAAAAAAAAAAAATGAACAACCAAGGAACATAAAGTGGGTAGTCCATATTAGAGCGTTTTCTCCATATATATTAGTTTCAATTTCCAGTCATGCCTGCCATAACCTGTGGCTGCATACATCGCTTAATAGCATGCTGCACCATATTCTTTTTCTTTGTCTCTCTCTCTCTCTTTCTCTGTTGCTAGATAATTATTCTGGTATTTTCAGCAAAGGACGATGTAACAAAATATTACAAAAATGCAAACATTTGACCTATGACCCAGCAACTTCATATCTCGTGTATTTAGAAGTCCTTCACATTCACGATGCGCAAAACACTGAAGCTTCCTGAATAATCGATCACACAAGTAATGAGTGTTTATGAGGCATACATGTATATCAGTATTGATACGAGGCAGAAGACTGTGTTGCCCAGTGGATTATGACTTTTAGTGAGATAAATGTATATTTGTGTCATGATATATTACTAAATGAATTTCGCATCATTGCAGATGTATTGCATATGAGATTTTCTTTCCCTATAAGAGGCATCTCAGATCAGCGACTTCATGGTTTTTACCAGCTCCTCTTTTTTTTTTAAATCCAGATTTTTGGCTAGTCTGCCTTAATTTATCATTGTTAGTCTGTGGCCAAGAGGCCAATGCAAACTTTTAATCTCTTTGAGACTGGTTGCCATAGAGATTGATATATCTATGATAGTACAAAAAAGTTTTTGTGAGACGTTCTGGTAGTTATGATGGTATAAATTTGGGTTCTCTAACCCATTATCATTGCCTGGTATTAACATATTGTGTAGGTGAACTGGAAGTACTATAAAGTACCTTCCAGTATAAAGATATGTAGGTAGCAGTGCCACATTACACTGTATACAGTGCTAGATAGCCCGTACCTTTCTTGCTAATCAATGCAAAATTACAATTAGTGAGAAAGACTGGCATAAAATAAATATGTCATTTTACGTTTGAACTTCTGGTTGCTGGCAGGTTACGGAGGTATAAGAAGAAATATTATCGCTGTACTGCGGGAGTTTTGTTAACTCCCGATATCCTCTCATAAAAACGGGAATAAATTACAACCTGTTGATATTTTTATTTTAAATCATGTGATTTCTTTGTGTTATTCGGGTATGTGTGTGTGTGTGTGTATCGTGGGAGGTGCATCCTTTTCTACTGAGCACTGTGGAGTGTGTGATGTGTATTAAACATCAGTGCCTGGCATAAGGTGTTGTTCTGCCCAGGTGCATGACAGTTGCAGCTAGTACGGTGAACAGCTTCTCTGAGATAAGCCAGTTTGGGGTTCCACTTTGAGCATGAGCAGAAAAAGGTCATTTGTACCAGCAGAGCATGTTGGTTTTTAAATTCACTGAGATAAGCATCTGTGATGCAATGATTATTCAAGTAATCCTTGTATTAAAGTGGTGCTTGCCATCACATCCACCTGGCAGCAGAAGTAGTATTTGGCAATATCAATAGAAGATTGTCATTACATTCAATGCAAAATAAATGGATGTTTTCTGAAGTGTCAATTGATGGATCATTCTGATCACCTGGGGCCCATTTCATAAAACTTGTCATCAGTGACAACTGCCACATTTCTATGACAAATTTGCTCTCAGCCAATCAGATGCAAGGATTTCAGTAGCTTGTCACATCTACAACAACTTGTCACTGATGACAAGTTTTATGAAACGGGGCCCCAGGTCTACGCAAGTACATCCTTTGTTTGAACATGACTGATGAATTCCATGAATTGTTACATTGGGCAAGCTAATGCATTCTGTTGCTTGAAGACTAGTGGAGTGCCTAATCAACTGAGAAAGAAGAAGGGTCATTGGTACCCATCTGTACATGAGCTAACCCCGAACTGGCTTATTGGCATAGCGCATACAATACAGTGCACTCCTGTTATAGTAAACATGGCTTGTACTGAAATTCCTTTACTATGAAGTAAAAATTCAGGTCCCAAAATTATTACATGTTCTATCTATACAGTGCACTCCCATTATAATGAACACGGTTATAATGAAATTCTGGTTACAACGAGGTAAAAATTCAGGCGGCAACATTATCCATTATATGTATTTTTATTGTTTATATGTTCGGTTATAACGGAATTTTGACATAACCAACAACAACAACAAAAAAAAAGCTGCCGGTCCAAGGACTTCATTATAACGGGAGTCCACTGTACATCCTGTAATGTATTTGTTTGGCTATAAATGAAATTGTGATTTTACTATAACAATAGAAAACTGCCGGTCCTGAAGACTTTGTTACATGTATAACGGGAGTCACCTTACAATACTTCCTGAGCAAAACCAGACACTCCATTTCAAGTCACAATGATTATACCACTCCAGTCCTGCACTTGTTCAATGAAAATAAGAAGTGAGCATACGGGAAGGAGTAGGGTGTGGCATGTTGTAGGTAGGGGTTGGGTTGGGGTAAACACCCCTCTGACAGTAGTTACCATGGTAACATAACCTCTGGCTCACCAGGCACATACAAATTACAACCTCTGGTGTTCACACATTTCAATATCTATTTTTCATTTTATTTTTGTCAGTTTCATTCCTAATGTACATGTATTTTTGTTGACCATCAACACTGCTTATAGTTTTGTTTTATCTTGTTTTTTTTTTTGTTTTTTTTTGTTTTGTTTTTTGACTGCAGACAAGATGACATACAGCTGCATACTCTATTAACATCCTAATTTCTGTTCAAAAAATTGAGCCGTGAGCCTCTTGCCAAAACTGACAACTTGCCAGCCTAGACATGTGTCCTACATTTCAAGTGGTTTGATAGTGGGTTATCAACATGTTCCATTAAAAAACAAAATAGATATCAAGGCTGCCCTTGGCAGCCTAATTTACAGACCTTGAACTCATTCTTCTGTCTTGAACTTTTGATTCCCCTCACAAAATGACAATTAGGCATCATGCTATGGGTCGTAAACAACCCAAGCTTATCACATCAACAGCTTTTCTTATCATGTTAACTCTTTAAAAGAGCAAACACCAGTCTGATGGGGGGAAAAAACTTGGTACATACACATATAATTATTTCATTGTTGTTGGGGTTTTTTTAGCATGTGTGGGTGTGTGTGTGTGTTGAGTACATGTCAAATCAGGTAACAGTGCACAGTATTCCTACTTTATGAAAACAATGGCATACTGCACTTAGTTGAGCAGTACAAGTTGTGCACAGTGTATGGGAAAAATGATAACTTATGAACAGCTGCTCCACACTTGTGCACAACAACATGTGACACATTCAGGCAAACTTGTTGTGACCCATATCACTCATGAGAATGAATGACAGCTGTATGAAGTTTGCATTCTGTTGGAATTTCATAACAACTACATGTACATTTCTCTTCAATGTCAATAGCTCTATATCTCTGTTATTATGTTTGTATAACTAAGCCATAGCAGGAGGCCATCATACAAATTGTTCATTAATCTATGGTTTGGGGGGAGTTTAGAATGCCCCATTGCCAATCCACCTGTATTTCGGCCAAGTTTATGCATGTGATGTTAAATCTACCAGAAATTCAGAGTGCTAATATGTGAAAATTGCACAAAAAAGCTAGTAGACAACCACCAGTCATCTTCCCACTCATCTCTACTTTATAAAAATCTGCGATTAGCAGGAAATCGCTCATCGGAGCAGCTGGTTTGCCATCAAGATTGTGGGCTGATTCATGATACATCATGTTCATAGCATTCCGGAAATGAGGTGCACAATATACATGTATCTCTGCTTTCAAGATTTATCTTATGAAACTGTTATTATATTTTGTGAAATTGGAAAGAAAGTGGGCAAAACTATCCAAAAATCTCATGAATGTACAACCAAAATTTGTACAATGTAGCCGATTGGAAATTATCCTACGAGAATAATTTTGAACATTTCCATGCTTTATGATTTGTGCATTCCTGGCATATTTACTGTTAAAGAAAATTAGACACGTTACATACTAGTTCCGAGGGTTCTGTGATATTATTTGGTAATGCCCATTATACCAAAATACATTTATGAATTAAGATATATAATTATAAGTACATAATAATGAAAAAAGTCATAAATTTTAGCAAATATAACAATAACACTACATGCCACAAAAATAGACAATGAGTGTTTGCCTTATAAAACATGTCAAAGTAATAATAACAGGCCAGACAGGTATTGACAAGAAGTGAAAACTTTTATTCACAAAATCACACAATAAAAGGATACTCTTTCTTACTGAGTTGCAAAACTTGTGCCAACATTATTCAGCTCATCTACCTAACGTGAAAAATCTGTCAAGTACAATTTCATTTAACTGAATTAAGATTGCCTGAGCATGACACATACGTCTTGCACAGTGGAGAGTCAGTACAACCATGTGTACCATCAAGCTTAGAAGCAAATGATGTTTCACACCTAGCTTTACCATTTCTAATACGAAAGGAAAGCATATGGCACAACTTTTGTACATTTTGATATCCGGGAATTAAAGATGTAGTGTATAACAAACTTTATCATTTGCTTGTGAAATTTGACATTTCCTTGGATTTCATAGTAATGTGACATATCACAATTTTGAATAGGAATGTTAAATATACACACTCTATCCTCTGTGACATATCTGAACATGTGCTGTCAAAACCAATCAACTTGGAGAATACCACGTACATGAACCAGTGATCGAGTTATGTGTTTGTGATTGTTTGCACAAGGTTTTGTTTCCCTGTGTTAACCTTTCACTATTGGCAGTGTAAGTTTCAAGAATTTTAAGCAACCTAACAAGTTGGTGCTGTAAATTTTGTGTCTTAACAGTGACAGCTACATGAACCATAAAACTCAATTCAATAAAACTCAATTCATGAAGTAATGATGGCATGATAGTTATCTCTGAAGTGCTACAATGTTGTTGTATGTGTGTGTGTTTCAAAGAGAGTTGTCATCCCACATCCCACAAACGAAGTGGAATTAAACCAAGTGATAGATCACTGTATAAAACATGATGTGATCAATTATGATAGGGCAACCTTTGTCTGTCTCTTCACAATCTGAGAACCTTCATCTCACTTTCTCTTTTTATACCCTTTCTTCTAACACCCAGGAATATTGCTTGCATAATCTAACAATCTGCATATTCTGGATTACCTATTTTCCTCATAGTATACTTCAGGCCTTCATCCAACACAGCGCACGAGGTCAGGTAAGGTATTCCTATTTAAATGAGGTACATGTATACATTTCACATCCTCCATGATCATATAATCACACTTTTATCTCTTCAGCCTTTGTAGTAACATATCGTATCAAGAAATTAGTACTGAACATATCTGTGACTTAAAACATCAATACACACATCCATGCCACATCTATAAATAAGTGTCAACGTGTGTGCATATCACAGTTTACAAATGAAAATTGTTGGACAGAACTCACTAATCCTCAACCTAACAAATATATACATACCAAACCATACCCTTTTAGGGAACTAAGCATACTTATTTCATTCATGATGAACTGACTATTAGCATCCTATTGATATGCAAGAAAAGTGGATACATGGGTAGCAGAGATGGACAAATTTTGGAAATACATAACTAGTACTTGCAGTTTAGCAACCTGACATGCGTACACACATTACCCTGTATCTACATAGAACTCTGCAGAAAATGCCAATAAGCCAACAATTTAGTCTGCTGTACTTAACCCTGGTTTGAATTCATTATTTTAATTTTTAGCTTTTATCACACTAGCAACAGAGAGGATATAAAGCTCAAATTAACTGTACTCATCACTGAATGGACAGGTGTAAAAGTCTGCCAAACATTGTAGTCTGTTTAAAACAGAATAACACACTGAATGCACTGCCAGACTGTACTACGTATAAAGGGTATAGAGACAGGGCATTGTGAAGTCATAATCCATACTACTGAGTAACTCCCTTCTGTAGGTTGCATGACAGAATAACAAGAAATACACTTATCCTGCAAACTTCCTGTAGGGTAAGAGTATTTTTGGTGCAACAGACTGAGTGTTTTCAGATACCGTAATAATTCCTCTACTTGGCAGTTTCAGCCACCTATCATACTGCATTAAAAACAAACATGACATAAAGAAAATGGCAAAAGCAAAACTAGAAGAAAAGATGCTACTTCCATCATTCTAACTGTTCACATGCAAGTCAGAAAAATAGCATTATGAACTATATGGCATTCTAATTATTCAAAAATATAATTATATATTTTGTTCTGCTTGATATATCAGTACACATTGCATAGTACTGCTGATTGATCAGTCCTGTAATGGAGAGTATATATTATGAACTGCATGAACCATAGAGAGCAATTCTCTTAAACACACTTTGTACAATGCAGCAAACTGTACTTTTGGCGAGAGCAGTTATGCACACTCGCATAAATACATGTATGTATTCTTTTCTATTCAAAGCAGTCACATAGTCCCATCATCAGCACTAATACCTTACTTTTTTTTTTTTAATGAAGATAAGTCTACTTGTCTCAAAGTTGCATAATATTTGAAGCACCAAAAATATGATCTGAAATAGATTATGACTGTCTTTTAATAGCTTTAAGTGTTTTTTTTTTGTTTAAACTGTACTCAACAGCTATATTAAAATGCAAAAATAGAACCATCCCTAATATCTTTTAAATCAAGGATTTCATAATAACCATGAAATCTCTGGGAAAAAAAGGGGGGGGGGGGCTAAGATGCATCCCTCTGCACCATAAAGCACAGGGAAATTCTTAACCCATACGCTCCTGCCATAGCATTTATCATACAAGCACACTATGTGTTGGGTACTCTGCCTACCTTAGAATTTCTCCGGCTTATATACTATTCATTCACCCCTTTCTAGTACATTCTATAATTTTCTCCAACCTGGGGCCACATACCTGAACATACTAGCAAGTCCAAATTCCAGGAATCCTGGATGACTCACTGCCTAACTATGTGCATAACATCATTGCCAAAATTAACTACCAATCACATTAGGTTACAGGGGCAGTGCCTCACTCAGCCAAATATGTAAGCACTTCCCAGAATATTTTGGAATGGGTTAAATCATTCTAGATTGAGTGAGCTATAATGTATTTCCTGTCACATGCATACATGTACTGTAGCTTCATTTTATATCACGTAGAAAATTCTCCACTGATCTGGTCAGCCTATATGTACTATATCTAATATCATATAGAATGTTCTCCACTAATCTGGTCACCCTGTGTACATACACATTAAAACAACCATGCATACAGCCTTGATACATGTACATAACTACTTGTGTGTACATTTGCGACAAGAGAGAGGTAAAGCTAAAATATGGTCTAAAGAGGCACTTCAAGGGATCAGAAGTTTCTTGACAGAGACTTCTCATACAACGACCAAAATATAAAGACTACCCCAAGATAAAAACAAACAAGAGAAAGACCCGAGGAGTCAAATCTAATTCAGTCTTCTTGCTAAATAGTTTTATGAATACTTGCTCATGGATTCTTCTGTTAACTCATTGAAGACGGACTGTTCCTATAACCACATTTCCCATTCACCCCTGCTTAAGAATACTCATGAATGACACATGGTACCATCAACATGCTACATCACAAGGTGGCATGTCAGTTCACACCAATGCTTTCTCTCATTTCAGATTCATGCATTCAAGAATAATTTATATGTATCTGGTATAAGATACATGAACATACATGTAATACTAATACCAAACTATAACCAAGATAAAAATTAAAGTAGCCTTCATACGATAATTGGGAACACAGAAATGCAACCCAGTTAGCAAAAGAAGGAAAAATATTAGTCACTTTTGGAAAGTGATAAGGGACAATCAAAGTATTCTTCTTTGAAGGAAAAACATTGGAACTGTCTCTAGACATCCTTTCATTTTGTTCCTGATTTTTTTTTTTTCTACACTCAGGAACTTATTACATTAGATGATACTGATGCCTTTTGCCTTAAATGATTTCAAAGATAGCATTGACCTGATTTGCCCCACTTTTATTTGACTTAAAAATGTTCTTTGAAGACATATCTGGAATACAGTGCTGACTTCTGCCAACACATAATCACACTGTCATGGTGTTTCTCAACACTGTATACAGCATATATTTAGCGAGTCTAAATTTTCGTGAATCGAGACTTCCCGACGATTTCGTGAGTGGTATGGAGAAATGCATATGTGTGCAACACATTCACATCAGGATCAGAGCCAATATTTTCGCATGTCTTTAATTTCGCGAACTGCGGCTGACTCGCAAAATTCACGAAATATTCAGCGAATACAGTGCATTTTTCAACTTTTCACAATGTAATGGTATGAGGCGATATTTTAATTGCCTTGCCAGAGCAAACCTCACTGAGGCATAAAATTTCACTTGCTGAAAATGAGTTAAAATTATGAAAATTCTTTGGTTCTGACTAGTGGGTAATGCACACTAGTAGGGATGGCCACAAACATTCAACAGGTAATTGGGAAATTAAGTTTTTATACCACCAACACAGAAGCATCAAACAATCTTGAGATAATGGCACATCGAAGGGTCAAGTCATTAATTAAAAAAAAAAATTACAAGACAGCACGTTCCAACTTTAGGAGTCCCTAAAGTTGATTCAAGCAACATGAAAGGTAGTCACGTTAATAAGGGTCATTACGAAGAAATTTGTGAAGATGCATTTGTATTAATTCAGCATTTTAACCCTTTCCACACTGAATTCTGATATCCAGGTAGACTTAACAAAAAAACAACAACAGACAAACAAACAAACAAACAGCAAACAAAACAAGACAACACAAACAAATGAAAACAAGAAAATGCTAATTATCACTTTTCAGGACTGGATGAATTGAAGTATCAACCCATCATTCCTCAAAGTTTCAGGTTTGTAGCTTCACGACAAGTATTCTCTGTGCAAGATCATCGCAATGATATGGGCATGGTCATCTTCCTACTGAGATAAGTATTGGGAACAAGTGGGGGATTTGAGGGGGATGGGGGATGGACAAAGTGATGGATGGGACAAGTGATGGGTTTATGGCCCATGGTAGTGAAAGACGAGGAGACACAATATATAGCACTTGGTGAGAATTAGTCTGGAGCTGGCACGCTTTGGTTACAGCTCCTCCCTCCATTTACCCTCTGTGATGCGCTGGCGAAGGTCTTTCATTGTTGAATGTACCTGAGCAGAAAGAGAGCATGAAATGATACAGCAATCACTACACAGTATGCCTTCATGACTGGCATAGGTCATATTAAAACTGTTATGCTCTATATTTCATGGTGATTTTATTTTTCCTAATTTTGTTGTTGAAATTTAATTGTTGAAACCAAGATTCCTCTCTAGTTTCATACTCTGGACAAGTTCACTGTAGGTGTTTAGTAAATCAATTCCTAATCTACTCTCTCTTATCATGACTAAAATCTACTTGCAGTACTGTATGCCACAAAATGTAGGTCAATCGTAATGTTTTCAGAGTTGTGCAAGTTTGCATGGGGGAGGCTTTACAGGGAAAGGCATTTCAAAGATGTTTTAAATATATACATATGTAAATCTGTATATCACGAAAAGATGAGTGGTGTCTATGTGGCTAGAAAATATGGCAAAGTGCTACACCCAAAGTTTTTATCAACATTTCAAAAATGTACCTCCTGTCCCAGGTCCCTCGCTTTATTGTGGAGCTCCCTGGGCTCTGGCATCCGGGGCTTCTCCCCAGGCTTGCCCTGCAGGGACTTGCGGTGCTCCATCTCAGCCTCCAGTGCAGCCTTCTGGGCCATCTCGTGCTTGAGGATCTTCCCTTCGAACGCTGCCAGCTCCTCCTGGAAGTAGGCGAGATGGACACTTGTCAAGATGTTTCTATGGCAACTGATTGACAAACTGCCCTTCATCGACATAAATAAGCACCGATTATTCAGAATTTAGTAGTAGCCACAATGAAAAATCATGGGCAGACAAACTCAGATTGGACTCAAACCCAACTATTCATGTCAAAGAGTTGTATAAATATGCAAAACCAGCTTTTACAAAGGATATGAATCAGCACTGGGTTGTCTAGTGGACGCTATCCTTGTCTAGCAATCAGGAGAGTGTTGGTTAGAGTGTAACCCGAGTATGTACACTTAATAGTCAGTGCTTCTTTACATTGCTGAAGGGCAATTTGTCAATCCTGGTAAGGCCCCCCAAAAAAGAATGGTTTGTTTGCCCTTCGCGACCGACCGAAAATCACGGAAATTTCGGGTCGGGTGTTTTATTTTTTTTTTTTTTTTCTCTTTCAAGTTTATCTCTTTCCACAAATTTCATCTTCTGCAAATTTGTGAACGGTTTTAACCCTACAAAGACTGGGGGGGGGGCCTAAAAGGCCCCCCCCCCGCGACATTTTGTGCGATTACTTGGCAACGCGCACTGCTTTCACCGCGATGCTCTATGACTTTTTTCTTTTGATTTTCCCGCACATTTTGACACCAAATTTGCGACGCCCGGGGGTATGGTTCTGATGTTATGTAACTTTTTGTACGTGCACATCGGACTGAAAATGGCTCCAAAATGTGATTTTGTGTACAAAGTGAATGCAAATTTATATTTTTCACATGGTTCATATAAATATGCTTATTTTTACTCTCAATGGCTGAAATCAATTTGTTTTAGCAGTATTGTTCTTCAAAAACGTCTGACATAAAATTTTGCTGAAAAAAAAGACAAAAACAAAAGGTTAAAAAACAGAGAAATACATAAGAAATTCATAAAACAATACAATACATAAGAGATTAATTTTGATACCGACTTTTTTTTTCAAGTACATTTGCTAAGAATGCCACAAAGAGTATTTTGACCAAAAATTTGCACTTATGGAACTTTATTTACTGATTTATAGCAAAAAGTCTGATTTTTGCATAAATTGGCATCATTAATTGATATAAAATAAAAGAAGACTATTTTAAAAAATCTAATTATGTGATCTTGTAGATTACATCGAAAACTACCATTGTGCAAATTTTCGCGGTGATCGCGCGATCCACGGCCGAGATCTCAAGGGGGGGGGGGGGGGGGGGGGCCCTTTAGCCCCCCCCCCCCCCCCACCCCCCACCCAGTCTTTCCAGCTACCAAAATACCCCAGTCTTTTTACGGTTAAACCCAAAATTATCCATTTTAAGCTAAAGAAAGAATGAAAAAAAAAGTCTAAAAATGTTTTTTTCATCTCATCGACCCGTCGTTATCGTGTTCAGGCTGCGCGGGGCCGCAGGCTACATTTTATGACATGCATTGCATGCTAGCTACCTTTTTGGCTCACGTGCATAGGTAGTGCGCCTGCTAGCTTGCTACCGTACCGGCCGAGGCGCAGCGCAGCACGACTGCCAAGATGGCTACTTTTGCAGCATCCGTTACCAGCTGTCATGGCACCAAAACTGTTTGGAGTTCAGTTGCCAGCATCTCACTGGAAGGTACTTTTTTTGAGCTGTTTGCAAAATTGAACAAAGATGAACGTTATAAGTGTTTGTCAGTGAGTGTTTCTGCCTTGCCTACCGGGCCCTGGCAAGACGTAAATTTGAATGAATCCCTTGAGCGTTTTGAGTGCATTAAACTTGCACCACATCCTGTACAAAGTTGAACTAGAATTCGAAGTATTGCCAGGAGGATGAGTGTATTACGAGATGCCCTGCCAAAGTTACAAAATTACATGGGTAAAAAGGGTATTAAAAAAACAAAAAAAAAACGACCTACCGACCCTCTTGGGTTTTGACAATTAAGGGCAAACAAAAAAGAAAAAAAAAAATTGGGGGGGGGGGGGGCTAATCAACACACACCTGAATAAGCAACAGAACAGAAACATGTAGTCTATGATACAAAGGGAATTATTCTATGCAATTTCTCTGTAATAATTTTCATGACCAGGGTTAAACTCAAGCTGAAAAGATTATGCACATACAACACTTATTTCACTTTTCTCCAAGTGAAGTCTCATAAAGGATATGTCATGGTTGCGGTATACGTACAGTGAATAATTTCCCTTCTCAAAATAGAATAGCAATTCTTGTTGATGGATATACTGAAAAACACCATATATTCGTGGCACGAAATTTTTCGCAAATTGGAGCCGAAGGTTTTTTTCGCGGCATGAATTTTCGCGAATTGCCACTGGCATTCAATGCATATAGGGCAGGTAAGAACTTTCACATGCATTCATTTCTAATATCGCGAATCTTGGCTCTCGCAAAATCAAAATGCATGCGAACATTCCTCGTTTTACAGTATCTTTATATCTTAAACAAAACTGTGTACATTCAATGGAATGAAATTGCTAAACAAATGACATTTTGTATAGCAGTAATAACAAACTACATAGCGAATTGCTATACGATACCAGAAAAATTATTCCCTGATGTACCTGTATAGCTGCCATCTCTTCTTCGGTAAAGTCCTGCTTCTTTGCCTCCTTCCAGAGGGTGATGACCCGGTGCTCCGTGAACGGTCCACGCTCATCCTCCGGCATCGTCTTGGCCGACAGGCGCTGGAAGTCACGGGAGATGTCGCGATGCATCAGCTTCAGTTCCACCTCCCTGCCACGCATGGCGTGCACCTCGTCTGGGTGGAGGTTGCCGCGTTTCTTGTCACGATCTTTCAAGGGAAAGACACATGGACACTAGTGTTATTCACACAGACAAAATAACGGGATGTCAATTGCGATCCAAATACCAAGAATTTTTTGCGCCTGGTCAGATGTCAGATAGAAACTTCCCGCGAATTGGCCGTCGCGATAATTTGAAGACCAAACTGTGAATGCCTGAAATCTCTCAAAATGACGACCCTTGTCATTGTGATCATGTGCTGTTGTGACGTGTGTTTGGAATGATGGGATAAAAAAAAACTCAAGATTATTTGCTCAGCATTCAGGCACTCACCGCAGTTCAAATTACTGCGCTATCTCTCAAATTACTGCTGTAATTCTGAAACAATGTCGATTTTTTGGATTTGAACCCAACTGCTGATTGGTTGGTTGCTGTTTATGTATTGCTGGCTTGTGTTTTGTTCGTAGAAGGTACACTGACCTGGGCCGTGCAGGGTATCCATCTTGGAGTTGAAACTTTCCAGCTTTTCTTGGTGACTAAGTAGCTCTTCCTTCAGCTCTGCCATTTCGTCCTCTGCAAACATTTTACCTTAAGGACAGAGAGAAGTAAACCACTTAACAGTGAGTCAAATATTTTAAAAAAATACCACAACAATTATAAATGCCTTAAATGATTGTGTCGGAATAGAAAACATACCTCATGATATGTGATTGATATGTGATTGATCATCAGGTCACATCCCCCATACCTATGTACCACTGAATGGAAAGGGCACTTCAAGAATAAAAGTTGTGTTTAATGGTGGAAGATGATATTTGAGCCCGTCCTAGAACTGTTGTCGCTTTAACCTATATTTCTGTATAGGATTAGCATCACTTCTTTATGATTCTGAACATATATTTCCATTTTTAAACTGCAAAACATGCAACAGTATACCAAACAAATTCTCCCAGCACTTTTGTTGATGTTGCTTCTCTTTCCTCCAACAAGAACAATAAGCCTATCTTTTCTCTAAATTACTTACTTTTCTGGGCTTTGACCCACAGCTGGGCAACTTTTGGATCGGTGAATGGATTGCCCATCATATCAGGAATCTTGCCGTCAGCTAGTTTGGCAGCTATGCCATATCTCTTCATGACCTCTGGTGAGAGAAGAACAAAGACACATTGCACATGTCATACAACCCCAACTTGCACAAAACTCTCCGCAAGTACAAGTCATGAATAATTTCCAGGCTCCATATACTGTGTCGATCATCACACTAAAATGATCAAAATAAATAAACAAATTTTCTTTTTATACATGTATTTCAAACAAATTAGCCACTTTTGAGCTTGGTCCAAGTCATATTTGCATAATAACACTGAATGCATCAAGTTTGTCCATTCCATCATCAACTTCAAAGATTTGAACTCTGCATCCTCTTCTACTTGTTCAGTTCTTTTACATGTGACTGTGCATTTAAAAAAAAAGAAAAAAAAAAGATTGCACAACCTGATTTTTACATGAGGACTCAAGACAGGTGAAATAGGTCTACCTGGTCAATTTTTAGATTTTGTATATTTTCGGAAAGAGCAATTCTTCTTCTTCTACATAATCTAATAGTTTAGTATCATAATCAGCGACTTTTTGCAGTTTTTTATTAGAACACATTTTTGTAGAAAAAACATAATTATGTTTGGTTTAGAGGCCCCTTTTCATTTCTTAACCCTTTGAGGATGGGCTGATTTTGCTACAACACACATTTCCCACAGACCCCTGCCTGAGTATACTCAGGACTTGTCCTCAACAGGTTAAAAAAAAAAAAAAAAAAAAACCTTTGCATCCTCGTCACTTTGAACTCTAAGTACTGAAAGGATGATGCCACTGCTTTGAAAGTTAGAATTACAAATAGAGTGTGCAAAATTACAGCTTAATCTGATAATCCCTTCATTATGGTTACTGGTTACAATAGAATTTTACATCCTGTTTTTTGTTGTTTTTGTTGGTGTTTTTTTGTCCCATTCATTGCACCTCACACAGCTTGGTGGAACTAAACACTTGAATAGACCTTAAACTCCAAAGCCTCTTTTCACAGAAAACACTGCCAGAGTATGCACATTCTTTCCCTTATTTAGATAAGTTCAGAGAGACCATTTGTATCGAGTTATGCATCATTCTAAAGCTAAGAGTCCGCTTTTTTCGAAATCTGGTCTCAACTATTAAAAATCTGTTTGGCAACTTTTTGGTGGTTTTGTGATGCAGGTTCACAAACATACACATGTATGTATATTCTTTTAAGGACTATGAGCATATTATTTTCAGATCATTTACTTAAAAAAAGAAGGTGGAAAAAATAATGAGACTATACCCTACATGTACATTGGAATCTGTCGCTTGCCTGCTGTAGTGTAGGCATACCTCTCTTCACACTAATCAAACTTCTCTGCAGTGTAAATGTGACCGATTCCTCTCTCTCAGGTTCATGTTTTTATATGACTTCCTTGATGTACACAATAATATATCACAAATCAAAATCAATTGATATTTAAAGTGCTGCTCATAATGAAATTTTCTTCAGACTGCTGACTGCAGAAATTTGAATTCTTCTGCATGGACGTACATATATTTAGTGCATAAACATTATCACAGTGCATGTATTGTATGTATTTTGAAAAAATTAAATTACCAGTTCATTTCAAAGTAATCTTTATCTCCTAGAACTTGAAGACATTACAAGCATCTTGATTTGGGTACACACAAAGGAAAACAAATGATATCCACATTTTGCACTCTGACATTAATTTAGCTCAAGATGGTCAAACAAATCAACAACAACAAAAAGACAGAGTAACGAACCTTTCAGACTTCGGTCAATGAGCATTTCTCCTTCATCTCTTGGATTAATGTCATTGCTCACGTCCTTCTTTGACATGTCCTTTTTCATCTTGGCGTACATGGTGTCCAGTCTTTCCAAATCCCTCTGGAGCTCAGCCAGTTTCTTCTCTCCCAATCTCATCTGTTAACAATTGGACGGGTAACATGTAACTCATACAAACAAGCTCCAACTGTTGTTGAAAAAAAAAAATAAAACTAATCCATTTTAAAAATTGCTAAAATAGACAAGATTTAAGTTTGGCCTTGAAAACTTAGTTACAAGTAGCGACACTCAAACCAATCAGATATTACTCATCACGAGCCCATTACAGCTACTAAACACTTTTGCTAGCCTTCAAAATTTCCACTAACACCTGTACAGATACAGTCAAAAGTGACAAGAAGCATACCGATCAGATATGTCTACTTTATGTCAAATGAACAGAACATTCATTTGTAAAGAAAAAAAGATATTTTGAATATCATGCAATTCTTTGGACTTTACAGTATTTTTCACTGAATGAATTAAGCTGCTTCCAGTGGCCTAATGACAAAGGCACTGCTGTCAGAAAATGACTGTAGTATGTTGTGAAATATTGATCTCAAGATCGAGTGTCACACACCCTGATTAAACTGATATCTACTGACACAGACGCTTCCTAGTGTCAGGCAGAATAGGGCTTTCTCTTTCAGCTGTTTTAAGTTTGTAGTTATTATGAAGGACTTAAGATTCACATGTACACCCACTATGTTTGGATCTAAAATAAATCTTTCATTTAAAAAAAAAGACATCTGCGATATTTTTGAATTACTAAGTAGTTGTGCGAACTTGAAAAATTATAGATAAAAGGGTCGATGCACTGAGGATCTGCAGTTTTGAAAGGAAAACACAGTTGACTTCTGTTTGCTTGTGGGAAAGCTGCAGCTGCCTTAATGGACCTAATATGAGCATTTAATGGTACTGCATCTGGAAGGAAAAAAAGTTCAAGATACAAGTAAAAATCTACTTGAGAAAAACAAATACAGAGGTCTTTTTGTTGAATTGCAGGGTGGATAAATGCCGAGGGATGAAGCCCCTTTACACTATTGGCTAACATGAAAATAGATAAAATACAAATAGACAAGAACTTACATGTATTGTGACAATCCCCATTCTTTTATTAATTCATCTGGGGATCTGCCCTATGATTCTTCCTCTTAGCATGGTTTTTGGATATTGCCCCTTGACCCCACAAAGAATAGCTTTACAGACTCCCACATCTATATCCCATCCCACCCCAAACATGTAATACTCTGAAAATGTTTATCGCTGATTATGTCTTTTATAACATATTTTATCACACTTCCTGATACTGAACGGTAAGTAAATGGTCAGCTGTGCTCATGTACTTTCAATTCCAATTCTACTGATAGATACCATATCTTGACATGTGTATTAAATTACAAAACAAATTGCACCAAAAAAAATTTGCAGGCATGCTATAAGGTACAGAAATGGTGTGCCAGGGATGGTATTGTTTTGGTTGAGATGGGGCAGGTTTCCAACTTTTTTGTATGCCTAATGAGAAACCTTTTAATACATGACATAATATGGAGTAGGGGCCTAAATTCAAAGTTTATTTGATGCATGAAAATATTGGTTTGAAATGGCTGAGATATCTAAAACAAGATCTTAATAAAAGATGGGACCCACCTTTTAATACTTTATTAGGATCGCTTTGTTCTTCCTCGATTAATAATGCTCTTTTACATTTCATGACAAAAGTTAAAAGCTGAATCCTTTAATTTACCTCAACCAATAGCTACTTCACGTACACCATCCATCCCTAGCCTTTTTACTTAGCATGAGGGGCTAATAAATTTGCATTGAAATATGCTAAATTTAGACCAGAGCATGTACTACAGGTATAAAACCCAGGATAGCCCAAAAGGCTAAAGTTAGAAGCCCAAAATAATTTAGACCCCTAAAACCCAGGATAGCCCAAAAGGCATCATGCCAGTAACAAACACATCTGATTTCATGGGCCTGGCCATGTACATGGTAATACTCGAGATCACTGATGATGAGAGCCTGTAAGGCTGTAGGACAGCATGACATGACATGCATGACTGGAGCGGAGGCTGTGTTGTTTACAAGAAAAAGTTGCTTCACAACTAGAACTTAAGGCCATCATTGCTAAGTAACCACCAATGAATTCTTGGATCTGCTTGGCCGTGTTAGTTACCCGTTATTGCAGATTAACCGACATACCATATAGGCCTCATGTAGTCTGATTGTAAATATACAGTTATCACAGTTTTAGGTAACCTGGCCTTACAAACAAGTTGTCGCCATCGCTCAACCCATCGACAAGTTCGAGGGGGCGTACCGGCCAATAGGAAACTCACACGCATTGCCTTCTCCCAAACTTGACCGACACGGCGAGATCGAAACTGCTTTTCCGTGTCAGGAAATTTCGACCGACCCACTCTGTTCATATCCTGATTGTACTTGTTTGGGGCGTCCCTGGCCGCAGAAACATCATTGCAGAAACAGACACATAGGCCTACTACGAGCAGAAACGTTGCAAAATCGTATTTTCGATCCATGATCTTCGTTTTCAGCCTCTTTCCCCACTTCTTTCGACTAGTGACATGCACGTCCACTACGTATACGTCTGCCCACTTAGCTTTAGTACGTACACGCGCGATTCATGGAGCAAATCACTGATCTTGTTGTTCAGCCTGGTATCGACTTGATAGCTCGTACAGAAAAATCAGTGGAGCAGACAGCCACTCATCGTCGCTGGATGGTATGGTATCTTCCAATATGAAATATAAAATTTTAAATAATTTTTTGGTGGGGTTTTCAGTCCTGGGTTTGAAATTTCTTTTTTCTTTTTTTATTAACCACTAAAAAGTCACAAACACGCTTGATTTCCCCGAGATATTGGTTCTTGTGAGATGTTTTTTTTTTTATTCTTTCTCTTTGTATTTCGCAGTTTATTACATACTATTCTTTAAGTTTTCTCTTTGTTATGATGAGTGATCAAGAAATTTGAGACAGCCGGTCATACTAACATATGTCAACTGACTGTAATTTTACTGTGCACTCAAGTACCCGGTGTATAATTTCAGATGCCTCCTTATGGACTACAACTGTATATTCCATATGTTTTACTACACCTCAACTCGTGTCAATTATTTCTTTGCAATGAATGTAGGCCTATAATTTTGTGCGTGCAAGTTTTGTTTTATATATCACTGGTTTTGTTTTGTTTTGTTTCTCTTTCTTTATTTCTGTAGGGTGGCTGGGGTGAAAAGCAAGGAGAGAAGCAATATTGAAGATGATTCTTCTAAAAAAGAAATCCAGTCTAGCAGCCCACCTGGAGTCTATGATCTTGATTGGCAAAGGGCCTGGCACATATACACTTAAGCATGTTGTTAATTTCTTGAGTCACTAGAGGAACTTACTATGTTTAATGTTTGACATGAAATGTTACAAGCTTCATCTAAAATCAATCTTCTTTGGATTTTACTAGTAAATATTACCCTTTCTCATTTATTATGTTGTTTTTTCTCATGTAAAAAAATTGCCTTTTTAGGTGTTAAATTTTTTGGTTACTTTGTTTTCATGCTATCCATTCTCTTTTCAGGAAAATATAACTCTGAACACAAATCTATCATCAAAATGAAGACTCAGGTCAATAAGATTGTAAAGCAGCCACAATCTGTCACAATATTTTTGTCCTGCCTGTGCTATGATATGCCATTCTGATCAGCTCAAGGTACACACATGGTGCAGTAAGTCAGACTTTTCAGACAGGCCTACATCACTCATGCATCCGGGTATCACTGTAAAGGAAATAGGAGATTCGAGATTTATACATATACACATCTATATTTATTATAATGTATTGTATCATTGCCGTCATTCATAACTAAGATAAAAATCTGCCATAAACAAATGTAGCAAATTCATTAGTGGGCTTTGATAGTCAGGCATTAAAATGAAGATCAATGAAATACATTTTATCATTAGAGTAGAGGCTCATCTGTATTAAGAATTACACTGAAATTGGAGTTAAACTTTTGATCTCAATGCAATATCCGCTGGTGAAGGCTGTAGCGTTGGCAGCTGAAAATTCTGGAGGTATAATATCTTGTATTGAGATCAAAAGTTTAACACCAATTACATTTCATTAAGTTATATAATCACAAACTTATCATAATCTTGCTTATGTCATAACTCTATCCAATCTCCTGACCCTCTACCAATCTTTTCCTCACTTTTGTGCTTGATATGTCTCCAAATGTCTGCTGGACCTGTTTCATAACTTGCAATCATTGCAATTTATAAATCAAAATTTAAGTTGTAATTCCAGCCGAAACGAATCTGCAATGGCTATGTTGCTACGGTCACTGGACTTGTAATTCCACTCTCTAATGCAGTTCTCGAGTCCTTCTATCCCTCTCTCCTATCTCTTCTCTTTCCCTCCTCTCCATCTGTCTGTTAATTGTCTCCCCATCTCCTTTTTTCTATCTTTCTCTATATGTTCTCTCTTTCTATCAAATCATGTATCTCTCTTAGCATCTAACATATATCTTCCTCTCCCCATTTCCCTCTCTCTCATCTCTTTCCAGCTCTCCCCCTTCTACAAAGATTCTATAATGTTCTCTCTTTCTATTAAATCATATCTCTCTTAGCATCTAATATAATAAACTTCCTCTCCCCATTTCCATCTCATCTCCCTCTCCTTCCATCTCTCCCCTTCCTCCTTCTCCCCCTCTCTCCTAGCATCTCTCATTATGATCTTCCTCTCCCCCTCTCTCTCTACATATCAGATTGATATATACCTCTTTGTCCATCTCTTCCCTCCCTCCTCTCTCTCTGAGCATCTCTGATATGATCTTCCTCTCCCTCTCTGATCTCTCTCTTCATATAGTACATTGATATATACCCCCTTTCTATAAAGTTTCTATAATATTCTCCCTTTCTATAATGTTCTCTCTTTCTATTAAATCATATATCTCTCTTAGCATCTAATATATCAACTTCCTCTCCCCATTTCCATCTCATCTCCCTCTCCTTCCATCTCTCCCCTTCCTCCTTCTCCCCCTCTCTCCTAGCATCTCTCATTATGATCTTCCTCTCCCCCTCTCTCTCTACATATCAGATTGATATATACCTCTTTGTCCATCTCTTCCCTCCCTCCTCTCTCTCTGAGCATCTCTGATATGATCTTCCTCTCCCTCTCTGATCTCTCTCTTCATATAGTACATTGATATATACCCCCTTTCTATAAAGTTTCTATAATATTCTCCCTTTCTATAATGTTCTCTCTTTCTATTAAATCATATCTCTCTTAGCATCTAATATAATAAACTTCCTCTCCCCATTTCCATCTCATCTCCCTCTCCTTCCATCTCTCCCCTTCCTCCTTCTCCCCCTCTCTCCTAGCATCTCTCATTATGATCTTCCTCTCCCCCCTCTCTCTCTACATATCAGATTGATATATACCTCTTTGTCCATCTTTTCCCTTCCTCCTCTCTCTCTGAGCATCTCTCATATGATCTTCCTCTCCCTCTCTGATCTCTCTCTTCATATAGTACATTGATATATACATGTACCTCTTCGTCCATCTCTTTACTCCCTCCTCTCTCTCCTAGCATCTCTCATATGATCTTCCTCTCTCCCTCTCTCGCCTCTTTCCTCTCTCTCCTAGCATCTCTCATATCATCTTCTTCTCCCTCTTTCTCTCTCTGTCCACATACAGTATATTGATATATACCTCTTTGTCCATCTCTTCCCTCCCTCCTCTCTCTCCTAGCATCTCTCATATATTGATCTTCCTCTCCCCCCCCCCCTCTCTCTCTCTCTATGATTATATTGATATATTCCTCTTTGTCCATCTCTTGCCTCTTTCCTCTCTCTCCTAGCATCTCTCATATCATCTTCTTCTCCCTCTTTCTCTCTCTGTCCACATACAGTATATTGATATATACCTCTTTGTCCATCTCTTCCCTCCCTCCTCTCTCTCCTAGCATCTCTCATATATTGATCTTCCTCTCCCCCCCCCCCCCTCTCTCTCTATGATTATATTGATATATACCTCTTTGTCCATCTCTTGCCTCTTTCCTCTCTCTCCTAGCATCTCTCATATCATCTTCTTCTCCCTCTTTCTCTCTCTGTCCACATACAGTATATTGATATATACCTCTTTGTCCATTTATTCCCTCCCTCCTCTCTCTCTCTCTCCATCTCTCATATGATCTCTCTATCCCTCTCTATACATATATTTATATATACCTCTTTGTTCATTTCTTCCCTCCCTCCTCTCTCTCCAGACATGTCTCATATTATCTTCCTCTCCTTCTCTCTTTCCATCTCACCCCTTAATTCATTCTCTCTCTTCTAAACCATCTCACATCTCCACCCCCCTCTCTATCTGGCTGAATAACTTTTATATCAGACATGTTTACCATAATATTTTTATCTTTTATATTGCATCCCAAAGTTTCTCTCCTCCTTTTTTGACAGAAGAATGATAATTAGAAACAACCACACTGTGCATGTTAGACAAGCCTCGATGATGTCACAAGTGCACTACTTGTACGATGGTGGTGGATATCTGCTACTGTATAGGCTGTTGTTGTTGTTTTTTTTATGAGGGATTAACTTTCGCAAATATTGCCAATCACTGTTGGACTGCAAATTTAACAACATGCAAAAGAGTTGCCCTGTGCTAAGGTAATAGTGCACTTACAATAGCCTTGGTGCCAATTCGAGAAAACAACATCTTGTGAAAATGTATATGACCTTGTCTGTAAAAATATCTGTAGGCTTACGTGAAAATAACAGCTTATACAGTACCCTATCATAGAATCTAAAACCTTTAGTGTGTTTTGAGTGCGTGGCATTGTACACATTGTTCAATGTCCATGGCACAAAAAGGATTAAAACTCTGAACTTCAATAACTTTGTACTGTCCAACAATATATTATGATCATCAGATTTTACTCTTTTATTATCAAAATCAAATTGAACATTGTTTGAAACTGAACTTTAAAGGAAACCTCCAGATGATTTTCAAACCTTTGCATATGAACAACTATAAATTGGTTACAGGGGTACTGGGTACAGAATTTCAGAACTTATAGTGATTGGGATGAGGAATAACAATGTTTTCAAAATTTATAACAAATCACAATGAACAAGGATGATGACATGCAGCCTCACATCACGAATGCATAAGTAGGGGCTCAAGGAAGCAGAACACAAGAAGAAAGCATGCACAAATTCTACACAGGTGAACTGGTTACGCACGTGGCAGGGGCGGATCCAGGAATTCCGTAAAGGGGAGGTGCCTTTATGATATTAAAGCGGGCGCACGCCCCCCCCCCCCATTTTTTTCTTTTCATTTCTTTTGTTTTAATAAAATAACAAAGAGGGGGCGCGCACCCAGTGTGCCCCCTTCTGGATCTGTCAATGCATCGTATTGTAATGGAATCACATTGCTACATTTCTGAAATATGTGGGGCTTTTATGTCATCATTCTTGTTCAGCGCAATTTGTTTTGGGTTTTTCAGTGTATTGATTTCTCTGCTCAAGAACCACAATAAATTCCACAAATCTATACATGGGGCTGTTGATTTATGTGCTCCATGATGTGAATTTAGGAAAACCGTCTGGAATGCCCCAACTGCGCTCTCTCTCTCTCTTCCTCTCTCTCACAAACACACAATTTTACAATTATAAGGATCACTGACAGCCCATATTTCTATTTTTCATGTTGTATATATTTCATGTACATCATTAAAAGCAATGTAGGCAATGGATATAAAAGAACCTGTCTTGCTAGATTTAAAATCATATGCATCAAAAGTTAATCATTTTAAGCAAAAAAAGGGTTTTCTATACTGAGAGTTATCATGCCTGATATCAAAGTTACTTTGAAATACAAATAATATGATTATCACTTTTGCAGGATTTGTCACAAATGAGAAAAGCTGCATCCACCACGAAAAAAAAAAAAAAAAAAGCTTTGGGATAGCAACTTGAACATTAGCATCATGCTTTCTCAATCAACAAGACAATATTGTGCTAAACAATCTTTATGTAGAGGCTGATGGTATGAGATGAAGCAACAAAATGCAAGCCAGATAATAAACTTTCATGACTTTTCCGATATCTGTAGCTTACATCACACAGGTTTGCATTTAGATTTTGTTTTTCATCGGGCTGACAAAAGGTAGGTACAAATTCAGCATTTAGAATGGATATATTTGTCATTGAGAAACATATGAATGTTCTCCACCATCTCATTCAAAATTACACATGAAAAAAAAATAGAAAGAGATGATATGGTTGGTATAAAACATCTTCATTATACATCTGTGCATGCATTACTGTCCATTTTCCATTCATATACTTCATGTTACTGTCATTCAAATTTACATAATAAAGCTCTTTATGGGCCAGCCATAGTGACTTGAAAGCATGTTGCTATCAATAGAAGACAAAAACAGCATTTTGTTTTCACTCCAGTCAGAAAGTTCAGAGTATATAACATCTAAAATAGTACAAAGCATATGTTATTTCACAAATCAAAATAGAGTGACACGCACAAAATAATGAGGAATGCCTAATCATCCTTGTCAATTCATTAAAGACATACTGACCATGAAAACAGAAATCAACTTGCCATCAGTGCATGAGTCGTGTTATGTCTGTGCATCATTCCATTTTTTTCCCTTGACAAAAAATATATATTCTCACATGAAAACAAATCCTGACATTTGCTCTGACAGATTTATATTATTACATAGAGCATTAATGGCCATTGATCAAAATATGTACCCTGTGTGCATATTTTCAAAGCAAAAACTGTATCGCCAGATGAAACAAAGTTCTTGCTTCTTGTCAGTCACAAATTCTTCACTTGAAATATATCACCAATAACCATTTTCTGTAAAGAAAAGATAAAACAATATCCCAAAGAAGTAGCATTACCTTCACACATGCTCTTGCACTGCAAACCTACCACAGAGAGGAATTTAGAGGCACATTTTTAGTACATAATTAACAATTCCCATTCAAATTTAGTCTAAAAAAAATTGAGTAAAAAACTGATAAAAAGCACAACATTGAACATTTGATCAAAATCAGATAAAAAAAATTAGGGAAGTTAAGAAGTTGTGAAGATGCTACTTTTCACAAAACAGTTCTTGAACAGGCAATATGAATATAAAAATGAGTGCGTTGATGTCATTGCCTCACAACATCATGTACAGTTTGTACACAACATCTTGAAATTTCTGCTTTTGTTTTTGTTTTTTGTTTTTGTTCAGAAGCATGTATCATGACCCAGCCTCAAATTGTAATGTATCTGAGTGGTCTCTATCATGAAGTTATTCAGCCAGGAATTACATTATTTGTACACATTCATAGAAGAAATTCGAATTTTGGTCATTTTTTATGTAAAATGAATAGAAAATTGTAGTGATGCCATCATTAGCTCACTGATTTACAAAATCATATAAACTCAGGCAAAAATTTGTGAAACTTCACAATTCAAAAGTTTCCCCAATTTATTTTAAATTTCCAAAGCTTCCCCAATTCATTTTAAATGTCCAAAGCTTCCCCAATTTATTTTACATTTTCTCTCTTCAGACTAATTTTTAAATGGTCCAGAATAGACCTTTAACAGTTAAAAAAAAAATAATAATAATAAATAAAAGCATTCCACTGAAAAAAAAAAAAATGCTGATAAGCATAAGTGTGTGGGACCTCTGGAAGAGTTACTAGCATTATTACATAATTTCATTGATGTACCAGACAAAAGATGAGAGGGTGTTCATTCTCTACCGATCATGAAGTAACTAAATGTCTAAATCTTTTTCTATGTAATCCTGGACTGGGCACCATAGTGTGTGGGAAGTCATCACTCAATTTTGTTGAGCTTATTTGTAACCCTGCATCACAAAACCAACAAAAAAGTTTCAATCACTGATTTTGCGTGACGTTTCAAAGTAGGTGAAATGGGTCAAAGTAGTCAATCCTGAGTTTTTCATATTTTTTTGAAAGAGCATTTTCTTTTATATTATTCTTTAGTTTGGGATCATGAAATGAACAGGAAATTGTGTTTTTAGCAGTTTTTCTAGAACACTTTAGTGTGTGTGTGGAATAGTGTTATTGGGTGTGTCTTAAACTCCCATTTTTGTTCCTGAAAAAGCCTTTACACACTCTTCACTTTCAACTCTATTAACTTTAGAAAGGATGATGCTCCTGTTTTGAAAGTTTGTATCAGTCGCGGATAGAATGTGTTGACAAAGCATGATCAATTTCAGCTTAATCTGATAATCCCTTCATTGTTGTTGCTATGAAGTTTTACATCTTGTTTTTTCTTCCATTCATTGCACAGAGCACGGCTCATGCTTTGAGCCTCTTTTCTCAGTACACACTTTTCCAGAGTGTGTTCTTTCTTTCAAATAATTATTTAGATATGTTATAGGACAATCCATTTGAATTGAATTACACATCATTTTAAAACTTAAAGTCTGCTCTTTCAGAATCTGCTCTGAACTAAAAATCCCCATGGATTTACCATAGCTCTACTGCTATGGGTTTGGGTTGGCAATGGCCACTTCAAATTGTAATACTAGTAGTCTACCATTATTCACTGACATTCAATTACTCCATTCATGTAGAATTATTGCCAGGATTCACACAGCCATTATTCTTTTAAGTCATAATCCCTCTCATCTCCCAGCTAACACACATATATTGACATGGCTATGATATGCTCCAAGAGTTGAAGACAGGTAGAATATAGTTTGAATCTCAAATAAATACAATTCACATCAAACAGGAAATAAACAATATTTGCAGAAAGCACATGAGCAAGCATTAAGTGTGATAGCTATGTCTGTTGGTATGAAATGTAAACTTCCTTCATGAAATCATTCTACATGGCTATTAGTTCGTCAATGCGCATGACGACCAGTTATCAGAAATAAAATGCTACACGTTACACATTACCGAACAATCCTATTTATTTTTTCATGTGATGACATCAGGAGATTGAGTATGAACTGAATGTAAACTATGAGATATGGAATGGTGAGTCTCATAATGTTTCACATTAATTTAATATTATAACAAAACAAATTTACATATATCCACATATCTATTGTTTTAATGTACAGATATTCTCATATAAAAATAATTTCAGATTTGAGATGACAGATTTACATGATCCACTTCTAGAAATACATACACATACTTGGTTTATTTCCCTTGCATATCATCTGCCATCTCTTTATAAAATATGATGAAAATTGAAAAATTAATATAAATGTCACACTGTGTAAATTCAAAGGCGGGTTAAAATTTTAGGCAAACTCTCAAAGCATATCGCAAACATTAAGCTGACGTTTACAAAACTCCTTAATTCTGCCATAATGTTCAGTTGAATCAATATTGGATTGTCATTATCTAAGACATCAGTCATCTACTGACTCAAAAAAACTTCAAAGACAGAAATTTTTATGTATTTCTTTATGATCTGGGAACCTTACATCGGTGTCAAAATGTTTTTGGTGGGTACTTCTGTTACTGATCATTGGTACACTATACAATACAACTGACAAATGAAATTAGTGATCTCTTTCTCACCAGATTTCACAAAACACAGGAGAATGCAAATTACATGAAGTAGGCATGTGTGGAATAAAGTGCATGTTGGCAGTCACTGAACTAATTATTTCAGAAAGCAAGTGAACTGTACAGAGTGGGGAAAATGGTGGTGCCTTTTATCCATGAAGAATTTGAGTGCACAATATTCACTTTACAAACCATTGGGACAAACACATGAAATCCACAGGAATGTTGAAGTTAGTCCATATATGATTATTGTGCAACTTCTGGGCACCTCAGCAAAACACAAACCTTAAATATACAGGAGTATATGTTTCTGCCAATACATTATAAATCTCAGATGATTTTCTTTCACAGATGAATTTCTTGATAGAAACATCGCTGACAACCCCACCCCAATATTTGAATGCATTCTAAACTCTTGATGCTTAGCTAAATTTAGTTTTCATATCTCGTTTTCTAAGGCAGTGAACTAAGTACACATTCTTTTATCATGAGAAACTGCGTGGATTTCAACTGCATACATCTATTCACCTCTGGAAATACTTGTGAAATGTCTGTACTTTGTTTAAGTTGATGCAACGTGGCACGGACAACTCTGAAATAAAGGCACATGAATTATCTAAAGAATGTATAAAAACAGCTGATGCAGTTGTACTCAAATTTGTGTCAGGCACACTCTGGTTTCTCTCCTTAATTCTACATAGTAATTCATGAAAATTTCCCAAGCAAGTATTGCCTTTCCACCCAGCGCTATCATTATTTTTGTAAAGCTTTCATGGCTGTCTCCGTTCACGGAATCTTTTGACTCGTTGAATAGGCTTAAAAAAAAGAAAAAAAAAGTGGTCAACTCTGACTCCGTGCTGAATGGCAAGATCCTTCACTTCATATGATTTCAATACCATAACTTCATCTACTCACAATACTACATTTACATACATGGACTGATTATGAATATCTCAAAGGTAGTTTCCATTAAAAATTGTCTAATCTTACGCACAATTAAAAAAAAAAAACAGAAGGAAAAAAAAAAAGAATCAGAATGGAGTTGGACATGATAATTTCTGGTGAACACCAAAATCTGGTGATTATAAGATGAGGAGAGTTGCATGGAAAGGATGTCTTTGATACTCAAGCCTTTGAATGACAATGGAAGCAATCAGTATGTTTCATCATTCCCTGTCACCAACACCTCTATAAACCCAACCTTGTGAGGGCAGCATAGCATATTTGCCGTACATTTTTTTCCGCATTACACATTGTGCTAGCTGTTACAATGCCAAGACATCAGTCAAGGGTCAGAGTGTGGCGTGACGGCCATGGACACCGTCTCCGTGAACCCCTTCTTGCCTGCAAGACAGCAAGAAAGGCAGCGAGGGAGTAATGATAGCATCATGGCAACGCGGTAACTTCTGTCCCTGACAGCCGTTTGGAATTAGCACTCCAGGTTACAATGATGACGGAGTTTGATGTCAATTTCGTAGTGTCCTTCAAGAAGTAGTCCACTTTGGGTTCACAGACCTCGAGGTGGGGGAGGGGGAGGGGGGGTCTTTGAACTGCTCCCAATGAGGTGCTAAGGACCATACTCATTGATGAATGCATTCAGCTGCTTCAGTAGTTGCTTGTTGCGCTCCTCTGTGGCCTTCCTTGCACTTTCCTAGAAACATACCAAATCATAAATGAAGAGATATTGTAAAGTTTGCTTGACCACTAAAGCTTGCTGTATTATCTATCTCAACTCTTTGGCATCATCGACCTTAACATACACAGTCACACAAACACACACATAAAAAAAGAAAAAGTAATAAACAAAGTCAACTTAACCCATTGAGGACGAGTCCTCAGTATACTCGGGCAAGTGTCTATTGGAAATGCCTGTTGTAGCAAAATCAGCCCGTCCCCAACGGGTTAATACAGTGGAGTCCCAGTATAATGTGGTTGGATATGATAATGTGCTTTTAACAAGTAAATTGTTTGGGCCCAAGTATCCTATACATGTTAATAAGAATTTGAAGTTTCTATCATTGTGAGATAACTTTTGGGCAAAACAAAACAAAACAAAACAAAGGAAAACAATGAAGAATGTGTGAGACATACATTATAAAGAAAAAAAATGCATAATCAGTCAATATGTCAAATCAGCACTTTATTATTGAATAGCTACTCTCTATGACGTCTGCATTTTAGCTGCATGTTTGCAGTAAAGTGACCACCCCAGTAATAAGCATCACATAATGTGTGCTGTGTATTTTCTGAGCTGTGATTGGATTAGTGGATAGTAATGAACAAAACAGAAGGTAGGTCCCGTCTGTGATATGATTATTGTCAAGTCTAAAATATTTCTGCATCATATGTTAATCATATATTTGCATCTTATGACAGAGGCTACAAGTCAGAGTGATAAATGTTATGCCATTTCCATTTTAAATTGTCTATGTACTTACAGCATTGTCTATTTGTATCTGAAGTCCATCACATTTGATTTTCCACTTCCGTAGACGCTGCTCGTGTTCCTCTTTTTGCTTGCTAAGCTCAGATTTCAGTCCTCTCACTTGCTCCTGTGCATGAATAGAGATGATTTAGCTAGTGAAAAATCTACTTTTTCATATGCGATTATGAAAAAAGGTTCATTATGCTGAACTTTCCTTTTTTCTGAAACACACACATTTCCTATACGTAGATGCTCGTTAATCTAGCTGAAAATGAAATGGGGTTGGTTAATTCAAACATCTGTGGCACTATTCCAAAGGTTCATCGATCCAAAAATGAATCAAGGTTTGTTGTTACTCCGAAGATGAATTGAGCTTCGATAATCTTTAATGAAAATAATGTGTCCACTAATGAATCTTCAGAATTATGAATCTTATTTGTCTTCAGATTGACAAACCTTTGGAATAACAACTTTCAAAATAATGAACTTTAACTAATTTCCGCACTGCCAAAATTTCCACTTTTACAGTATTACTGGTCCAACCAGGTCAGTGGTAAAGCATGACTGGCACACCAAGGTTGTTTAGCTTGCCCTGGGCAAGCACTAGTGAGGAGGGAGATCAGAGCACCCTGACCTAGATGGGAGCTGGGGGAGGTTAACATGGCAACATTGAGAAGACATTATGACTCAGATGAGTAGCCTGATTCACTCCGCCCCCAAACCACACTCGACTGCCACTACTTCACCGCCGATATTCTCCCCGACAGCCCCTATACCCACCGATGACACCCAAGAGCATCCATTCAACTCCCTGGAAACAAACTTTGTTAGGGGTGAATTCAAGGTCGTCAACCCTCTCAGCGGGCTCAGAGACACTGCAATGGGTCTTCGAGGTTCTTTCACAATGTGAGATTTGTTCTTTTTGCCAATATTTTGAGAATTCTTGTTTGGGGGATGATTTACGGGAATACTGGAGGGGATTTTCCATGGTATAGGTTGATGATGCTGAGGCATGCCATGCCCTAGGCCATATACAGGCCACTCACAGAGCCTTCAGCCAATAATAGAGCTCATACAACCACAATGACAGCTAGACACAGACCTGTAGTGAGCCCTGAGTCACATTTGTGGGAACTCCTCCCTCTAAACATGATTCAAAAGGGCTCAAGTTAAACAGGCACCTCACTCACTTTCCTAACTTTTGTGAAATGCCTTAAAAAAAAGAACCCAGAAATATGTAAGCAAAACATTGAGCATGTTTGCACAACAAAGTGAAGCATTTGACCATTAATACTGAACTGGGGTATCCTGAGTCACTGTTTGAATAGATATCAATGTCACTTAAGTCTAGAGGGCCTTATTTGTTCAAATTTTCAAGCTACTTCTGTTCAATTTTTTTCCTTGAACATAAGTTTGTTTAGCTTTCTTTTTTGTACAATCTTTACACAGTAAATGTAAGTGGACTGAAATATATATCTTGTCTACAGCATTCATGACAACATGAAATAATGAAAGTAGACAAATATGAATCACAAATGAAATTACTTCATCCTCTCTCTAAAGTTTAAATCACATGAATGCTTGGAGGGGAGAAAAAAAAAGTAAAGATAACTGTCGTTTCGCAATAATACATCATACTTTGGTTAATACCTGTTCAGCAAACTTGGAGGGCATTGTTGAGCAGTAAAATACTCTTTACTGTTGACAGGGAAGGTATGCATTACTGTTCATATGTTACCTGTAATATAAATGTATTGTACACCACAGGGTCTATATAACAAACATCCAAATAAATGTGCAAGTTGGAGCCTACACAGTGATCTCACCTGTAAGTTTGAGTAAGTGAGTGTGAGGTCTCCTACATGAGGTGTGTCATTCTCCGGAGTACCCTGCGTGAGGTCCATGCCCAGGCCCCTATCCTTCCTGGTGGGTGCCTCTGCATCCCTGAGACTGGTTGTGGAGTCACACTGCGACATGTGCAGCTCACAGGCTGGGTTAATCATGACCAGCGACTCCCCTTCCACCTTGACCGTCGTGGTGGTGGACGCGATGGACGCCGTTTCAGAGAAGGAGGTGTGCTGAGAATTGGGCTCGGAGGGACAGCTGGATATGCTGGCAGTGTCCGATATACTGTCCCTGTACGCCAATGCATCATCGACACTGTAACTACGCTTGTTGAATGCCGAAGTGCCAAACTGCTCCAAGTCAAACTCCTCGTCGGGTTGCAGATCGATGAGCAGTGGTTCCGGGTTGATGGTCCGCGGCCTGTGCGGGCCCCGCGATTGTGCATCCCTGAGCTCTTTGATGAGGTCGAAGCCTGCCGGCGGCAACTGACTCTGCGCCTTGTGGCGTGGTGGTGGGATGGGGGCGCTCAGTCCTTCATAGGACTTGCCGTTGCTGAAGTTGATGCGGTCATTCGACGGGAACATGGTGTCGTACTCGGCGATCAGCAGGTGGATGAACTTCTGGCTCATGGAGGTGGCCTCCATCATCGAGGTTGGGTCCTCATTGTTGGCACGGAACATATTGGGGCCGAAGACCGTGGACAGATTCAGAACGCCCATGCGATTGTACCTCTCATACTCTTGTACCTCATTGAGGAACTTGCACAGGTACTTCATCAGGTTGTAGTTGCATCGTGGTAGGAGAGCCAGCTCCCGAATGAGCTCCGCCCTTCCATCTTCCTCATTCTCCTCGTACAGCTTGATGGCGTCGAAGAAGTGGTCATAGTGCTGCCATGGTATCACTGGCTCGGGTAGAGATCTCAGGTACAGCTTCAGAAGCGATGCCACCGTGTGGACGTCTGCCTTGAGTCCCTCGAAGTCCGGCTTCTTACCCTCGTCAAACGAGTCCTGGAGCTCCTTCACTTTGTTGGTTCTCCCTGGAAGCCTGTCATTTTGCAAGGAGATTTCAGTGTGACTAAATTTGTCATTAAAGTTTGCAAGAAAGGCTAAAGCAACTAATCACTGTGGTCCACGGTCACTATGCACACAAATTGATGCAAGTCTTTTCCAGAATAATAAAATTCTACAATGTTAATTCCTGTAACAATATCTATTTGCTGGTTCTGAACACAGCTTTGATGACAGGAAAAAGTCATTTTGTTCATTGATTCTGCAAGACTCCACACACCTTGATGGCAACTTTAAATATGTATGTGCTTTTTTGATATCATGGTTTATTCTATCAATATAATCTTTTAAATCTTTTCTACATGTCATGTATATGCTGGTTCTGAACACAAAACTGATTATACAAGACTGCATACATCTTGATGGCAACTGTTACATGAAAAATGTATATTGCTCCAATGCCATCATCTATTTTTTTTTTTTTTTTAAATCTATTATGCTTTTTGAGCGACATTTTCTCATCAGGAATATGCACTATCATACTGCAACATGTAAAATACATAGATGGACAGACATACTGTGAACTCCCGTAATAATGAAGTCCTCGGGACCGGCAGTTTTCTTTCGTTATATCGAAATTTCGTTATAAACCAAACAAATACACAGTAAAAAGACATACATCATGTAGAGTGGATAATGTTGCAGCCTGAAATTTTACTTCATTGTAACGGGAATTTCATTCAAATTTATGAAGTTCTTCCGTCGAGATGTTTTCATTGCAACTGATTGACAAATTGCCCTACATCGACGTAAATAAGCACTGAATTGATCAGTGTTTTAGTAGTAGCCATGATAAAAAATCATGGGCGTACATACTCGAGCAGGATTCGAACCCACGACCTCCTGATCACCGGACAGGCGTCATCTCCACTAGACCACCGAGCTTTCGCCCGACAGCAAGTGTTGGTTCTAATCCTTATAGCATGCAGCGGGTACTGCTTTGTTATTCAAATTTATGAAGTTCTTCCATCGAGATGTTTTCATTGCAACTGATTGACAAATTTACGTCGATGTAGGGCAATTTGTCAATCAGTTGCAATGAAAACATCTCGACGGAAGAACTTCATAAATTTGAATAACAAAGAAGTACCTGCTGCATGCTATAAGGATTAGAACCAACACTTGCTGTCGGGCGAAAGCTCGGTGGTCTAGTGGAGATGACGCCTGTCCGGTGATCAGGAGGTCGTGGGTTCGAATCCTGCTCGAGTATGTACGCCCATGATTTTTTATCATGGCTACTACTAAAACACTGATCAATTCAGTGCTTATTTACGTCGATGTAGGGCAATTTGTCAATCAGTTGCAAAGGGAATTTCATTATAACCGTGTTCGTTTCAACAGGAGTGCACTGTAGTTTCATCAAAGTTTTGTAGGACTCAAACAAACACATACACAGGATTGAAGGAAAGCATGTGGTATACAATGTTTGAGTTCTATGAGGCTGAACATGCAAACTCACTGCATGGGCATATCATTCTTGGGTCAATGACAAAATGCACCAAAACTTGTTTGGAATGAAGACTTTATCAACTTAAAAGAGGAACTCTAGCCCTTGTGATGTTTGATCTAGATAAAACAGAACAAAATCGCACAAGTTGAGTGCTGCTCAGCACTGCTAAACTATTAAGATAGGGTCATTTTCGTCCACTTTGAGATCATGGCAGAGTCGTCAACACGGGTTTTTACATGCTGGCTCGCAAGTCGTCTCGATCATTAATCTAGACCTATAATGTACACGCAGAGAAAGGCTTTATGCCTGGACAATGTGGACCTGACAGTATGGAATGATGATAGCCAACCCTGTAAAACCAACCCAAGGAGATTCTAAAATTCCCTTATATGCCTCGTATCACATGTGCAAGGTTGCTATATGCACAGAGTTGATATTTCTTGAAGCATGAAGAGCCAACAAGCAGATGCTATATGCCTACAGGAAATAATCACTTGAATTATATCCTCCTCTCTACTTGTCCCTTCTCATTTTACCTTACACACACAATTCTATATATAAGTCTGCCTACCCTTGCAATGCTTACTCTTAACCTGTCCAATAAAAAAAAAAAAATATCTAAGTATTTTTTTGATGTATCTCTTTTTAAAAAGTTTTTTTTAATATAATTCATCCGTCAAAATTTATGAGGTAAAATAAGATTAAACCTCTTTCGTTTGAGTCTTGTTTTGGACATTAACTACCTCTTTCAACTAAAGAATGATTAAAAGCCTCTAATTTGTTACACTTATAACAGATCCTTCATTTGGCAACAAATTCCAGGAGAAATACATTCAAAGTTTATGTCTAGGCTCAAATTGCAACTTTTATTTTTTTCTGATTTTCCATGAAATTAACCAATTCTACCAAATCTCACTATAATATGAGATAAGTAGTTAAATTCAGAGTTGCCAATTCCCACAATAATAATTCCTACTGGAAACTTACCCCAGGACTCAAAGGGTTAGGAAACATTGGGAAGAAAGTAATCATGTGATTTTGCTTTTATCCTACAAGTAGGGAGATGACACTTGACCAGAATGGGATCATAAATTTAAACCTTCTTTAAAAAGCATAAACAGCCATTCAGCAGAACTCGCTAAAGGCGGAAACGACACCGAGCCCTAGCTTTCCTGTCTCTGCAGCCTTTTTTTTAACCTTTATTCTCTTCTCCTTTTTTCTTGTCTGAACAAAATACCACACGATTCTGGCAGAGCAAATCTTTTCTCTCTCTTTAAGAGGTGTCAAGGTTGGGATCCTTTTTTTAGACAAAGCCAGTTGCCCTGTGCTATCTTTGGGACACAAGGAGAGCCCTGCCGCTTCCCCTTACTGGCAAGTCAAGATAATTAAGTCAAGCTATCTGGCCACTGTTCCAAGCAATTAACCAGCCAATCTTATTGTCTGCCACTGACTCAAGGGGTCCTAAAAACAGAGAAAGTCTTTTGTCTTTTAAACATGATATCTAGCTGATAGAGTGAGATCTTGTTTTCTTCTCTCTCACACAATCTATAAATTGCAAAATGTTTCGACTTTTCTTATTTATCAGTTGCAGTAAAATTAACTTTTGTTTAGGGAGCAACTGTTACAGTTATATACATTCAAGTTGAACATCAATGCCCCCCTGTTCACTGGGAAACAATAACAACATAGAAAAAAGAAGTCAATGTGTCTCTCAATCAATATGGAATATGTGGTTAAAATCTCACATATTCACTTCACATTCATTGTTTCCAATTTCTTTCTTTTCTTTAAGAAATGTGAGTATGACTGTGATTAACAGTATATGAAGAGTTTGTTTGCAAAAACCGATAAGTCCATATTTGTCAATTGGAAATATTTGCGATTAAAGGTCAAGAAAAATAAAGAGAATAATAAGAAAATTTTTGCTTCTTTTGACCATAACTTCAAAAATATACCTTTATATGTAGTGACCAATATATCATTTGAAAGGTATTATTTTGTACTTTATGACAGAGACCATACTTCAAAATCTTCAAAAATGGACTTATCGGTTTTTGCAAACAAACTCTTCATATGATAACCTAATAAAAACCTCATAGACATATATGAACATTCAATCTATCTCAATTCCATACGCTACTTAAAAAACAAAAACAGCCAACCTTTCTACTCATTCTATTTTGAGTAGATACCATATGCTCCTTAAACCATGTGTGCACTCAATCTGCACTTGATAGAAGCTATATTTCATACTTTGTGCAATTGCTGTATTAAATGATCACCCCTCTAAACAGACCCTTGAATTATTATTCCGTTCTTTGTGGTACCTAAACTTTTTGCCATTTCAGCAGCTTCATGCATAATTAACTTTAAGCTGTCTCTTTAAACACGTGAATCATATTTTCTCTCTCTCTCTCTCTTTTTTTTTGGGAAAAAAAAAACAACAACTAGAGATTGCTATCATTTTCTTGGACGATCATCCTGTCGTGTCATGCTGCAAATTGGAACAGGTTTTACAGGAACCCTAGGTACCATGTTTTGCACTCCCAGCAAGGGTAGCAACGGGTATACAGAGCAGCATGAAGGCTAGACAACCTCAGCGAATGCTAGTGGAGCCCGTGTCGACTCGAGTAACAGCAGGTATGCTAAATATAGGAATTAGCAATGTGCAAACACTTGCTCTGATGAACAACAACAATGTATGTTCTAGCTACTCATTTTGGCTCATCCAGATAGTTATTGCTCGTCACTCTGGACTGATTTCACTGATGATAAGACGTGTTAATGCCAGCATCACATAAACGACACGCAATGCTACAGCAGATATCATACAATGACAAAGTCAGCATTCCTTCACCAGATTTGTTTATCTACCCCTGGAATAGATAATGCGATTCAAGCAAGAATTTAGCATACCATTTATTAAGCTCACTATGACTACTTGGGCAAGTTCAATGTTTTACTTTTGAAAATACTATATCTCTATCACATCTGTAATGTTGTATAATTCTCATTTAAAACTTCTACATAATGATACATGAATGTTCCACATTTTGCTTTAAGGAATGGGACAAAACAAAGCAAACTTGGTCCACTTAATGCCCTCAGTCATAAGGCCCATCACAGAGGCATATTTAACTCACTGAAAGCAAGGATTTATATTTCATGTACTATTTGTATGATTGCACACATATCAGAATGTATAATATGTATTATATGGATGGATAGATGGATGTATGTTTGTATGAATGTAGGTCTGTGTGCATGTATGTATGTATGTATGGTATACCTGTAGCACTCTGTTTCAAGTCCTACAGACAGACAAACTTTGTTTCGGAAATTGTAGTACAATTCTCAGTGACAATTTTGCCTCAAAAAATCTCAGCAGCTCATACAGTACCTGAAGATGCCCTCTTCCATCAGGCCATGCTTCTTGATGAAGGTAACACACTGCTCTACAATGGAGGGAATCTGCCGCGTCGTCGTGTGACTCTCATTGGTGATTGTGTCCAGCAGACTCTGCCCAAAGATTCCTAGTTGAGAGAAGATTCAAAACTGCACGAATGAATCTTGCTTTCATATGCTAATATTAAGAGACTAAGCTTCTTATAACGAGAAATAGTCAGTTTTATATGCAAGTGCAATTCAGAGAAGTTTGATGGGAATTGGTAGTGAATGATAATTTTGGTACTTCCAAAAGTATAATTTTACTTCCCATGTAATATTTCATGAATGCAAATTGTCCAAACCTAAACATTACAAACTGGATTAAAGTATGTAGCCATTTATTGCCATGGAAACTGGTTCTATACAACCTCATGCAGCCCAAATATTTGTGAACACAATGGTTTGCTAACCATGCTCAAACAAAAGACTGTGACATCATCACTTTGGCACTCTATACATTTCCTTTGTCGTAATGTCAAACATACTTTAAAACCAGCTTCCAATGCTGTCTAACTGAATGCACAGTATCATCATTCAAACTCGGTACTAACTCACTCCCATTCAGATCGTAAAGTCTCCACATACACTGTACTTTATTGAATTCAGGAATGCAGGCAATGAGTTAATGTGGATGAGGACTGGCAGCACGCAGGAATGGGCTTTCCTGAGCTCACGAGGGTCTACACTTCTCTGACAGACCCTATCAGGGAAGTGATGAGCGGTTTTCCTGTCACCCCACAGAGATGGAGACAAGGGGGGTTAGGAGGCACACGGACAGATAAGGAGCAACAAAGGGATGATAGAGGCAGACAAGGGGAGGAGGAGGAGGAGGGGGAGGAGGAGGAGGGGGGAGGGGAGAGGAGGGCAGATTTTTCAAAGAAAAGGGCAAAAGAAAGCCTTATGGAGTAGGAGAAGAAAAGGTGAGAAATAAAGGGAGGGAGAGAGGGGGAGGGGAAGATAAACAGAGTAAGGGGAAAATAAGCCCAACAGGGAGAGAGGAGAAATGAAGGGGGAGTCAGATAGACAAGAAATAAGGGGGGGGGGGGGGGGACGAGGTAGCTGGAGACAGAGACAGAGGCCCTGTAAAGTGGAGTCAGACACTTTCCTGAGTCACCCCGTCTTGGGATTTCACACTGCCCATGACCTATTTTATGGTTGCTATCTACCAGTTAATACTGACCAAATTGAGGATTACAAAAGAACCTTAGCACTGTCTCCTGACTAGTACTGTATTCAAGAAGCTCTGTTTTATACCCAGTTTTACATTTTGCAGAAAAACCAGATGCATACAAGTATCTTTGTAACATCTGATACCTTTTCTTGAATGAATGTGAAAACAAACTTGTATATCCCATGAAATCTACACATCATAAAAGCTCAAATCTAGATCAAAATCTGAAGTGCATCATACAGAAATTGTGATTCACCCTCCACACAAACACACACACACACACAAAGTTTGTACAGATAGAGGCCCACAAAAGACTACTTCAGCCTTGGATGGAGGCTACCAATGATGAAGAGAGACCTAGTAGTTACGAAAGTCTGAAGCTCCCCTTTACCTGTCTGGGCTGAAACATGAAAGCGACCTTGGCAGGTATGCGATGTTTCTACCTTTGTGGAACAAGGTGGGAAGTAGCCAAATCATGTGTGTGTGGCGAACATTGCATTGATGTCTATGGGGACTTGTGAGTCATTCCATCATATGGTAACTCTGGCTGTGAGCCCATACTCACAGCAAGCCAAGCAACTGTAGCCCTTGAGCATGACATCTTATGGAGTTGCATTATACCTCATAATGTGTATCTCATTCCCAAGGACCACTTACTGTACATGACAGATTTCACCAACAAAAGTATGATCCATGCCAAAACTAATCATACATATTTGAGATTGAAAGCCTTTGGCTCCCAAGTAGCTTAATGCTCTTTTTACAAAGATTAACTCTTGATATCTGAATTGCATACCGATCCTTTCATTCACCATTTCCCCTGCTTGAAGGGTACACAAAACTAAACCTTACATCTTACATAGTCTTTTACTCAAGTTTTGGAAGTAATGTTGAATGCAAAATTACCTTACAAAATTACTTGCAAAGTCTAAAAGAGAGAAGATGAAAGAAAGATAGAGATAGAGAGGGAAAGAGATAGAGAGAGGGAGAGGAAGATGGGGGGGGGGGGGGGGTAGTAGAAATCAGAGAAAGGCAGGGGCATTTGGCAATTGAATATACTTGGTGTAGTGGCAGATTATTTTCCAAAGCTTCACCCTAAACAAAACATCATGGAAAGGGGGATTATGCTGAAAAAGCAATGGTATAAGCATCATGATCATTACCAGCATCTCCTATGTCAGCATCTTTATGGAGAGTCCACCAAGAAATCCAATGGAAAAGGGTTGCCTTGCACAACATAATTTTACAATTGTACCATATGCCCCCCCCCCCCCCCCCAAAAAAAAAAAAATACAACAGGATCCTCCGCAATAATAACTTTGAAAATAGTGAATCACTCCACATACAATTTCAGGGTATGAAACTGTAACTTCTTACCTACATCTTGCTGAAAACCCCATCCAATTTGCTTCAGTGGTCACAGAGAAATGAGGAGTTTTGTAGAGCATGTCAGGAATCCCTTCCCTCCAAGTTTTGTCCATTGTGTTCACACATAATGCAGTTCCAAGAGCATCAAAGTGCTTAACTTGGAAGAATAAGACATAAGACATGCTTCACAACAATCCACATTTCTCCGTGACACTTGACCACATTGAATGGGGTTTTCTGCAAAATGAAGCTAAGATATTGTATTTTAAGACCCTGAAGTAGCATTTAGACAATTTAATCATATTGGAAGTTATCAATGCAAAAACCTGATTGCAACATTTTTTGGGGACATACTGTATTGGCTTGAATCTGATGAAATCAATTCCTGCTGACATCTAAACCCCCCCCCCCCCCAAAGAAAAAAAACTCCCTTCTTTGGCCTACACTGTCAAAAATGTCACAGACTTTGGTCAATTTGATCAGCAGCTCTCACCTCCACCTCTCCGGCCGTACATGACCCTGCGGATGACCTGAATCCACTCGTCCATCTCCGCCTGGCTGGTGGCCCACAGGAGAAAGCTGTCGTGGTTGCCCGGCAACCGTCCATGGTTTGCCTTGCCTGGGAGGAGGTGATGGATGGGGTGGTAAAGGTGGAGTACACCGTAGGCAGTGGTGGCGGTGGTGGTGGTGTTGGGAGAGAGAAAGAGATGAGATTGAGGATACCTAGTAAATACTACAATATGATGTCTGCTTGAAAACTTGCTCAAGCAGACATACAAATCTGGCCAATCGGTGTCAGAACAGTGAGAGGAGATAGCTAGCTATATGTTTGATTATTGCAACTGATTGACATTTGCTGATCATCAGCATATAAAGATAAAAATATAATTATTTACGCCAATGAAGGGCAATTGTCAATCAGCTTTAATATCAAAACAGCTTGAAACAAGAATTCATTCATGTAAATGTTTGATTATTGTAAGTCTGAAACATCTGTTTTTAATTGTCTTAGTTACAACTGTTCTGAATGGCATGAAAGTTCGCACTGTGTTGACTGTATACCTCATTTACTACCGGTATCTACTGGCACCCATCATAACAGGAAAGAAAACTTCATTCATCTACACTCACATTTCCTTTGTTGTTTTGACGCCACACAGCACAGCTGATCAGGAAATGACAATTGATATTTCACTTCATATCACATCAAAACTGCACTTGAGGGCCATTACTAGTATTCAGTTTCTGCATTCATTATGATAATTCAGGATGATGATATTTACTGGTGTAAAATGGATATCCTCCAGTCCATTTAAGAGGAAGACTTTCACAAGTTTGTTATGACGGCTACTTGTGCAAATTGTCTGCAAATTTACAGCTTACATCAATGCACATGATCTTGCTATAAAATCTTTGCTGAAGACTCCTGACTTTTAACTAGAAATCTGGATAGACAACTCTATAGATACTTAGAAAATTGGGTTCAAAGGTAGAATACAGTTTAAAGGCAAAACATTAGGCATGGTCAGACTGGCAAAAGATCGAGAAGTTTAAGATCGCGATCTTTAAGATCTCGAAGTTTTGCCAGTGTGACCGCAAACTTCCTGCGAAACTTCCCGCGAAACTTCTCGATCTGTTTGTGGGCTGTGCCTCCGAAGCGCGAGGTCATTGTCATGTGCAGATGCGCATTGTTATGTCACAATCACTAGCCATCGGAAGGCGCACTCTTGCTTGCGCGCGTACCAATGGCCCAAACTTTGCGATCTTAAACTTCTTGATCTTTTGCCAGTCTGACCGCGCCTATAGTTTCTACACATGCCTGCAGAAACTGCCATTTTTGCCCAGAAATGGACACATATACGTACGCATTATAAGAAATGTGTACAATGATGCTGTGATATATATATTACACAATTTCAGTTGGGTAACAGTGAACATGCGAAATGTAAGCCATAAAGATATGCCTACAGTATTTCAATCTGAGAGCACATCTTAGCGTGGTTGCTACGTAACATTTTATAATTTAGTACAAATTGGACCATAGCAGCATTAATCAATCTTCTCTGCAAGAGTGAAGTGCATGCAGCTTGTTGGGAAATACTACTGCCAGGGCACAATGGATCATCATTTAACATTCTATCCACCCATTACTGAACGGGTAGGGCACTCCAGGAATGATTGATGTGTACTACGATCTAAATTAATTTTCATTAATACACATTTAATCTCAAAATACTCCAAAACAACTCATCATCATGCCTAATTATATCAGCCAGGCAAGATTCTTGGTAGACCCTTACCAATTGCAATAAAATTCCAAATCGTGGAAGATGAATTTTGAGCCCTTCTGAGAAGTATCTTAGTTAACCTTTAAGTACATTCAGCAAATGATAGAATCGTGACCCTTACTTACAGAGAAAGGGAGGGGTACCTGCCCCCCTCCCCATCTGTATAGTCCCCTCCCCAATCTGTTTAACTGTCTGTTGACTCACAGTGGCTTCCCAAAGTTGCGGAAGGAAATTGCAATTTGGGTCACGGGGGTTCAAGCCCACAGGCTGGCCATGCTTCACACGTCTACCAGGCACTGCGTGGAACTGGCACAAACTCTTGTTCTCTGACTGTGCAGATCATGATAAACTGGCTACCTAGATAATTTCCACATATTTATATATTCGCGCACACACACACACACACCATTAGATAGTGACATAGCAAGTTGTCAAAATCATTCCATTTCCAAATTGCAAATGAGCACTCATCATGTGAGTCATTATTCCTCTTTTTTTGTGTGTCTTTTTCCACAGTGCATCAATTTTATGACAGATGTCCACTACTAAAGTTTGCAGAGTTTAGGTCACTTGGAAGCCACAATTTGATTGTCACATGACACTAAGTAAACTATTACATTGTGGCAAAGTCCAGTTAATAAAAAGAACTGATAAAAATATGATTGACATCTGTAGATGCAATCATTATTTATGACCTCAGTGCTCCTGAAATAAATGACATTTTGAGAAATATGATCAAGTTATCTACTTGTACTGCAAATTACAGGCATTTACAATTAATGCAAGTGATGATTACATGTGGCATGTATGTTTACATTACATATTCGTTCAACTGCAATGACTGTATTTCCTTTATTTTGGCCTGCAAAAGTACAAATGACGATAACAAGAAAAAAAAATAGAAAGACGGATTACAATTAATGCAAAAAACATGTGTGTACAGCCAAACTAATGAGGAGCCATCTGACACATCGGCAGTCTATAATGCACACAAATATAAACAGACTTAGATGTAATAACTTTTGCCTGTTGAAGAGTTGTGTCATTTTCCTGACAATCATAATACAGCTAAAAATAACTCCATGGCACTTGCAGACACCAGGACAGCAAATCGGTCCCTCCTTCCTCTTGCTCTCCCTCTCTCACTCTCTCTGTAGCAGAGTCTTTGTGATTGAGTATGAGCCACACTCTTCCTTCTTGTCTTTGTCCTTTGGAAGAATATTGTACGAGCTGAAATTTTTGCACACACTTGTACTGATATTTTCTACTTGTATTGCTACTGGTTGACATTTCTATATGTTGTTAATTTTGTGGTTGGAGGGTCTAGTATCATTACTTCACCTTTCAAGAAATAAGAATGAGTGATATAAAGCAACAACATAGTAGTTTTTGTCAGGTGATTCCCTGTGTAAAGAAGCAGAATTTGTAGCATGGTCGGCATTTAAAGTACTGTATTATTACCGCATGTTATGTTGTGATGCCCAAGATATCGCTACATCGTGGCCCAAGCAGCATACGCTAGACTTATCATAATACCTAGTTGTGCACGATCCAGCACTGGTGTGATTTTATTGTTTATTTTTAATGTTATTTTTGCTTGCTGTTGTTTTCACATTTCAAAGGTAATTCATGAAATTTGCAAAAGGAATCTGCAGAAATACAGTATATAGTTTGCCATTTATATGTGACCCTGCACCACAAACCACCAAAACGTCGCTAGATCTGTATTTTCAGTTGAGAGCAGATTATGAAGTAGCAGATCCTTAGCTTATAAACTTGAGGATTATGTAAAAGAAGAATTGCTCTCTCTCAAAAAAACAAACAAACAAACAAACAAACTAAAGGTTGACGAATATAACATGTTTCACATATTTTGAGTCCTCAAGTAAATTTTGAGTGGGCAACTTTTTGTTGGTTTTGTGATGCACAGTCACATATTGATTTGGGTAATGGCACAATTTCAAGGCAATTCAGATTTTATAAAAAAAAAATATATCAGCTGCTGCAGGTAGTGTTCTAGGCTGTCTAGTGTAATGGATTGAGTCATTGATAAGGAGCACCCCTAATTTCTGTTGTTGGACAATGAGACTGGATCAGCCGCAACTTTGTGACAAACACACAAACGAAACAGGAACAGCGCACAGTCATGGCATTCAATGTGGTGTGGTGGAAGGATTTGCTGATTGAAACAATCACAGAATATTAGTCTCTTTCCTGGTACCTGCAGTCATTTGTTGTCATTTTGTCAAAAGCAGTCAGAGGATTCAGAATCAAAAGTCTGTCACTTAAAGGCGTTATTTACCATTTGCTGATGAAACAAAAACCCAACTTTAGCGCTTCAAAAATAGTTCTAAAATGTTAGCTAGGGATAAAAACAACTAGAATGTAAAAATGTATATCGATATTTATAATCAATTATTCAATAATGTGAACAATAGTTATCAAATTTGTTCTAGAATAAACTGTCTGCAGTTATGGTTTATTGAGGAAAAAAATAGTGATATCTCCTTATACTTTCTGCTTTATATTGTGGAATTTTTATATGGTATGAAGGTTTTGTGATACAACTGACCTACACAAATGCATCAAATGTGATAACTCAAACATTTTTAAAATTACTGCTCCCAGTGGTAAACAATACCTTTAAAAATCAAAAGTTCATCACTTAAAGGGACTGTACAGTATAGGTTGAGGTGAGGTTTCAGGTTTATAATATTCCTAAGTGAGATAATGAGAATACCTCTTATGAAATATGAAAGGGCATACAATTTCAAGAAGGATTCAATGTTTACTTGATGAAAATTGGTTTTCAACTGGCTGAGATATCCAAAAAAATGATAATGATAAAAGGTGACAGGCCACATTTTTTATTAGGATCTCTTTGTTTCACCTTGTTTTTGGATATCTCGGACATTTTAAAACCAATTTTCATCAAATAATTTTTTGATTCCCCTTAGAATTGCATGCTCTTTGACATCTCACAGAGTGGTTTCTGAATATCTCCCAAAACATTAAAAGCTAAATCCTCACCTCAACCATAACTGTATGGTCCCTTTAAAATGCTCGCATGAAGCATTGCAAAATGGTTTTTAAGTGCGATGTCATTTCCACTTATACATGTACCACGATACAGATATCATGTAATGAGTAGGATCATGACCACAGGATCATGATCATAGGTTGTGAACGGCCACATGATCTTTCATGGATGACATCTCAAATACAGCCAGTAAAGGGAAAGTCCCGAGTGAAAGGAGATATAATATTGGCAAAGAGACACAGTTCTAAATGAATACAAGCAGACATTGAGCAATTGAGTGAATGATTAAGTTTTTGGTAACCAAATGGAAGAAAAGAAAACCTACAAGAAATGTTGTTCATTTATAATATCAGTCACTTCAAATATCATCCACATTCTCATCAAATGACATGTACAAAATGAGCCAGAAGTGAAAAATGAATAATGACAAAAGTATGAGTATCTTAGCTGGATAATTAGCACTGTTCAGCCTTGGGATATATGTTACATACAATATTTTGAACTGTTGTGTTTTGGTCTCCTGGTCTGATATAAAATATTGCTTGTATACATGAGGGGGGGGGGAGGGAGATGATCCTATTTGTATTCTACATGATAGAATCTTTCTGTCTGATAAGGGGTTCATATGAAGTTCCTTCAACAAGAGCCAAAGTATCACTTCACTGATAATTCCCCATGAATCTGCATGAATTTACTGCAAGACACAATTTCAATTTTGGAACCATCAAAATACATATTATTGTAAACGCCAGACCCCCCTTGATTGGACATCAATTTGTTCTGATCTGTATTGATCATTTCCATACAAATCTGCAGGAAATGCAGAGTATTCATTACAAAGATAATGCTGTAAACTGAAAATTTGTTTTTATTTCATTTGGGACAATTAACATCTATAAAACAATAATGCACTCCCACCCATCTTCTATGAAATGTTCCCCAAAAATCAATCATGTCATATACACATTTATTTATACTCGCCCACATTTTTGTAATCCACTGAATAACAATATTCAAAATTGTTCCTTCCATAAATTCATTTAAGTAGAGATTGAAGTCTTTCTTTCACAATCTTATGATGCCACATAATCAACTTTGCCTATAGGTCCATCATTATACAGTTGCAATATCTACATTGCATCAGATTTTATTGCTACATGTACTATCATCTGAGTCCAGTTATAACTACTTTTGCCTAGCTTTGTCTCTCCTCAAGTCATTTTACACAATTCCTTCATTTTTCTTTCCCTTATGAGGCCACACAACTATATCTTGATGTATTTCTGCAGGTCACACCATCATATGTACTTGTCTCTTCTGTTGTCTCAGTGTCATGTCAATCTTGTCTCATTTTGTCCTGTTTTCAGTCATATCTCCTTGGTAAGTTTACAAACCTATTTTTGCATTCACTTCTTTTTATTCTCAGTGGGGCCCCACACATTACAAGCATTGTCTTTTCAGTTGGTCCCTCCATTTTTCTTACATTACACAGGCCCATTGTTTACTTGATGATTTTACAACAATGTTGATGTATAGTAATGTTTCCCTATTGTTGTGTACTCTGTTCTTACCACAATGTACTGTCTACATTATTCCTTTGTTATAAAAAGAAGCGTAAGTTCTTGCCGAAGAATGAAATTAGGATATGAATTGAGTTGAATTGAATTGAAATGAATTGAATTGAATTGAATTGAAGTGAAGTGAACTGAAGTGAATTTAATTGAATTTGATTGAATTTAATTGAATTTAATTGAATTCAATTAAAGACATATCTTCATGCTAAAATGTTTATCTAGGGATTGGGGGAAAGGAACAGACAGGGGGTTTACAAAATACAAATCAGGAGCCAAAAAAATGCAAAATGAATTGAGCTTTACAGCAGATATTGATCAAAGCATCTTCTTTTGAATTGAATGAAAAAAAAAAGAATAAAGTTGGTTGATTTGGCAGATACACATCTCTCAGATATACTGATTACTGCACACAAAAGTAATATTCACTTACTGATAGAATTCCTTGGATCTGAAGGGACAAAAAAAAAAACAAAAACGATAAAACAAACCAGAGGAAGAGGTAGATCGAAGAGGCTGCATGTGAAAATTTGTCCAGTTTCTATAATTAGCAATGGTGCAAAGAAGAAACAAGCCTATGTCTGTGGAAAGGGCAACAAATTTTAAGGGAAGAGCAGGAAATGTGACCATCAGTGATAATATACCTAGGGAGCCAATATAATCATGAGACCAGAGTGACAAAATTAAAAGTGACCTCTTGGAGCATGGACCGGGAAGGAAGGAGGGAGGCTGTGGGTTAGTCTGCTATTATTGTAGTCATTCACTGATCAAAAAAAAAAAAAAAGAGAGAGAGAGAGAGAGAGAGAGAGAAAGTACCATTTCTTTAAAATGTGTCAAAATTCTTGTGTCTGCAAACCAAATAGGTTAGTGTCTCCTACTTACTGTAAGAATTATTTAGCTTCCGTAACTGTATTGCAACTATTAAAGCCTCCTGCTACCATTTGCAGATGAAAAAAAAAAAACAGCTTTAGTGCTTCAAAATGGTTCTAAAATGTGAGTTAGGGATAAACAATAACCAACATGAAAATGTTAATCAGTATAATCACTGTTAGGTAATAGGTAATATTGGTATTGTTTAATATCTAAAATGTAAACAATAGTTTTACTATTTGTAAAATCCTTCACTAGAATAAACAGTCACCGTGATGGTTTATAGGAAATATCCCTTTTAATATTTGCAGTTTTAATGCAAAATTTTTGTACAGTAGGGTGCTTTATGATACAACTAAACTAACTATGTACATCAAATGTGCTAATTCAAACTGTTATCACTGCTCCCAATAGTAAACAGTGGCTTTAAAGCACACAGGAAATATAAAGTGCTCATACGTGGACTCTCCCATAACTCCTCTATCTCTACTCTTCACCACTGCACAGCCACCCTCCCATCCACCCCCCCCCCCCAAAAAAAAGGGGGTTAATCCTTGCAGCGCTTCATTCTACAATAATAATAATAATAATAATATGGTCTTATTTACCCAGGGTAGCCTCTTCAGTGTTGCCACTGTTCTACCAGAGGGCCCTGCTATTATTATTACCCTAGCGTTGCCAGGTACCCATTTATACACCTGGGTCGAGAGGGACATTGTGGGTAAAATCATCTTGTCCAAGGATGTAAGCACTGGGCGGGATTCGAACTCACGGTCCTCCGTTCGGGAGTCGGGAGTCTTATCCACTATGCCACAGCGCCCCCACAAGCTACAAGAAGACAGTGTTCCCAAGTGAGAGCTTGGACCTGGGCTTGGACCTGGGCTTGGACCTAGGGTCTTCAGGGTGCAAGTCCAATGACCTACAATGTGCAGCTTATAACATTGTTCCTCACTCTATGCTTTGGTGTGCTTAGCTGATGCTGAATGACTCGTAGTACAAAAGTTCCTCTCAAATTGAGAAAATGCAACGAGTACTGGTGAGTCACGCCAAGCCATACATTCCAGATGATTTTCATAATTTCACATCATGTAGTACATAACTTGACAGCTCCATATATAGATTTGTTGAATTTATTGTGGTCCTTGAGCAGAGAAACCAGTACTCTGAAAAACCTGAAACAGATTGCACTGAGTAATGATGATGACATAGAAGGCTCACATATTTCAGAGATGTAGCAGTGTAATAAGTTCACCTGTGTAGAATGTATGCGTGCCATCTTCTTTTGATCCGTTTCCATGAGCCTCAACTCATGCATTCTTCTGGTGAGGCTGCCGTGTCATCATCCTTGTTCATTGCAATTTGTTATAAATTTTAAAAAGATCCTTATTCTGCATCTCAATCGCTATAAATTCTCAAAGTATAACTAATTTATAGTTTAGTACGGTCTGCTATGTCGAAATATTGGATCCCGTGAGATTTTCGTGCCAAAATTGATTTTTTTTTTAGCTAACTTTGTCAATTTTGGGGTGCTGAATCCAAAAAACTTTGGTTCCATTTTTTTCGACCACGTCTTCAGCCGCCTTTTTGAATTTCAAAATGGCCGCCATAGCAAACTGTATTTCGACCCAGTTCTCATAATGTGAGCATCAATGAAGGTTCAAATTTGATGCAAAAAACATGTTTATGATATCAGACATTCTGATACACCATTTCCTGATATTGTAGAGTGTTTAATACAATTTGAGGGCTGCCATCTTGAAATTCAAAATGGCCGCCATAGCTAACTGTGTTTTTACCTGTATCTCAGGTTGTAAGCAATATGGAAAGTATTAATTTGAGGCAAAAAGCATGCTTATGATGTCAGACATGCCAACATATACATTTTTGTTTTAAATGATGGATAATTTTGGTTAGCGGCCATCTTGAAATTCAAAATGGCCACAATAGCATATGTAATTGGGCCTATATCTCATATCGTATGCAGTGTGTAAGGTTCTAAGTAGGGGCAAAGAGCATGCGTATGCTATCAGACTTTCTGAAACATCTTTTTCTGTCCATTTTGATATTATACTAGTAGGTGGCCATCTTGAAATTCAAAATGGCTGCCATACCAGAATGCATATTTTGACCCATATTTCATGTTGTAAACAATACAGAAAGTTCACATTCCAGGCATAAACCGGGCTCATGATGTTGAACATGCAGATGCACTTTGATCCCCTCCCTAAAATTGCAGATCATTTTTGCGGCTGCCATTTTATCTTTCAAAATGGCTGCTTTTCAGCTACTATCTGTGGTTACAAGCAACTTTTAGGCATATCAAGTTTATGGAGGTGTACATTGTACATTCTTTTACAAACATACACACACATAATTATACATTCTGTAATGATTGATTATTCGCATTGGCTGCCACTCTTGAAATTCAAGATGGATTTCTACCCATATTTGGTGCTGTAAGATCTTTATCCTGCAAACTCAAGCATGCTGGAGCACTTTCATGTATAGGACCTACAAATATGTGGAAGTCAATCACTTCAATAAAGAGTATTATCATTGCATAGGCGGGACTGTTTCCTGCAGGTACACTGCCACGTTGAAATGCAACATGGCTGCTATTGGAGACAATCCTTCCAGAGCATAACATTTGGGTAAAACTTGTGAATGGGAAATCATGTGATTATGGTGTCAAAGCAAATGACTTTCAAAAGTGAATCAATAACTGTGTCTGAATGAACTAGATGCCCCATTTAGACGATTTGGTTGTGGAGTTTAAATAAACAATATTAGCCGTGTATCGGAAATATACTTAGTTAATGTCTTCTGGGCTTGTTCCCTGCATGTGTTTTTGAAGTCACAGCACTTGTATAGCGCTGTACACAGTGGAGGATTGGTTCTAAATTCTTCCAGAAACAATGACTTTAGCATTTCTTGCCATATGAACATGATAATGAATTCTGTTGCTTTACCGTTGGTGTAGGGAGATCAAAGCATTTAATTGCACAGTTTATAAATGTATATCCGCTGGAAATAACGACAATGTACCATATTAGATTCCCCTGAAGTAGAGGCACAAATTAGGTTGTGAAGGTTTACGAGTTTTGTTCTCTGGATGTGTTGTATCAAGATTCTACGAGAGCAAATTGTCCAGGTTGAAGTCATCCACGCCCAACTTCTGGAAGGCATGGGCTGTTTCATTGCACATTTTGCATGATTCAAGGCTTAGAGAATTCTTGATCCATCTGCTCTTTGAGACATCCTCAAATTTTGAACTTCAGCCTTTGCCATGAAAGGCATGACCAAGCAGACCTTTGTTTTTCGCAACAATTTGCAGAACATAATCTCTCAACAATGTCAATTGTACTTAATCATCTCCCCTTTTCCAGTGATAAAGTAGACAACATGTGATGCAGTATTAAAAGTAAAACAAAGATCCATTAGGAGAATGAAAATGTCAGTGTCTAATACGTAATGATCATCAATATCTCTGAAATTCTCTGTTGCTCTTGAAGTAGCATCTAATATATGCAATGGAATGAGGATATCAGCTTCCTCGTTGTCACGGGTGACAACTCCCATGGTATCTTTGATGAACCCTTTGTTTCTTTTTTTCCCCCGTTCTGTGTCAGATGGAAGAGAAGGCCATGAAATTGTTAGATGAAGAGTCACTGTGGAATTACTTAGAACAGTAGAACTCATATAACTTCCGATAATTGTATTGTCCAGTAATGACTCGATAATGACAAGTCTATCAGATTGTTGTACCGGTAGAAGCATTATAAGAAGATAGTGGTCCTCTTAAGCTTAATGACTTTTTCATCCAATCTTACACAATGTATTTCAATTGCAAGAGCTGAATGTCTGGCCTTTCTCATATTATCCCGGACAGATCTTTTCTCATATTATTTTTTTTTTATATAATTCTTTCAGATACAAATTCTTAGTACAGAACATGAAAACTTCCCTTTTCATCGCTTTCTAGAATATCCCCCTTGAATGTTTCCGATATCTGATTGCCAAGCACCATATTTATAAGTTTCAATGCAGTGAAAATTTTTGAGATTGCCCTCGTGCGATGATGTTCTAAATTGTTGAGGAATTCTGATGCATCCAAAGTGCCACAGAACTGAGCTATTATTGCTCCTTTGTAGTTTTCGAATCATTGGCGGTACATCAGTAATCATCTTGGAAGTCTTGATAATTGAGGATGACCCACACAAGGGCAATCAGGTAAAATCTACTCATTGGCATTCCTTATTCATTCTATGTTATTCCAGAAATACATCCAGCAATTATGAGCTCCCTGATGAGTTGTTTCATTTTGTGGTCAACAAACACGCTTGTGAGTGGGATGCCTGGTAGGGTGACTATGGCATTTTTTGCCATTGCGAGACTTTTCCTTGTTTGTCTTTATTCTCTCGAGGCGGTATCAAGTTTTTGAAGATCACCTTTAATCGTATCAATGCTTGCTTTTGTTCAACTATTTAATAACTGGGATTAAAAATAAATATCAACGAGGTTCCATGACAACAAATAATGTCTTGCCTGAGAGGCAAAACAAATCATGTGTACGCGAACCACATACCCGCTTGGCTATTATGGGACGTGGGATGTAACGCCAACACACTTGCCCACACTTATGGGAAGTGGTATGGGACCCTTCCCCTCCCCCCCCCCCCCCTCCTTACGCAGTCTTTGCCCCTCAGGATGACTTGATGACGTCACTGGAACCTCGTCCTTACAGTCTGAATTTATGGCGGCCATTTTGAATTAAGAAATGGCTGTTGTTCTGCGTGACCTGAAAATGAATTCGGTCTAACTAGGACAATTTTGGCAAATTCATCTATGGCTCTTACCACAGTTACAGTATTACATGTATTATGTTTTTTCTTTGGCCACCATCTTGAATTTCAAGATGGTGGCCTATCTAGTGATCTACAATAGGAAACAGCTGTACTGGAACGTTAGACACCACAAGCATGTGCATTACTGAAAATTTGATGCTCCTACAGTAATTGGAACATGAGATATGCATAAAAACGCTACAGCGACCATTTTGAAATTCAAGATGGCAGCCTAGTAATTGTATCAAAACAATCCACAATATCAGAAAATGATATATCGGAGTGTCTGACATCCCAACCATGCATTTTGCACCAAATATGAAGCTTATACAATGCTCGTGTATGAGATGTGGTTCAAAATGCTGTTTGCTATGGCGGCCATTTTGAAATTCAAGATGGCAGCCTACAAATTGCATCAAAACAATCCACAATGTCAGAAAAAGATATACCAGAGTGTCTGACATCACAACCATGCATTTTGCACCAAATTTGAAGCTTCTACAATGCTCACTTAATGAGATATGGATAAAAATACAGTTTGCTATGGCGGCCATTTTGAAATTCAAAATGGCGGCTGAAGACGTGGTCAGAAAAAATGGAACCAAAGTTTTTTGGATTCAGCACCCCCAAATTGACAAAGTTAGCCAAAAAAATCAATTTTGGCACAAAAATCTCACGGGATTACATAGTAGCCCCTACTAGTTGTTCAAATGTAAGAGCCTGAAAATGATCCAGAGGTCTCCTTTAAGGTAATCAGGTTGAGGACCAGAAGAGGAATTGATACTGCACTGTGTTCTTAGAGTTCAAGCTTCTTTTTTGCTCCTCCAGTGACAATGTTTACTTTGACTCATCTCAACGGATGCTGTTGCCGTGGCGAGGAAACCAGGAGATACCCATAAAGAAAACATCCTTGTGTGACATCGATCAGGCTCTATTGCAGTAAGCTGCTCACTGATCATATGACCTTGTGTCCTTTTGAACAGGAAGACTTGACAAAGATTGAACTCAGCCTTTAAACTTAATGCAAAAATCTATATTCTTTATTTTCCTCTTTCATCTTCTCTTTGTCTGAACGGTATTTGTCACAGCCATCAAGCTAGAAGTTTAATATACATCAGATGTAAAGTGATACAAAGTAGAGTATTTCTCTCAAAAAGACATTAACTGAAACCAAAATAATTCTTATATTGATATGTGTATCACCATACATTTGATACAAAAGCTGATATCTATTCATTCAGTCGTTTGAACTATGTGTTTAAAAGGCCTGTCAATACTCAACTTATGAAACTGAAATAAATATGGAGAAGATGTTCAGAGAATACAGATCTGTAATGAACACTTGTGCTACTTCTAACAGGTACAAGTGTATGCATGCCTTATGATGACACACTTATGGCAAATTAGTGTGCATAAAATAATTCTATCAACGCTGCATGTTTAATTTGAGCTACCTGAACACAGAATCCCAAAGTGGAATGGATAAATAAGTCTGTCAATAATGTTGCATCAAAATTCTAGCATGGCTCCAACGTGTCAAGAAGCCTTTCTTCACTGGCATAGTCTTCTGTGTGACTATCTATTGCTATGTATTAAACTTCAGACGAACAGGAAGCTATGGGACTGTAGTACGGCTGGCGTATAATGAAGGCATGATCCCACAGATATGAACTGAAGGAAATAAAGTGTTTCCTGCCTTTGAAGTAATGCTCACATCTGTCATGCCAGGACCAGCACACATGTCAGCGTTCTGTTTGGATTCTGTGCTTTAATGGTACGTGAGTGGGGAAATACTGGCAGGTCACTATCAGTTATTAGTATAATGCCAAGAGCTCAACAATTTAATGCAGGAAACTACTTGCGGGTTTAAAAATGACAGTTGAAATGCAAACATCATTTGATTTTTACACCCATGCCATTCTTGTTCAAACCCTGACATTACTGACATCATACAAAGAATTCTCACTAAGCCAATTCACCATTCGACAAGTCCTTTCAAAACTCAATGAATACAGTTTTAACAGAAACTGAAAAGTACATTGTACTCCCAAAACTCTCAGAAATCCAAAACTCCTCTTCCTAATTCCTTACAATCAATGCTATATCTGAAGGTAAATTGTAGCTTGATCCTGAATTTGAATTTGAATTTGAATGTCACCCTATCTCTGGTGAATATTTCAAGATAATTTGGAGAATCTTGCCAGAAAGAGAAAAACTACACGAGGAGGAGAACAGGTGGCCCCCCGGCTTCTTACCTGGCAGAATCTCGAAGAGGTACTTGCCCGGCTCCTCGGGACTGTGGCTATGCTTCTTGAGGATGTTGCCTCGCAGTGGGATGTACCCCAGCACCCGCGTGTCGTCCTCCTTGGCGTAGTAGTACATAAAGTCGTTGGCCACCTTGAAGTAGCGCCGCTGCCAGGAGCGGAAGGCCCCGCCCTGCTTCTTGAGCCAGCCACGGTGGAGCACATCCTCATCTTGGATGTGGATGACACGGTCCGTCATCCTCCGGTTCGAGACATGGATGTCGTTCTGGTGGGACAGTGGAGTGGATGGCAAAGTGACATACATGTGAGAGGAACCCCAACATTCCATCTGGAAGCAATACATGACTTAGATAGAATATTGACTCCTCTGCAAATGTTTGCACAGTCATTCTGTAGAGAGAGAAAAGTCCTATCTCTTTCTTCTTGCAGTATGGCACAACACCTTGATGTAAAGGTGTTCAGGACACTGATGGCCAACATGAAATAATAAAACTCTTACACAGCCATCCATATCTTTTTTTCTTCTTCTTTGCGATAGATAAGCCTTACCCATAAAATGCCCAATGAGAAGATGTGCAAAAAAATCATAAGACTTGTCTGACTACTTACCTCATTCACTGTGGAAAGCTTACACTATCGATGTCGAGAAAAACAAAAGACATGGATGTGACAGAGTTACAGCTGTCTCATGCCCAAACATCAAAGCAACGCATTAATCACAAGGTCGATCCTTCAGGGATCTTCTGATTGGTTATCTTGGGATTGTGAGTTGGGGGGGGGGGGGTGTAGAGGCGGGTGTAACTCATGGCCTCAACCCAGGTATAGACAGATTAGATGACAGACTCATCTCCCACTGATGAGACATACTTTTGCTTTAAGTGACATCACATTCTAGGGTCTACAAGCAAGAACTAACAGGACATTGACTCTGGTTAGTCAATCACAGACATTAACAATTAGAAAAGAAATCAGAAGTTACACAGAGAAATCAGAAGTTACACAGAGAAATCAGAAGTCACACAGCAAAGTATATTCTAAAGTGCTATTAATACATGAAATACTCACATCCATTCTCAGGAAGGTTTGTCTGAACATTCCTTTTAGTCTGTTCACATTCAAGATCTTACCCCAACCGAATATTAGCTCTGAATTCCCTTGTAATACCACTATGCAAATATCTTTAATACCAAAAATTCTTATGCAAAAAATATTGAGGGTTCTCAAAAAAATGAATAAATAAACTGTAATATTCAACTAGAAATATGTGCACACATTTACTTGCAAGAGGGCCCTTACATTACATTTTTCATTTAAAGCTTAAATGCTGAATGTCAAATTAGGTCCTTATTTTGTTTGTTTCTGTTTTGCTTTTGTTTTTTTGTTTTTTGTTTTGTTTGTTTGTTGTTGTGGGTTTTTTGTTTTTGTTTTGGGGTTTGTTTGTTTTTTCCCCTACCAACTTCAGCATAATCTGTAAAGCTCAACTTTAAACACACCATACAGTGTATATACCAAAATCCACTCATTTCAATTTGAAATGTCAGAGTTGCAGCATGATCTAATCTTTTGATACCAAGTAAACCATATGTGTGGTATTTGGCCATAAAAGGGCAATGAAATCTTTGAAAAGGCATGGTAATAGTAATTGTCAATTTGAGCATCTGAGAGGAATTTGTTAACAAAACTTTATTATCATCGCAACATTCAATGTCAAAATTGAAAATGATTATGATGGAAAAGATAACAAGAATGATAGCAATGGCAATAGGAATAATAGTAATGATTGATTAATATATAATCATATACATAATATGACGGAAATAATGATGACTACAGATAACGAGAAATAACAGCCAGCACCATCTATATTTTCATAACAATGCAGGATGACCACTGAATGATTATTCAATGAATTCATAGACTGTTCATTCGACATGACAGCAAAATAGTTTGAACAGCAGGACAGTTTTAGATGGAATGAGACAAAGAATGAGCGCTTTGATTGAGCAGGCAATTCATTTTTTGGACTAATTTGTTTTAGGAAAAGCAGAGTTCTGTGATATGGTAGTCTGCCAGACAGGACAGTACCACTTCCCTTACCACACTCACAGCTCTTCGAATTTGATATGCAGTGCTTGCCTCAATTCTTCTGACACTAATAATATGCCATATAAGTGCAGACCGGCAGTGCAGAACATTATGTATATAGGAGTGCCGGAAACTGAGACAGGTGCAGAGATCCGTATGTGCTTGGTAACATTTGGTAATGATATACAGGCTGTATATAGTAGCATAAACTGGGACTACCTCAGCAACTTGTGCAAAAGTGCAAAAATGTGCATAAAATACATACAGGTGATGGAAACTGCACACATACATATTGTATACACACAATAGCAAAACAAAGAAACAACAACATGGTTGACCTATTGGCCCGAATTCACGAAGGTGGTACAAATGAAACCATAGTTTAAACCATGGACAAAAACCATGGAGCGCCAAGTGTCGCATATAATATTTCGTTACGAAATCAGTCATTTCGTCGATGACATGATTATTTGTTAACAAAATGACAACATTTTGTAACTAAATAAACATTTCGTCCACGAAATGATAATTTCGTTAACGAAACGGTCATTTTGTCGACGAAATGACCAATTTCGTAACGAAATATTCCATGCGACACTTGGCGCTCCATGGTTTTTGTCCATGGTTTAAACCATGGTTTCATTTGTACCACCTTCGTGAATTCGGGCCAAAATGTTTCATCTAATGCAAGCAAACACAGAGACCACAACAAAAGACTTGAAATGAGTGCAAACAAAGAAACGATGCAGACAAGAACACTTAGGACAGACACTTTTTTTTTAGCATGGATTGAGCTAAGCAGCAGGTTTGCAATGCACAAAACTGCAGGGGCTTATTTAGATTGCTGTGCATCTCTACCAATCAGGATCTTTTTCAAAGAGTGTCGGGGTTAGGGCTTTTGCTTTTTTTGTTTTTTGTTTATTGCAAGTTCAAATTTAAGTGAGGCAAATTGATTGAAAGCCGAATAAATAATAATGATAACAATAATGATAATAATAATAATAATAATAATAATAATAATAATAATAATAATACCAATACCAATAATAATAACAATAATAAAATAAGTATAAGATGACAACCCAATCATGTGACCAAGCAGCTATTCTAAATGTGCCAATAAGAAGCAACCAGGGATACCAATTAATATTCAAATAGTCACACTGGGTGATAAAATTCTTCATAATTATCTGCTGATGATATTCACCAAAAAAAAAAAAAGAAGGAAGCCTGTTGAAATGACCTCTTTTATTGCTAGAAACATTTCTATTCACTGAACAGGAATTACACTTATGCATGGAAATACAACTTCACGACTTTTAGATTTTCTTTTTGACCATCAGGATTTTTTTGTTTTGTTTTGTGCTATTTGAAAGAACAGCCTTTAGAACTCAGAATGCATTCTGTAACAATCCCATTCATATCAAAGGCAACCACATCACAACTTCAATTACATTGAAACAGAAAGCTTCAAAGGAACAGGTGGCTTAATAGACTGGTTAATGAGACTAGGATACAATTAGGTTATGAAGTCATGTATTGAACAGACACACCAGGTAACATCCCCTCAATTTAGCTAGTCTTATAAAACAGACCATCTACTTGCATCAATTATGTAAGATTTACAAGAGGAGTCTTTGCAAGAAGCAATGGAACAATTCACTTTTTGAAATGGCAAATGACTTTTTTTTTTATAAGCAGAATTGTTACATCATCTACAAATTTCACTACCCACTCACAGAGAAGCACATAACATTTCAATGTAAGTATAATCTATTTGAGGATCTCTTCCTGGCAATGTGTAAGAGTTTGCCTTATTACTTTTTGTTTAATCTCACTGAAAAAATAGTAGGCCCAGGGAAGTTATTGAATATAATTTCATGCAGCAATAGGAGATTAGTAACACCTTTCACCTTATTCACAGGGAATATCACAGCATGAACACTTATAAATAGACTAATTCAGTGACTAAAATATTGCAAAAGCAGTCACACGGCATACTACAAAGTTCCTTTACCTCCGTCTCCCCATCATAAAACATTATGTTAGAGATGTGGTGAACGCTCGGCTATATCCGCGGCCCAACAGCCAAATCAGCATCCACGCTTCTGACGCGATCCTTGTCTACAGCGGCTGCGAGTGTATAAAGCAAAGCTAGTTTGGTAACCTCAATCAAAAAGGAAACTCCATATAGGATGTTACAAGGGTCACTTTTTGAAAAAGTGGTTGATTGACACACACAGAAAGGACTACAACTAATTGTTGTCATAGAGTATATAATATCTAGGGGGGGGGGGGGGTTTAATATACATATATTTCCAGATTTTCATATTACGAACCAACCTGTCATCACATCAAATTCAGGCACTTCATAGACTGCAATGGAAAAAAAAAAAGCCAACACAAATAAACGCAGCCATTTAAGTCAAGAAACTCATCATAACTTTTCTAATCATATAACATCATAACTTAAGTATTATCTCAAGAATTGAATATAATGTTGAATTCTGGTACTCTACATGCATACAATAGTTAACACAGGGTGGCAACAGAGTTCTGTAAATACTTAAAATCAAATCAAAGATTTTGAAGAGAATGGTTTACCTTTGTGATAATACATAATTATGTAAAGTAAATGCCATTCAGTTACTCTTTTCCTTATCACTAAAACATTTCCAAGTGATTGCTCATAATAAAGTCTTTTCAGATAATTTTTGTGAAATGATTTTTTGCTTCCAGGCACAGTTGTCCTGAGAAACACTATGCAAAACACAACAAAAAACAAACTGTCTGAACAGTGTAAATTTAGGAAAACTAATCTGTGATGTCGCAAAATATGCTGACAAATAATTCTGCCTCTGACTTCTACATAAAGATATCCTTTTACTACAAAGCAGAGCTTTTTGGCAAGAAGACAGAGAATTTTAGAATCATCATTGCATTATTACACTTACCCGACTCATACACAGCCACAACACACACACACAATTGGTCATTAAAAAAAAAAAAAAAACAACTTCCTAATGACTAACAAATCGAGGTGACATTTAGATAGTTCTGAGATTTCCACACCACCGGACGTGATTGTCAATACATGTCAATACAATAGGAGAGGCAGATTTCCTGAGCTGGGAAGTAAAGCCTTTTTTGTGACCTTCATGTTGCTTCACATACAGGCCATCAACGAATATAACGGTAATGGATAGGCAATGGTGTATAGGTATAACGGACAATAGAGCGGTGTTGCACACACCATGGGAACAGTTGAGAGTATGGTCAAATGTTGTCATATATACAATAAAGGATTTTTTCATCAAAAGAAAATGAAGCAATGAGATTTCTGGGTAGTATAACTCAATGCATCATAATATATACTTGGCCATTTTAGATTGAACCTGTGACCTAGATCCCTACTTTGGTACACCACTACATGACACATCAAACAACAATGAATCATCCGCAAACATGAACTCCACATGGCATAAAAACAAAACAGATAAAGTGCATGGAATAGTTCTATAAGGAAATAAGAATAAATCTGATACATGGAAGCAAACAAAGCTACTTACACTAAACAGGAGTCAAATCTGAAATACCTGGATACTGCTGTCATAAAAAAGTCACTCAAATCAACGACAACAGCTCACACAGAATCATAGCGCTCCTCCCTTTTGACTCAATATAATGCACATAAACCTATGATCCACTGGGGGTATGAAAGTCAATGCCATGTAATAATCTTCAGGGAGTTTTTTCAGGGAAAGCCAAGTCCAACTGCATCCACCTGTTAGTATGACTATCCCCACCACAAACAGGTGATATACTCCCTCACGTGTATGGGCTCACCGCTGAAGTCACTTAATTCCAACAACAATCAACAAAGTCCCTGGCTGTAGCGGCACACACAGGGTATGGTAATTCCTCAACCCGACAATGGGCTACAATTGAACTGTCCTGACACTAAAACCCCCGCAACTCACTCACAGCCAGTGCACATCTGTGAGCTCTGGACCCGCTTCTTCTCAACACACTGACAAAAAAAAAATGATAGGAATAATAAAAACACTGGATTCCGGCTTTCTACTCATGCACAACGGATCTCAGGGGCAAGCACTTGTAAAGCCAATAATGCCAACCGATCGTGGAATCACACTCCCAACAATTAAGTGCCCTGGCGTTTGACAACATAATTCTCCCTCTTGCTACCTTTTTTTCCCCCTGCTGCACAGTCTCTAAATTTGTTTGTATTTTGTCCGTCCACACATTAAATGCAGTAACTTCCTGGTTTACAGAGCATGCCAGCTGGGCTGTGACTTGCCAAAAATTATGGGGTATGCATGCTCTTGTAGGCAGATTTGATTTTATTTGCTTTCACACTGCAATTCTAAATCTGGTATAAAGGGAATGGGGGGGGGGACCTTGCCAAGTTCTTCCTTGGGGTTTCTTCTGATTGGTCAAGACATCCTACATTCTCTTTCACATGACATCCACAGTCTAACCTCAGTTACCATGGCCATTACTTTTCCGGATCTCTCTAGAGATGACGTACGGAAATGGGTTGTCACCCGATCACCTGATTGTGTTTGTGTTTTCATGTGTTCTCAGCACAAAATCATACCAAAATCAAGCCCATAATAGTAATTCTCTCGCAAATACTAAAGGTTGAGATGTACATGCTGATCACCATGTCAGGAAATACAAAATATATCACCCACACATATTGTCGCTAGAAGGAAAAGCATGCCACTGGTTTGACCATCTGATCAGGGGGAGAGAGACATCTTAGGTTTGGCCATCTCTACGAGTCCGTAAACTCAACAAAGTATACCGACATGCAAAAAGGGGATTTTTTTTCTCATATCATAATCAATGCAGTAAAAATACTATCACTGCTTTAGAAAAACAACCTGCTTTAAATAAAGTATCATACTTGAGCATATCTTGCATATCCGGCCTTATCATTTATCATGTCAGATGGCTGCCCATCACCACATGGCCAGATAACGAAGGTTGGACTGCATGTATTTTGATTTGTGAATTGTGAGTAACATCATGTGACATTCCACTGCAAGCAAATAGGTGTACCATACCCATGTTTGTATGTAGTAGGTTGTAAATGCTATTTACCAGTACTGGCTTTGCATGAACAGGCTAACAAAGATCTTACAATAAGAGAGAAATTTCCATGTCAGAACTGAAGTTCACTTGAAATTCATCTCACTGACAATGTGATAAATGATATGACACCTTTGACTGTTTAGATGTTTCTTACTCATTTGCTTTCTTATTCACGTATGAAATCTGGTGGATGATGATATGGAATAGTTCTTTTGGTGGTCCACTCTTAAATCTTTTCCAGGGCCCCCAATGATCTTACAATAATAAACAAAAAGAAGACAAAAAAATAATTTTCTTGGCTTTACAACAAGTGTGATATTGACTCCCTCTTCCTGTTGGGTGGTTGATACTAAACAAGAAGTGAGAGCGAGATAATACAAGGGAGAATCCAAATGACAGTATGCAAGTTTCACTGATGTGTTCTTCTAGTATTTCTGCATTCGTTGAATCCACATTATATGTTTGGGGGTGATATCTGCCACAGAATTATATACATGTAAGGAGGCTCCCTTTTGGCTTGTACACACAAATATGTCAAGCTCTGATCAGGTGAAGGTATACAAATGATGCACAGGATAGAGTGTGTTAGTGAAGGTGCGCCGCGCCTTCACTAACGCCACGAAATAATCCTGTGCATCATTTGTTTAACAAACAGCATTATTCACGTACCTTTGTGGGTCAATACCAGTCAGCTGCATGTAGCACTCGCTCAAAAGTCAAGATGTCCGAAGATGTTCGTCCCAAACATTTACACACATCGCACTCGGAAATCCCGCACATAAGTACTGTACGTACGCCACGTGTTATGCACAAGAAAGGCCGCCGGCTGTTGTGGCAGCCCGCGGCCTGAACTAGAAGGTGTTTACAGGATTGACAGCGCGTATAGTAGCGCGTGACGCACTTGTAACAACTGATTGAGTGCGCACTGCTAGTGTAAACATTGTGACGTACATCAGGCTAGGGAGGTGGAAGAGAGACTGTTCCACCTCCCTGGTCAGGCCGTGCATTTACTAAGAAATTAATGCACGCACACGTGACTCATTTCAGCGCTTCCAATTGGCTACATTCTTGAACCCATTTTATAATATTCGATATAATCATTTTCCTTTTCCTCTAAAGTGTGAAATTTGTGCATCTATTACACACAATCCTGAAGCTCAAACGTATGTAACAAAGAAGCACTGCTTTTGTACATTATGTATATGTACCAAACAGCTATGTCAAAAAGTTATAACATATTCAGGAAAATACTATTACTAATACTACCGATGAAAAAAAAAAATATATCATCATTTTGTTTTTGTTGCCAATATCATAATTTTCTATGATTATTGTTAGCAACTAACAGAAGTATAATAGCAATATATTTATGAAAAACTATGTTTTCTATAGTCTCAATACAAGAATCAATAGACTTACCAGACAGTGAAATATTCCATCAAAGCTGACAAGTGTGTAAGCCACTAACATAATTAATGCAACTGCTTCTTGGCAACTTCAAAGACACAAATGGCTAGTTGCTTTGCTGCTGTTACAGTACAGTATCATGGGATGTCTCATCAGATGTTTTGATAATAATCTGGTATCATTCACATCATGGGTCCCCCGCATTTGCCTTTTCTTCATCATTTTTCTCAATCTTTTTTCTTTCTTTCTTCATGCTGCATGTAACCCCTCCCAGCTATCCCACTCTCTGATTCTTTTATCAGTTTTCATTGGTATTAAATGACTGCCTTCTTTAGTTTGGGATGATGTCTGATAGCATCAATGCTACAGAGTATCTGTTATCACTCAAAGTCACTCTCCTGAATTTGCCATGGTTATCCTTAAGAGTCATTGGATAGTGTGGTCATTATGTACTTGGCACAGACACAGCATTCACTCATATTTCTCCAAAGGGCCGACCACCAGAACGTGTTATAAACAAACCCAAATCCAAAAGAGGAAGTGGAAAGATCGATATCAACATTTGTGAATAGGGACTTCTTTATACTTGTTCAGCAGGACATAATAAAACTGCTTCAGAAAACATATTCATTTGTATGCTCAAGCTGAAATCCTTTTGCAGCATTTCCAAATAAGGGCACACATGAGAGTTGTTGGGGGGGGGGGGTCCTCCTGAGGAAAGTAATTTATGAAATAATATGAAATAAAACCAGTAGATAAAGATACAAATGTTGAATTAGCTGCAATAGTTAACATCACCACTAGCATCACAAAAATAGCAAAACTAAGAGCAATGTAGGGCAAGCAATAAATTCTCTGAATGTTAGTGAATCACTGAGAGATAGATAGAAAGATAGATAGATATATAAATAGATAGATAGATAGATAGATAGATAGATAGATAGATAGATAGATAGACAGATAGACAGATAGATAGATAGATAGATAGAGGGGGGGGGGGGGGGAGAGAGAGAGACTCTGTCACTTCAATTTGATCTGATCCGAAACAACTACTGGTCACTTTTTTCTTTTTACCTTTTTGTTTTTTGCAGGAGCAATGTGCCAAAAGAAAACACCATGCATTTTCATTCTAAGATTAAACCAAAAAAATCAATGCATGCCCCACTCATAAAATAATAGGGACTTTTTGATTTCACGTCCTGGACATGAACGATGAGGTATATGATGTCATTTAAAGGAACTGCACAAGCTCCAGATTCTTCTGCACATCCAAAGCCAGAATCAAGAACATGTCTTCCAAAGACTTTGTGTCTCCCTAGATTCAGGACATGAATGACATCATCGCTTTAACCCGTTGAAGACGAGTCCCAAGTACACTCAGGCAGGTGTCTATGGGAAAAGCGTGTTGAAGCAAAATCAAACCGTCCTCAATGGGTTAATTGTGCACCAGTGATTGTCAGCCCACAGGAGGGGATGGGGCCATGATGTCATAATAGTACATCGCGAACGACGTGCACTGAAAATTGAAATGGGTGACGACACTGCAGATGTAACTGCAGCCATTTGGAACCGTGCTTGTATGAGAAAGGCGTCCTCGTCCACACAATCGAAAAGTCCCTACTACTGATGGAAATCAACTGCATCCCTACACGCACAGTTTTAGCATTGCTCCTTTTCTTCAGCCTAGAAACCAGAAGCTGACTTCAAAGTTTCAAGCTCTCTCATACAACTCAAAAAAGAAAAGAGAGAGGAAAAAGAAGAAAATACAACAAAATGGAGAGACAAGGAAAGAACAGAAAGAGTATGTTCACCAATATACTTAAAGTCACCCCTGACAACTTGATGCTGCCATTGATGCAATTACACAACCAACGGTCAGCTACTGCCCACACATCCACTCCTGCCAAAAATTATAATCTGGAATGAGCTCAAGATCGACACACTGGCATATAAAGGGATGACAGGCAGGGTCCGGACAGCCAGCTCTTGAAGCTGCTCTTCAAACACTTCAATTTGGCATCGATTCTCACTTCCACTCTCCAATACCCAGCTCTCACTTTCACCATATCAACTTACTTGACAGTTGTGCATAGAAACATGTAACTGCATTAAAGTGTATCCAAAGCAGTGCAAATATTTATATCATGTATTAGATAGCAATGAATGGAATACCAGGGGGATACTGGCCCTAACAGGAGCAATTTCAATTTCAATTTCAATTTCAATTCATTCTCTTCTTCCACAGAACATAAAAGAGAGAGAAAAATCACATTTAATGATCTAGAGTACATACAAGTTGGACTGCACCATGAAAATTAGAGGTAATTATGAATTCAAAGCATACATAATATCGTCTGTTGAGAATGAGAAGGGCGTTAAGTGGTCTTGAACACTATGGGTTTTGTGGCAACTTAACACCCTTATCATTCTCAACCGACGATATGTAGTTGACAAATAAACCTTGTTACCTGTTATGTACATTACCCATGCTCTGAGAAAAAAAAAATGGAGGAGTCCACTAAAAATCAAACTCATATAAATTGTGGACAACTCGTATTTCTTGGTACGTGTATTCCATGACATAAAGCCATCCAATATTATCATTATTATTCCCATTGATTCATTATCTACAAAAGGCATAAACAGTTGTAAAAAGAAAGAAACAGTAACTAGAATTTGAAGTATACTCTGCGCTGTAAAAGTTGTGACTTGTACTTGCAGCAAGAGTTTGTGCACTTGTAATGCAGAAGGTGCTATGCACGTAGCAAGCATACGCATATTCGTGCAACATACAAGACAAATGCAGTGTATTATTGCAAGGCCATTCATTACCATATCCTATGAGGAATTAGATATGTTTAACTGAATATACTCTGATATTGCAAAGGCAAATGAAGAGGAAAAAAATATGCATTTTTGAGGTGATACTGCCATGTTTTCTTTTGTATAATAATAGTGCATGATATTAGAAAAATAACTGGCTGCAGACAAAAATACAAAATGGGGCCTTTGCAAAACTAAAGGTAGACAAGGATAATTGTTTCTCATGGACCACATGTCACTTTCCATGCTACATTCAGTAGGAAAAAAAAAAAAAGAAATTTCAAAAATGTATAACATTTGACAACAGTTGAGGATTTATGCAGGCAATACTTTCATCATCCCTGTATACCTCATAAGAAACAAAATGACTTGTACACAACCATGCTTAGCATCGGAAATCAAGAAACAAACCAAAGGCAGAAAATTGCACAAGCACAAAAACACCTTGCCCAATACTTCCTTTTGATTGGTACATGTACATGTAACATGTTGAGTGAAAGTAAAATACAAAGGCATAGATTATTTCTGCTTTAACGAATAGACATTCAAGTCACAGCTCTGTAGTTTCTCTTTCAATTCAACAGTCACTACCAATGAAGTGGCTTTGCAGCACCATGACCTCTGCCTGACTGACATTTGGCTATGAAATATACATATATAAACTGTGATAAACAGTGTTTGAAAAAACAATTATAAATGGACAAGCAAGAAGGGAATTGTGGGATAGCTGCCAAAGCTAGTTGGATAGATATACAGAAACAGATTGTGAGGGACTACAAAAATCTTAATGTGGGAAGGAGGATGGAGGAAGGGGCAGGGGTCAGATCAAGACCAAAATAGATCGACTAATCCATAGGGTTGCTAATACATGTAGGTTTATCTGGGGTAACACTTAAAATATCCACAATTGTGTACTGGAGATAGATACACACACAAATCCCCTCCCCCCACATACACTGGAGCAAAGATATAATCATACAGGAGAAGTATCTTCTTCACACATCAAAGGGTGTGTACAGTTCTGGTTGAGGTGAGGATTTAGCTTTTAACGTTTTGCGAGATATTCAGAAACCACTCTATGAGATGTCAAAGAGCATGCAATTCTCAGGGGTATCAAAAGTTTATCTGATGAAAATCGATTTTGAAATGGCTTTATTTTATTATTATCACTTTTTTGAATATCTCAGCCATTTGAAAACCAATTTTCATCAAATAAACGTTGAATCCTTCTTAAAGGGATAGTACAGTATTGGTGGAGATGAAAATTGGGCTTTTAACTTCTTGCGAGATACCAAGAAAACCTTTATGAAATAATACAGAGCATACCATTTTAAGAGGAATTCAAAGTTTATTTGAAGAAAATCGGGTTTGGAAAGACTGAAACATCTAAAAACAAAGTAAAACAAAGCAACCGTAATAAAATGTGGGTCCCACACTTTATTAGAATCACTCTTTTTTGGATATCTCAGCCATTTCAAAACCAATTTTCATCAAATAAACGTTGAATTCCTCATAGAATCACATGCTCTTTCATATTTCATAAGAGGTTTCTCATTATCTCACCAAAAAATGTTAGAAACCTGAAATTAGGTCTCAACCAAAACTATACGATCCCTTTAAAATTACATGCTCTTTCATATTTCATTATGAGGTTTCTCATTATCTCACTGAGGAATGTTCAAAACATGAATCCCCACCTCAACCAGTACTGTACAGTCCCTTTAAAGGGGATGGTTAACTGATCAGTCGGAATCAGTGGGAATGCTGGGGGATGATTGTTCCAATCCTTGTGGGATTCATTTAAGAGCACATGAGAATATGAGACCATTTTGAAGCACATAATTTTCACACAACAATAGATATATAATGTACTCTGAAATGAATCCCACAAGGACTGGAACAATTATCCCTCAGCATTCCCACTGATTCCCACTGATCAGTTACTAGCCATCCCGTGTTTTTGTCTGATTGATGAACACTGGTTTTTTGTGGGTTTTTTTTTTAACTCATTAAATCAATGATATTGATAAGCTTTTAACATTTTGTAAGATATTCAGATACCACTCTATGAGATGTCAAAGAGCATGCAATTCTCAGGGGCATCAAAAGTTTATTTGATGAAAATCGGTTTTGTAATGGCTGAGATATCCAAAAACAAGGTGAAACAAAGAGATGCTAATAAAGGCGTGGCATGTCGCCTTTTATTATTATCATTTTTTTGGATATCTCAGCTATTTGAAAACCAATTTGCATCAAAACAACGTTGAATCCTTCTTAAAATTACATGCTCTTTCATATTTCATAAGAGGTATCTCATTATCTCACTTAGGAATGTTATAAACCTGAATCCCCACCTCACCAGTACTGTACAGTCCCTTTAAAGCAGCAGGTCATTAAACACTTGCATGATATTATACACAGGTCAAAACAAGAATATATCAGATGTCACACTGTGAGCTCACATGGTATGCTTTGCTTGTGTACACCTATAACAGGCTGCTTTACTCTTGATCCATAATACATGTATGAAGAATTCCTCCAGATCCTATTAAACGCACCAGCACACATGAACATACACTGCACAGTGTAATCCTGTTATAACAAAAGTGGTTATAATGAAATTTTTGTTACAACGAAAGAAAAATTTAGGTCTCAAAATTATCATGTAAATCTCTTATACTTAATTGTTCAGTTTTGATATGATGAAAGAAAGCTGCTGGTCCTGAGGACTTTGCTAGAACAAAAGTTTACTGTAAATACCGCACACACAAACACACACACACAGCTACAGGAAAAAAAAAAACCAGCAACAACAACAATAACAAAACCCAAAGCACCTGAGAATGATTCACCTTCAATTTCATTTCATCAAAAATAGCTTCCTAAATCTTCAAGCATCTAATGTCTGGTACTCAAAATGATATGTGAACAAAGAAAAAAGAGAGAATATTCTGCAAGAAAGTGACACAAAAGTGACATCTTGCAAGTCATGACGGGGAGAAATACATCGTACATACAGACGGGATGACCACAAAGTCACATGACCATATCATGCCTAACTACTGTTCAGCACCCATGGCTTGCTATGTAAACATTCAGATGATTTACAACTCTGTACTCGTCTTAAACTCCTGTCAAATTTTCATTTCTCAGTACCAGCTGCAAGCACTGCACATTTTATGCGACAGTGAATTCCCCATCAGATCTCGTTATGGGCGTAATTGCCTTCAAGTTTACTACTTTGCAAATCCCACATATGCTTACAAGCATACAAAAAGGCTATATCCTATTTATTGCATCACACGACTTGTTAAAGGGAGCGTATAGTTTTGGATGAGACCTAACTTCGGGTTTCTAATATTTTTGGTGAGGTAATGAAAAACCTCTCATGAAATATTAAAGACCATGTAATTCCAAGCGGGATTCTATTCTTATTTGATGAAAATTGGTTTTAAAATGGCTGAGATATCCAAAAAAGAGCAATCTTAATAAAAGGTGGGACCCACCTTTTATTACAATTACTTTGTTTTACTTTGTTTTTGGATGTCTCAGCGATTCCCAAACCAATTTTCATCTAATTAATTTTCAATTTCTCTTAAAATGGTATGTTCTGTACTATTTCATAAGTGGTTTTTTGGTATCTCCCCAAAAGTTAAAAGTCCAATTCTCATCTATACCAATACTGTACAATCCCTTTAAAGACCCTGTAGTGCGAGGACCCCACTTTGGATATATACTGTATACGCCAAATATTTCACGAGGTCTTTATTTTCGTGAATTTCGCGATTCAGGTGCAATTCGTGAAATTAAAAACTCGCGAAAATATTGACTCTGATCCCGATGTGGATGTGACGTACGTGTGTACATTTCTCCGTTCAGTACATGACTCCACGATAGCGAATTTAACCACTGGGCAAATTGTCGGGAATTCCCGATTCGCGAAAATTTAGACTCGCGTCTATTACACACAATCCTGAAGCTCAAACGTATGTAACAAAGAAGCACTGCTTTTGTACATTATGTATATGTACCAAACAGCTATGTCAAAAAGTTATAACATATTCAGGAAAATACTATTACTAATACTACTGATGAAAAAAAAAAATTATGAATATCATCATTTTGTTTTTATTGCCAATATCATAATTTTCTATGATTATTGTTAGCAATAATACAACAGTGCTAACAGAAGTATAATAGCAATATATTTATGAAAAACTATGTTTTCTATAGTCTCAATACAAGAATCAATAGACTAACTAGACAGTGAAATATTCCATCAAAGTTGATAAGTGTGTAAGCCACTAACATAATTAATGCAACTGCTTCTTGGCAACTTCAAAGACACAAATGGCTAGTTGCTTTGCTGCTGTTACAGTACAGAATCATGGCGTATATAATATATGGCGTATACAGTATTTGATAATCTTTGTAACAAACTGTGTACAGCTTTATTCCTGATCTCTATGGATAAAGTACACACACAGAGCTCTACAAAATATCTTTTTTTCTTTCTCTCTCTTTCATCCAATGTTTGCTATAGATCATCACAGGTCTGAAATGATTTTAAGGCAAAGGATATAGTCACTTCTTCTTTAATTTGAGTCAGAGTCAGGATATGTTGTGCAATGATTTATGAGCACGCAAACAGGAAACTTGTGGGCCATGACATCAGCATCTAGTCTCATTCTAATTGACTGCAATCATTATCACTATTGTAAGAATAATTTCAAATTTCTTATCAGGCTTTGAGCAGTGAAACTTTCATTGTTCTCTTTGTTTAAAGGGGAAGGAAAGTCAAATGTTTTGTGGGAATGCAGCAATATTTAATAGTAGATAAATAAAGTTTGAGAAAAATTGGAAAATTTGCTGAATTTCTAAGGGTTTTAGTGCAGCCATTGCTGGATGAGAAGATGAGAAAACTTTGTGCTGTCATGTATGGACAATACAATGAGAATATAAAGAACATGCAATGTCTTCATTTTTCTAGCCTTATGGAAGAGCACTTGACTTGCCTCTTTCAGAAGGCAGAAGGAATACACTGTAACATACCCTTGTGACACATGACAGTAACAAGTCAAGGGAATGTGTACTTTTCATTTTTTTTAATGAATTTTTTTAGAATTTTCTTTATGTTTTCTTTATATCACCGTACATACCTGATATCACAAACTGACTTAGTCTTCTCATCTAGTGATGGCTGCGCCAGAACTTTAGAAATTCAAAACTTTGCAATGGATTGTCTGATTTTTGTGGAACTTTGGTGATGTGTTCTACTACTATTAAATATTGCTGCATTCACTCAATCCACATATACCTGAATTTCATTTCTCTTTTATGTTGCTCTATCTTTTACACAACTTATACAGAGAGGGGTGATGACTTTCAAGTGTGCAAGTCTTGGACTTTGGTGATGATACCTTGCTATCTTTCACTACCTGCCAACTTGTTATCGCTCTAACAAACTGACATGAATTTCCGGGACATGTTGGGCAAATATCTGTGCTATTTCCCTGGCACGTTTCATGCACATCCCTGACGATGTCTCGTGGCTGTAGGTGCACTGCACACCACTAATTCCAGGACTCAATGTTATGCAACACTGAGGTTCTTGTGGATAGGAAGCAAAGGCTTAAGGCTTAAATCTTGCTCTAAGATTCGTGCCCATTGCCGGATCAAGATGGCGCTTTGCTAGTCCCTTCTAAATATATTAAATGGGGCTAGTTCTATACAAGGATGATCAAGTGAGAGTATAAATAGACAGCAAGCTTCATTACTGGTTACACTACTCACAATCGGCAACATCTCAGAAATATGAGTCATTCTATAATCTGTGTAATCTAAGTTGTCTTTTTTCTCCGCATGATAGATGGCTTATACTTACAGCCATGTATGTGTTATCTATAATGGCATGATGTTACCATCTAAGACACTTTCACAGGAGGAGGGAAGGGGCACAAAAACATGAGCAATGCTGGTCTGTCCCTTTCAATTCTCTAGCCTGCACATTGAACACATCTCTCTCACAGGGCATAAATTCTAAAAATATGATTCTTATGTTGATGTATACCACAATTCCGTGTCTTTCTTGGGTCAGCACAAATGATGGCATTGTCAGCGTGGTGTGCCTGTTAGCTTTGGTATTTTTCTGAATGTAACACAGAGAGTTGAAGTAGTTTCTTTTCCAGGTCAGATATTGTAATACAAAACTTAGACAGGCATTGTCTCTCTCCCCCCCCCCCCAAAAAAAAAGACATTCAAGATGATGTTTGGATGCATCATGTGCTACATGTATAGTCAGGTGACCACCCTCTATCCAATATGAAAGATGCAGATAACATAGACACATAAATCACACTGGACAGGTAACGACTATGTAAAGAGTGCGAGGGTGAAGCAATTAGTACATCAGAAAAGCATTAAAACAATAAATACCTTTGTTGAGTAGTCAAGCATATTAACAATTAAAGACTTTTCAAAAGCTCTCAATAATATAATAATATTTGATTCAAAAAAGTGCAAGGCATTATATTCAATTGATGTACTGGCCATATGATTTCATTGCTAACAAAGATGGCTTTATCTTGCTCTATACTGAGAAAGTCTGCCTCCAGCACCAAGCAACTACTGGTTTCCATCATATAAGAAATGCTTTATGCATGAAATCCTTTTTATCATTATACCACGGAGGTACTAGGCACACAGAAATGCACCACGTAGGCAATTTTTTGGTTAGATTTATGCAAAAATATGAAGTCAAGAGTAGATAGCTACCTTACAGATAAACATTCCAGCCAGGCAACCTTCCACCAACAGTCACAATTTATCAAAAGTGCACCGACAGCTCACAAAAGTTAACTGGTACTCTGGAAACGGCATCCAATATTGGTTCCTGAACTACGCTTCTATCACTAATCAACACATTTGAACAGTAACATCAGTTTGCTGCTTGCAGACGGGGACTGGCATGCCAAAAATATCGCTGAAAATCCATTCCTCGGCACATTCCCTTCATTTCCATGAGCTACTATGAACCTCCACGCCAAAAATATCACAAAAAAATCTCTTCAAGAACTTGTGCAATCTTTCCAATCACAGGAAGTGGCACATGCAGCAATCCAATACATGTATAAATATCACGTGCGACTATGCCAATGTATCTATAAGTTCCTTCAAAAAACTTTTCCTATAGTTGGGCTCTTACAGAAAAAAAGAGAAAAAAAATAATAATACAATATTTCAAAATGGGGGTTTCCCTAATTTTGAGGACAATAAACCCAACAGTGGCACAGAATCAATGATGCATTCTTGTTGGCTACAGTGCAGGAAATCTCTTTATCTGGGAATGAAAAAAAAAATAGAGTTGTACTGAACAACTGTCATTTGACAGGTTTACAACCAGGGAGGTGGTACCTCCCTGGTACAACTGTAGATTCAACAGGAATGAACAAGGGCAACTATTTCAAAAAGACTATAAATGGATTGCATTTAATGTTATCACTCTTGTTTCTACAACTGTACCATATAAACAGCCACAAACCTGTAATTTATCAACTGACTGTGTCTGGGAACATGAGTAATGACAGCAAGTTGTAATTTTTACAAACTGACAATCAGATCATGAGGTTAAAAAATACATGACAAAGATGAATGTCATACATGTACTTCCATAAAAAACATTCAGATCTTAATGAAAACTTTATATCCCTTATGAATCTCTATCATGATTGAAAGGGCAAGTTCAACTTCAAATACAAGTGGATTGAGTGAATGCAGATTAGTAGTAAACATTCAGTGAAAGTTTGAGGAAAATTTGACAATCCATTCAATAGTTATGAATTTTTGAATTTTCAGTGCTGCCATTACTTGATGAAAAGACTACTACAGCTTGTGATGTCACATGCATTGAACAATATGAAGAAAACATCAGGGAAATTCAGTATATCTTCAATTTTGCACATAAGAAAAGAGCACTTGACTTGCGTCTTTTAGAAGCCAGGAGGAAGGATATTACCAGGAAACCAAAACGCAAATAGTATGTGGATTGAGTGAAAGCAGCAACATTAGTTGAACACATCAGTGAAAGTTCGAGGAAAATAGATGCAAAAGTTATGAATTTTTAAAGTTTTGGTGTTATAATCACTTTTTAAGGAGACTTCTTTAGTTTATAACATCATGTGTGGACAACCATTTAAAGAAAATATAAAGAGAATTTAACATCCTTTCACTTTTCTAGAGTAATGAAAGAGCACTTGACTAACCACTTTCAGAAAGCAGGGGGAATGATATTACCCTTAACATATGTCAGTATACAAATGACGCACAGGTCTGAGTGCGTCAGTCGGAATTGTGTGCATAAGGTTACTATGGAATGCTTAACCCACGAGGCGAAGCCGAGTGGGTTTAGGCTAAATTCCATAGTTACCGCATGCACACTATATTCCGACTGACGCACGAAAAGACATGTGCGTCATTTGATTTATAGAATGGGTAATTTTCTTGTCAAAAACCCAGTTTTCTATCGTGTTACCCGATGACAAAATTACTGGATGCATTTCCTTTTGGCTTTCCGTAAAGGGCATGCATACCCGTACTTACCGTTTTTACTGGATGCATGGCCAGCCATGCATAAGTTTTTACTGGATGCATGGCCAAGCTGAGTGCGCGAACGCTTGCTTTAGTGTGCGAACCTTTGTTAGAAGTACGCGTACTCTTGCTAAGTGCGCGATAACATGTTTACCACTGTGACTCAGCGTGCAGCAAGTAAAAATGAACACATAGCTCTCGACCAATCAGATCGCAGGATTCTCGCTACCCATTCTATAATAACAATTTGATGGAATGTGTAATTTTCATGAAAAATGAATATTTGTGGACTGTTCCTTATATTTCCTCTGTATTGTTGTCCACACATGCCATCATGAACTCTAGTAGTCTCCTTATCCAGTGATTACAACACCAAAATTTTAAAAATTCATAACTTTTGCATCTATTGTCAGATTTTTCTCAAACTTTCACTGATGTGTTCTACTAATGTTGCTGCTTTCACTTAATCCACATTGCTTTGGGTTTTGGTTTCCACATACAATACAACAAGTCCATAGAATGTGTACATTTTGCAAAAAAAGAAAAAGAAAAATGAAACTTTGTAATTTAATTCTCTGTATATTTTTATTTATATCGTTCTATGCATGTGACATCATTTGGTAGTAGTCTTGTCATCCAGCAGTGACTGCTGAGAAACTTTAGAATTCATAACCTTTGAATGGATTGTCTGATTTTCCTTAATCTTTCACAGTGTTCTACAGATACTGGCACTGCATTCACTCAATCCACACATGTATACGAAGGTGAACTTGTCCTTAATAAGCCTCATCCTGTCATTTAGCACAGTAATTTCATTCACTTATGGCTGTAAATACACAGTTGCATGAATGATCATTTCCATCAATGCACTGCACAATGTGCCCCATGGCCCAATTGCATTGACCTATGAAGTTTTCAAAGAGCTCTACAACATGACAACAAAACAGTTTGACCACAGACAAAACATTTATGGTGACTTACGTCACATCCACCATGCTTGGCACACAAACTGGCAGAGCCATTGATAGGTAAAGTGTTAATTGTGTCTGTATCCTTTCTAATTTCTTCTGCCTCTTCTGGTCTATTTAACTAAATAGCCACTGCTGGTCCATCCAAATTTGCTTTATAGGCTCACTTTTAAAGTTTGTCGTTATTCTCACACTTTCCACACTAAGGCATTCTTAACACATTATTTTCCTATGTACATTGTCACAATTTGACTAGCTCCATATAATTTGTGTCAATATGCAAGTACAGTTGGTATACAAATGTATGCGCAATAAGAATCATCATCATTAACAACATTATAACTATTAATTGATATTACTCTCATTGTTACCATGACAACTACTGTTAATGCTTAAACTCTCTCTAATGACAATTCAAAGGAATAATGAGGTGGGAGCCGTGAAGGGTCAAATGGGAGAAAAGCTAAAAGCAAGAATCTCAACCCCTCCCAAATAAGGTGAGGGCACTGATGGTGTCTATAAAATAATGTGTACAGTGTATGGCATTTTCCAGTTCTCAGAAATTCAAACAGCTCTTCATACCAGAGAAAACTGGAATCTTAAAATTGTTTTTTTTTTTTTTTTTATTCCCAGAATAGCTTCCCATCATTTGTTGTTGTTGTTGTTGCTTAGATGACTTTTAGGGACAGAGAGATGGGGGGGGGGGGGGGGGAGGGGGCAGAGAAAAAGTGAAAAAGGTAGACACACACCCGTACATGTATCAAGAATATCAGTGTGACACAAGGATATGGTCTGTATAAAATGCTGAGAGAAATTGGTAAAACCTCCCACAAACTTGAATACAGCGCATTCCTGTTGTAACGAGCATGGTTATAACAGAGTACTCATCACTACAAAGCAAAAATTCAGGTCCAAATTACCATCTGCCATTTAAATATATACCTTTACATACCTAATACTGTTTGGCTGTAATGAAATTTTAATATAATGAAAGAATACCACCGGTCCCAAGGATTTCATCATAATGGAAGTGCGCTGTATTAATGATTCATCTGACACGGCATCCAACTGGCACTGAAAAATGAGATGACTCTATGGGGTCTTCCTATTTCCAGCAGTTAACAAATTTGTATGCTTCCATTCACTCCTTCCTCATCATGATCAGTAATAGAATTTAGCAGGGCGTTTACTACACTAGACATGATCCGTGCATTCAATGAATTGATCAATTTTGGGTTGGGACCCCACTCCCAAATGATTTGCAAAATGGTGATACCCTAATTTGCTTTGTGAAAAGTTTAAGCTGAATAGCTACTGCTGAATGACATGGCATTCACAAAAAACATATTTTCTTTAAATGACCTAGGACGCAGTTAGACAAAAAATTGAATTCTAACACAAGCATTCTATCAGTAGAATATCATTTCGTTAGAAAGCAATGATTCATTCTTTTGAAAACATAAAAAAACTGGGACATTCAAACTGAAAAACAGTTGACTCTGAAAACATTTGCACAAATTTCAAACAAATCATCAAGTTCGACTTAAATTTTGTTCCTTCCCCCTGGACGTACAGACAAAAAAGTCAAGGTCAATTCTCAACCAGTTGAAAACAATTCTGTTTGGTCTGAATGTGTTTTAAACATAGGTGAGCCTTTATAGAACAACTTGGTTATATGTTTATAGTTAATATGTGACAATGTTGCAGAATCCTATACCCCCCTCTGTTCTAGCCCGTACCTCCATCCCTCAAACAACACAAGGGTATACCTATGTTGTGATGTACACAGGGCGATGACACATGGCAATTCTCACCTTTCGACGTGTCGAGCTACGCAAGGCTGGCGGGGAGTGCCTGGAAACATGATTGAAGTTGAAGTGGTTTTGGGTGTGGGGATTGCCGGGCGAGAGCGGGAGGAGGTTGAAAACTTTGCTGGTGTGCAGAGTGAAGGTTTCGTCGCTGCGCTGCCGCCGGTGCGTGTACTTGGCACGCTGAGCCGCTTTTGCCCTATCCATGCTGGAGGTCCTGGGGTCTTTGACGGTGTGCCGCACATAGATGCTCCTCCTGGAGGACCGCTTTCTCGCGAGCTTGCGAAAGTCCGAGGTGTCGCCCGTGACAGGGTAACGACTTCCCCCTGCCTTGTCGTAGCGGGAGGGGGGTCCCCCACGTGACTGCACACTTGCCATGCAGTGAGACAATTAGGATAGTCACTGTTCCCTCTTCCCCCTCCCCCTTGGACCCCACTATGCACCCCTCCCCCTAGGCCCTAGTATGCACCCCTCCCTGGGAAGGATGGGCAATCAATACAGCCGATAGCCCCCAATGTTGTTAATTCGCTGGATTGGGCTGGTGGGAAGCCCCAGCAGGTTTCCGCAGCGTTAATTGGCTCTGTCAAGAGCGAGTTCCCCAGAGATGCCCTGGCAGTCTTCAGGAAATGACTGAATTGGTGTATGGTGTTCGAATTCCACAACCACTCGCTGCTTGGAGGCAGTATCGATATTTGGAAAAGTCAGATCTGGCATTACGAGTGCATTATTACATTAAATGATTTCCAATTGCCCATGCAACTGTTTGCTGACGCATCACTAAGTCTTCTTTCTGTTGCTCCTTCTCAGCAAGCCCGGACTCAGAATTTCGCAGACATCACGAAGAAAAGTTCCTCCGCTTCAGGCAGGGTCTTAAGAGCCTTGGCAATGACTGCCTCCAACTACACAACAGAAATGAGCAATTTTTTTTTTTTCAGAGCGTCTCCACAAGATGAGTGGTGGGGGCATGCTAGCTATATTCATGCCAAGGTCATGCCTAAAAATGAGTAAAGCTTGAGCACTTGTTGCCCTTTTCTCATCTTGTACGCCGCTCCTTCCAAATATCTGTCAATGGCCTCTCCTTGCTGGAAATAGCCTGCACAGTGACACATCTCTTCAAAAAGTATTATATTGTTTAGTGTTCACAGAAGCACTCCAAACACAAAATTCATACACACAGACACATATACTTTTGCCAATCTACAACTTCCACGATATTATCTCTCATTATACCATGCATTCATGGTTTTTTACTTCGATCATGCAATGAATAAAGTTCAAAATATACTGTAACCACTAGATTTGGTAGCTCTATTCTGAGGAGCAGAAAAAAAAAATCATTTATTCCCGGTAAATAAGATGCATTATAATTACAACTTTGATATGTACATACAATATGAGTAAAAAATCAGTTTGTACCAGATCAAAAATGTGATTTTTGCAGGCAAAGATATCCTTTGGACAGACATATAAATTTACCTGATTGATTTATGTCATTTTGTGAAACATCTCAATTTCCATTCCTCTCATGTCCATCAATTGTCTAAATCTCCTTTTCTCCTACAATTTGTACTCTCTCCCCTCTCTTCTCTTCCTCTCTCTCCGTCTCTGTCCTCAATTCTCGTTATCTCTCTAAAAAAAGCAACATCACAGGTGATTTCAACATAATTGCAGTAAATACATTCCCTGCTTTCATGTTATGATAGTGTGGAAACTGGCACTCAACTATTATTATCGGCATCAACATGTGTCATCCTATTAAAAGAAATTACCCTCCGGTCCCTGGCAAGGATTAGGTGCTGGATGAGAGTGATATTTTTAGCAAGCACAAAAGATGGGCAGATCTATACTTTTAAAATGAAATTTATAAAAACAATACACACTGTGACTAAAAGGGGTTGAACCATTTGTCAGTACCATGTGGGACGGACACAAAAAAGACTTACATAGTAGATATGTCACTTAACTCAATTTACCGGTATATTCATAATGTATCATGAGAAATGTCAACCCTGTTAAACAGCATTTTCATACTTTGAGGGATAAAACTGCATTGTTTTAAGTGGAACTAGAAATGTCGCTTTGGCAACTGGTATGCCTCCGCCATAATGCATGATTTTCCTAATAGGTCTAGATAGTACATGTGGACACTGTGTGATTACATTTTCACAAAATTGGCAAAATATTGGAATGACAAGTTTGTCACAAATGTGTTGAATGTTCACCTTCCTTGACGTAGGTTTAATTGGATGAATAGGAGAGCATGTATCTAGGGATTTAAGGACTTTAACTTGACTTTGACCCATTCATACATTTAGGCATTGAGTAATTTTCAAGGTACAGGTGTAGAGAAAAAGTGCAATTTCTGAATTGAATAGTAAATTGTTACCATTTTCATCTGGCCCTTGACCCTAAAATTCATAAGATTTCAGGTAGAACATGCATAATATGTACTAAGTTTCAAGGTAACTTGAGCCACTTCCGAGATATGGAGGAAAAAGTTAGTTCAGCACTTTCACTTGATCTTTGACCTTTTGACCTTTGAGGCAAAAAGAGAAAAAAAAAAACTTTCCAGAGAATTTCTATTAGGTTACACACGCATACACCAAGTGTAAAAAAATAACCCTGCTGGCATTGCATAAATATGAGGGTAATAGTAAAATTTTAAAGTATTGTACTTGACCTTTGACCCCTGACCTTTGACCCCAACATTCTCTAGATAATCACTTCCAGTCAGTACATGTATATACTATGTTCCATGAAGATACCTTGAACAATTTTCCAAGGTACGGAGAAAAAAAAAGAAGTTTTAATATTTTTACTTGACCTTTTGACCTTTGACCTTCGACCTCATGACCCAAACTTTCACCAGAGAATCTTAATTGGGTAATACATGTATACACTAAGTTTCAAGAAAATCTCTTCAGGCATTCAATAGATATGGTGGAAATAGTGAAATTTTATGTATTTGACCCTGACCTTTTGACCTTTGACCTTTGACCTCATGACCCAAACTTTCACCAGAGAATTTTAATTGGGTAATACATGTATACACTAAGTTTCAAGAAAATATCTTCAGGCATTCAATAGATATGGTGGAAATAGTGAAATTTTATGTATTTGACCTTGACTTTTTGACCTTTGACCTTGGGCATGTGCACCCAAAAGTTGATAGGCACAACTTCACCCCCTAATACACATACATGCCAAGTTTCATTAGGATACCTCAACAGGTTTCGATAGTTACCTTGTCCACAAAATTCATTACGGACGGACGGAAGGACGGACGGACGGACGGACGGACGGACGGAAGGACGGACGGACGGACGGACGGACAACCCGAAAACATAATGCCTCCGGCACCACTTCGTGGCGGAGGCATAAAAACAGTATTTCTACCTTTTCTGTGAATAGACACATAGGCCCGAATTCACGAAGGTGGTACAAATGAAACCATGGTTTAAACCATGGACAAAAACCATGGAGCGCCAAGTGTCGCACGGAATATTTTGTTACGAAATTGGTCATTTCGTCGACAAAATGACCATATCGTTAACAAAATTATAATTTTGTGGACAAAATGTTCATTAAGTTACAAAATGTTGTCATTTCGTTACAAAATAATAATTTCAACGATGAAATGACTGATTTCGTAACGAAATATTCCATGCGACACTTGGCGCTCCATGGTTTTTTTCCATGGTTTAAACCATGGTTTCATTTGTACCACCTTCGTGAATTCGGGCCATAATGTGTACTAATACAATTTGGGGAAAACAGTATTTTCCATGAAACCTGCAGTATTTTTTGGCAAAAACAGTACAAATATTGCCAAAACTGTATCAACAGTTGGCAACTCTGTATAATACAAACTGTACATACACACCTTTTTAATACTTCCATCAATGCAAGACTATTTTTGCATTTAAAAAAAATGAAGGAATGACACTAAAAAAATATTGGGAGGAAAAAGCTGATCAAAAACAAGGAAAAACAATAATTATTCGAGATCTGATAGTCTTCATCTGAAGCCAGTTACCAGATCTGAAAGTGATTATTATAAATGTGTGGATCAGATTTACTGATAAAGGAAAGTCATCATTTTGAAATAGTCTACATCATGACTCACACACACAAAAAAAAAAAATGCTCTATATTTTTCTTTTCTTGTATGGGCACTCAACCCTTTGGCGATACTGGGAGTGGGGAAAAGTCATCTAGTCTATCATAGCAATAGCAGACCTACAAAGTTTGTTGGTACTCAGGGATTTAGAATCTCTCCATAGAAATGATGCTCGAGTGTTTGAACACTTCCTAAATTGTTGACATGAGTAGCATCTAATAAGGTAGCCAGCCTTGCAACTGAGATATAGAATAGAATTAGAAAAAAAAAGATAGATATAACTTTGCCTTTATTTGGAAGGAAATGTCATCTTCTGTAGGTTCATGTCAAGGGAAAATTAATCACATTTTAGTTTAGATTTGTCTTTTTAACATTCAATCTTTAAAGCATCTCTCAACTTTTGCAGTATATCAGCATTCAAAAATGTTCTAACATAGGGATAAAAAGAACATGAAATACAGTCTCTAGAAGACAAAATTTTAGTACTTCAGTAATTTTGAAAAAAAAAAAACCTAGAGCAAGTATAAAAAGGTATAAACTCTATTCAAATTTCAGTGTAATACTGAATTGATTGGACTGTCTATAATATAGAATTTGTAAAACCATCACAAATTTGGCTACAGCACGACAAAGTTTTAGAAAAATGCACACACAGACACACACATACACACACATACACACACAGACTAACAAAAAAATTCTCACATTTACACCATTCTTATCAAAGAAAGTAGAAATTGAAAAACAATATATGCAAATCGAAAATTAAAATGTGTGTCTTTAAACATCAAATTATCTCGTCTTCAAAAAACTACATCAGTGCCTAGAGTCTCTCATGTACTGTCTACAGAGAAATTTTGTATTAAAGTAAAACTTTGATTCTGCTGCTCGAAAAAAAAAAAAAAAAGTCATACATGACAAAGTGTAATTCTTCAGCTGAGTATTGTCAAATCATCATACTAAAACTTACCAGGAGCTTTCAAAAGACACAGTTACTAACCAAAGAAATCTCTAACTTGAAATTTTCTGCCAGGTTTAATACTCTGCAAGCACTGAGCCCATAAACTGAGATCGCGACTAAAATGATGTATGGGATAGCATCACACAATACACTTATAAATCCACTTTTTGCTCCCTAGGAGGCCAAGGATGACACGAGACGAAACTGGGAACTCGCGAAAATACTTGGTACGGTCCCTTCTCTTGGTCAAAGCAGAAGGATGTACTATGAAACACTGAGACCTGTCCTGCTATAATGTTACGATTTTGTATGAACTTCACGTTCCTCTCAGTTCCTATCGAGCACTCATTGGCATGGCACATATCTCTGATAGTGCTTCCTCGTAATTCAAACACAAGAAAACAGGAAATGGTGTCACGGAAACAAGCAAAGGCCATGCTGGTTAAAAAATCATCACAACATCATTTCTGTGGAGTACACCACATCTAAACCACTTCCAGTAATACAAGCAACCAGAACAGAGAGCAAAAGGCATGACATAATCTGGAATATAACGGTTACCATAGAAATATTATAATTAATAATCTAACGGAAAAACACTGCTCACTGACTTCCTATTTACACCGAAAAGCAAAATAAATCTGCATTTTACTTATAAACATAAACATTTTTTGTTGAATAGGGCTACAATAATTCTCCTTGTCTCTTGCCAAGATGGGATTTCTACAAGGGTTTTAGGTTCCAAGGATTTGTTTTCAGTCTAACGAAGCCATGACAGACAGAAAGGTAATCAAGCCAGATACTTGTAGAAGAAATCCACTCCAAAATATTATCAATTCAATATGAAAGGAAAAAAATCCCTGCCAAACAGTGCAAAAATGATCAAAATTGGAAAAGAAATGAGGAAGATAAGAAATTCTGAAATTTCCAATTTTTTGGGAAAACACTTCTTGACCAGTCATTATGAATATTCAAATCAGATAGTTGATGTCATGCTCTCACAATGTCTTATTCATTTCTTATACAGAAATGACAATAATCTCATATTTCAGCTATATGTATGAATATAAAACTTGTCTTAAAAACCACCCAAAATAGGAAAGTAACAAATGTTACATCTGATATATTTTGGTATGGGAACATGCCTTTACCCGTATTAGCAAAATTACAATTTTTCCAAATTTCATACATAACATACATGAAAAACTGTGAGGGCATGATAACATTAACTCGCTCATTTGAACATTCATAAGGACTGGTCAAGAAATATTTTATGAAAAGATGTGAAATTTCAAACTGTCATATTTTCTTCATCTCTTATCTGATTTTTGTCATTTTTTGAAACGTTCCGTACAAGGGAATTTTTTTCCCCTCTTTCTTCTGTAGTTTATTTATTTTTGGGGTGGATTTCATCTTTCAAAAGAAGAATTCAATCTTTCAAAAGAAGAATTTACTTCAAACTCACACTAAAGGGAGCTATGAAAAATCCAAACAAACAAACAAACTCTTGACCTTCCAAAAAGAAATAGGATCTGTTTTGTTCTTAAACTGTGACTGATCACTTGTTCACAGATCATGGTTTGGTACCTTTTTGTTACTGCATCGGTTTGTATATATTGACTATTTCAGTGAATTTTTTTCTTCTTTTCTTTTAATGCCTCTCCGATTTTGCTAAACTTGTAATTATTCACATTAAACAATTATTTGACCATGAGTAGTCATTTCAGTTCAGTAATTATGCATATTCATGTCAGTAAAGATTTGTTGACATTTGTCACCAAAAGCATGATAACTCTGTGTACGTACTATGAAACAGGACTCAGTGATAAACTCCAACACCCCCCCCCCAAAAAAAAATGTCGTCACAAGAGGGCACTCTTTATGAAGGTGTGCTAACTTCATTAATATTGTACACACTGAGTATAGCTTCTTCATCAGTGGCTATAGGTTCTGTCTATCTGATAGTGCCATCAAATTTCCCAGTTTGTGGTTTGTTTGCTTGTTTTGTTTTGTTTTTTTTGGGGTTATTTAATGATGTATTGCATGGGGAACTATTTCTATGTATACAAAAAAGAACTTAACTTAAAAGAAAATGTCACAATACTTTAGCATCATTTGACAAAATAAAGTTTGCTGCAATTCACATCCTCAATGGTTCTGATAAAAATTTGCGAAAACGATCCACTCCACAGGTTTTTTAAAATACTACCTGATCAAGTCCATGTTCGTACAAACACAGGGTCCAAATTTCTGACACATCATCTCTGCAGATTTCAGTTATGGTGTCATTTAGTAAATGGACGACAGATAAATGATCAATATAGTTGAGTTGAATGCTTGGCCCAAGAATCCAACAATTCCATGAGGAAGTTTGAGAACTAAATTCAACTACAAGACTCTTGCCCTTATGAAGATTGGTAAAACTTCAAATATCATCAGATGCATCTCTTCCTAAACAGGGAAAAGACCTAAACTTGGATATCTATCTCATCTTACAATAGAATTCATCTAGAGCATCACCTTATATCTTTCTTTCATTCAAACCGCATAGGACATGCATAATGCAGCACTTTAATAATGTCCCATGTTTTCCAAGAGTATGATTTGAAATATGATGAATTATGCATTTCATTTTTTTTTTCTTTTTCATTCAGCAAAATCCAGTCAACTCCCGACCAACATGACACCCAAAATGTATACCAGCTGGAACTCACTGTTGAGTTATCGTCTTGCTTTAAAACGCTCATCATATGTAAGAGTATGTTATCAGCCTTCTACTGTGAATGGCAATGAAGCACTTACATGTCTTTTTAATTTACCAAGCTCCTTAAAATACCAAATTGCATTCATAACCCAACACTTCATAACACTATAATAAAGTTGCCAATATGAAAGCTAAGAACCCTACAACAACAACAATAAAAAAAACACCTAAAACTCAAAAGCATCCATTTGACCTTCATCAAACTGTATTCTATTTTTTTTTTCCTTTGAGTATTTGCACAGCAATAACCGTGTGCATGCAAAGTTTTCTGTAAACCGACTACTGTAATATCACACTTCCATAACATCTTATGACACATATAAAACTAAAGCAAAAGATGTTATTTTGCTCTGTATCAAATGATAGTTTCCATATTAAATGCATTAAAACACTTTCATATTTGTCAATGGTGTTCCTTCAAAATGTACATTTTTATCCATCTGAGTATTAAAGATATCTTTGACATACTTGCAAGCACATTTGACAGATGAATTGCTTTGAATTGAGGGTATCACCAATAGGTAGGTGCCATGCGCAGAGCGGCGTTTTAGATGCATTATGGGATAGCTCATGGGACAAACTTGCCCCGGTTTTGGCTGCACATCCACTTACATCACGCTCTGTCTTTATAAAGAGGTATTTTTTGTTGAAGATTTCTTTGCTTTCCATCATGTGACCGGCACATTGAAGCCTTGCAGTAGTGAACCATGATGACTCTAGTGACCGCAAATCAGTAAAGCTTAGACTCTTATAAGCTGAATTAAAGCCAAGAAAAAAAGGGCTAACAAAGGAAAAGCAGACAAAGAACTCCACTGAATCGTATGGGAACTGCGACTCGCGCAAGACAACCGGAAGCGAACAAGGGACCGAGGAATCCCACAGTGCACCTGTGACCGAGCTCTTCAGCGTGCGCATGAGTTTTTTACGTCATTGGCGATAGCGAGAATTGAATTGAATTGAACTGCATTGGAGTGACTCTACTCAAACCCAACACCATGTGATACAGCCAGTGCAAGTGTATCTTTGAAGAACAACTACTGTAACAGTTCTGCCTTGTCAGGATGTATATTTTCCTTCCTCCTGTGTGGATGAAACACACCAAGACAGCTTGCTCTTCCCTATTCCATGTGCAGATCTCTCTTGCATTGCATGTATTTAAAAAAAGACCAATGGCATGCTGGTTTATTGCCACTTGTTATAATATAAGATGGTCTACTTCCCAGTTCGTCTAACACCACTACGTCTAAACTCATTTGGTCTACTATCAATTTTGTCTTACAATGCGCGTTTGGTCCAATTCTCACTTGATCTAATGCCCAGTTTGGCTAATTACCGTTTCGTCTAACGACCAGATGGTCTAATTCTAATTTTGTGTCCTTGGATTGTTTTCCTACTGTGCCTAATAAATTGTGGGTATTAGACCAAATGGGCATAGCCCATGTGGAAGTACCCAACTTGGTAATGAGGCTAAGTGGCAATTGGACTAAATGGCCATTAGACGAACTGGTTGTAGCCAAGACAGGATTAGACCATGTGGGTTTAGACCAAGTGGCCATTAGACAAAGTGGGAGTAGACCAAGTGATATATCACCTGGCATACCTGTTGCAAATAAGTCACAAACAAGTTCCTTGTACACCATTCGGCAAACTCTGTTGCTGGCTGTTGTTCATCATTAATTTGGTGGTGAATATGTACATGGCAAGTTTATGTCAACGGTGTCTCAGTATCGATATCATGGATATTAGCTTTTGTTGACTGTTTAATGAGAGGTGTATGAAATTCTGTTTAATTTACTGTTTGACACGAACCTCCGTTATGCTGTAAAACAAAAACATCATGAAAACCTGATACCAGTCAGTGATATTCCTTTTTTGGAGGTCTGTAGAATAATATGAAACTACATGAAACTTGAAACTATTGTCTTAAATGTAACTCATAGTATTAACTTAGCTCCATCACTTCTGGTTAGCTAGAAAAGAGGATTTGTTTTTAAAAAAAAAGTCCATTATTTACAAACTGCATGGAGAATTTCGGTCCCTAGCTGTAGCCCCCCAGGGAGAGCATGGTTCCCATTTGAACAAATTAAGATCCTATCCCCTAGGAATGCTATCTACCAAGTTTGGTGAAAATCCATCATGAGATTTTCAAGAAGACAAAAATGTACAGTTTAGGATGTCATTTGGACGCCCCCCCCCCCCCCTCCACTCCAAGGGGGCATCCCTGGATCTGCCATGAACAAAATTGAAACTACAATCATCAGTGTATTATAAACTCATAGTATTAATTTACCTCTAGCATCACAGTTCTGGTTAAGATAAGATTTTTAAAGATTCCTAATTATTCATTTTTGGAGGGTAGGGGGCTGGGCCTCCTGGGTCCCCTTGGGGGAGCATGGTGCCCATTTGAACAAACTGAGATCCTATCCCCTGAGGGATGCTACTTGCCAAGAAAATGAATGTTAAGGTCCTGCTGAGTACTATTTTTTTTTTTTTTTTTTTTGCCAAATTACAGAAACTGGTAACACTTAGAATCACTAAGAATTAATGAACAGAATTGAATTTTCCATTTATTATGAGGAACTGAGATCTACAATGATAAAGGAATTCTTAGAGTTTGCTTGTTTGTTTATTTGTTTGTTTGTTTGTTTGTTTTATACATTAGTGCTACAAAATCTTCTAAATCTACTTACATAGAGCAGTAAATTGCTTTCATACATTTTTGGTAACCTATGGCACACTGCTTAGAAATAATAAATCAACGAAGAGGCAGATTTCTATTTGGTAACCCACGGTACCAAATGCCACATCAAATTAGGGATGAGGTCAAGCTGATCAGTATCTACAGTATCGATGGAAACTTTTTGGATGACATCAAGAGTGTTTTCGCCTCTTACTACAGCAAAGAGGGAGTGGCATGACTGCAACGCAATAATTACTCAGCTAGGCTCAAGGGGACTAAAAAACCCTTAGCATTTGTTTGCAGCAGAGCAGGGGGGCATTTCATGAAGTGTTTTGTCTGCCAAACTGGTTAGACAGATTTGCTCTTAGCCAATCAGATGCAAGGATTTCAGTAGCTTATAACAGTGTGTCAGAAAAAAATCTGACCAAAACGCTTCATGAAATGCCCCCCCGGATGTGCTAAGTTGACTACCCAGACCACCCTATCATGATTTGAACTGCTGACTATTCAGTGTATTACTATGTAATAGTAATAGTGAAAATGTCATCAAATCTCAAAACACATCTATGAAATCAATCTTTTAAAATATCACAGTGACTAAGAACAACTGCAAACAGGAGAGGCTGATATTCTGAAAACGGAACATCTCCAGCACCAGCTAATGAATGTGACTTTGTATTGTAAACAAGAAACATTGTAAGGTGTGGAACTTTGTTGAAAACTACTGGCAAAATAATAAGCGCTGAAGACATTTTAAGATAACTACAGATGTAAAATTGTGCTTTCAGGATCAGCTGAGTGCAAAAATGATAAATGAATAAACAGAATTAACAATAATATTACTACCGGGTACTATTATTATCATTGTGCAAATTTTCCCACTTTCACAGTTGCTCATAGGTCTATCAAAATGCAATATGGATTTAATTTTTTAGCACCATGCAAATACTAGACCAAGAAAATCAATGAAAGACAGAACAGCACAAAATAAGAGAAAATTAAGTCATAATAGGAATTATTACTAATTATATCATATACTATTATTGTGCAAATTTTCCCACTTTCACAGCTGCTCATAGGTCTATGAATGCAATATGGATTTGATTTTTTAACACCATGCTAATACTAGACCAAGAAAATCAATGAAAGACAGAACAGCACAAAATAAGAGAAAATTAAGTCATAATAGGAATTATTACTAATTATATCATATACTATTATTGTGCAAATTTTCCCACTTTCACAGCTGCTCATAGGTCTATGAATGCAATATGGATTTGATTTTTTAACACCATGCTAATACTAGACCAAGAAAATCAATGAAAGACAGAACAGCACAAAATAAGAGAAAATTAAGTCATAATAGGAATTATTACTAATTATATCATATACTATTATTGTGCAAATTTTCCCACTTTCACAGCTGCTCATAGGTCTATGAATGCAATATGGATTTGATTTTTTAACACCATGCTAATACTAGACCAAGAAAATCAATGAAAGACAGAACAGGACAAAATAAGAGAAAATTATGTCATAATAGGAAAGATGAATACCAATCTTGTTTCAAAATCTCTAAGCAAATATGAAAAATATTTTATTTCCTGATACAAATTGGGAGTAATTATTGATGAGGTAAAGTGTTCAATATGTGCATCTTGGTGAAAATTTAAGTCAATTCTTATTGGACATCTTCGCATGTATTTCAGTATCAATAGGTGATATCTGCTTTATTACAATATCAATGCAACTTCTGAGCATTTTGCATGTTTACACAAATAATTAGGACTGACACACACATGTTGTAGACATCAGGGCCCCATTTCATAAAAAGTTGATATGATAACAACTCTTGCTGGAATGTCAATTGTCATGGTAACGACAAGAATGCAGCTTCCTGACTGGCTGTTGCTATGGGAAGTTGTCATTCCAGCAAGAGTTGACATCCCCTAACATCTTTTATGAAACGGGGCCCTGATGACCTGGAGTATCACAGGCTTATTGTCTATCAGCTGGCCAAGTTACAAAAGAAGGGAGAAAAATGAATAGCATCACAAAAATGCAGCCAGGACATTTAATATCTAACAATTTCAGTAAAAATAAAGCACTGCATGAGACTTCTAACGCATTGTAATTTTCACTTTAATGTTGTGTGTAGAAGCTAGCTGGTATATTATGCGCAGCACAATGAAACCAAAGACATTTTCTTATCTGTGATATGTCAGAGAAATAGCATTGCACATGCTGGGTGTTAATTTCAATATCATATGTGTGCAATATGATGTGCAATGTGTAATCTTTTTAATTTGGTATAGCAAGTGGCAGTACAAACAAAGTTTGTATATTCTTTGAAAATAACAATTCAATATAAGCATTAAGCATGAGCAACATGGCATATTGCATGGCATGATACCTGCTTGGTAGCATACATTGTACATACCTGGTCCTCCAATCTCTGCACCCTCTCTCCGACAGGTATTCCATCCATTGCACCAGGCCTGCGGTCACGAGATCTGAAGGAATAGTATTTCCTCTTATGAAAACCAGCGGGCCTTACAAATTCTTCAAGTGCCACAGATATGGGGCGATCTTCCCCGCCAAATGCACCCCCTGCCTCGTCGGTGGACATTGCAGCTAAAGTCCGCGGAGGAGGAATAATGTGTGCTTCAGCTAACTTCGTCACACCACAAAGCTCATTAAATGCCTCCCCACGTTCAAGGAAGGAAGTTGTCGGTAACATTGACAACAAGTTTTGTTTTTCTTCTTTGTGTTTGGTAGTATCAGATGCTTCCACTGTATGTGAGAGGGAAGAATCTGGCACTATATTGGCGCTCTATTACCGGTTCTGCGTTATCGCCCTAAGGAAACCACAAATAATCAGCTACTAAGAACGGCTCATCCATGTGACTCTGTACACTGAAGCTGCAGTGTATGAATCACGTTCAGTCAAGAGGCAGTGCATCTAACCACTTAATAATACTGGGCATGGTGCCTTTTGATACCGTACTTTCATAAACCCTTGTCACTGAGCAGAGGCTAAGAATATTAATGTGAAACCAGTCGCAGTATTAATATCGATGTCATGCTCACCACCATTGGTTCACCCTGTTTAATGCCAGGTACATGTAGAAACCATTTACAGAGACATGGGAGTAAAGGGAGTCACTGCACATTGAGAAACTAGCTATGACATGATAGATGTCAACGTAGAAATGTTTTCTGCCAGCCTTTCAACTTGATACCACTCACTCAAATCACAAGATTGTCCATGACACATGATTTACATTGTTTGTAGCTTTGATCCATAGACATCAGACATCATAGACTGACATTGGCATTGGGAATTATTATAAATAGGAGGGACAGAGGTTCCCACTTCTTGGCAAGACTTGTTTTATGACAGCTAGAGTCACTCTACAAAATATCTGATCTCGCACCGTAGATGGGTTAATGGAAGGCACAATCTGAAAACAAACAAGGAAGCTATCATGTTAAATGGATCCCACGGCAATGACAAGTACAAAATGTAAATCACATATTCCTTGTTTCCAGCATATTACAAAGAAAGTGTACATGTACTACATCATTATTTATTTTTTTTGTTGCTTCCAGACACATTGACAAAAATGTATGTGGTGCAAGGTATCGTGTTGCATAATGTGTAAATTACCCAGTTCAGCTTAAAAGTACAGTAGGAAAAGACATGTTTAGAATATGAAAGCACTGTGTTGTTTTGAACCATACGTGTACTCGGCATAAACATGTTAATCTCGTAAGTCGTACTGATTACCAGGAAATGAACTCTTCCATGAAGCAAAACAGAGGTTATCTTGGTTTATACTCTCTGGATATCAATTACATGACAATGGTCTGCTCAACTTTTTGGACCACTGCCCATGCAGGACATTTCGATCTCCTCTTCCCCATCGTATAATTTGTAATGTCCTCTAACTGTATTAAACCTGAACTGTTCCTCCAGGGGGATGCTGGTAGACAACCAAACTCTTGTGTTTAGTTATAATTTGTTAATAAAAGCTTTTGCCCAGTGCTACACCAGAAAAATGCACAAGCATGTCATGCTGAATTCCATGTATAATACATGTTTGTTGTTTGGGTTTTTTTTTATCACGGATCAAACATTCACTCCTATTAATGAGAAATTACCATGCTATAAAACCATAGACATATAGGCATGTCTTTCTTCTATGTGAATGGGATATGCCGCCCACATGGAGGCAAAGTTTGATACATCTGGATTTTGCAGTGTACAGTATGTGGCAGCAATCAATATTAGCAAATGTGATTATCTATGATTTTGGCAGGTTTTAATAATAATAATAATAATAATAATAATAATAATAATAATAATAATAATAATAATAATAATAATAATAATAATAATAATAATAATAATAATAATAATAATAAATAATAATAATAATAATAATAATAATAATAATAATGATAACATAATATTTAATAATTATATATTTGTTATTATTATTATTATTATTATTATTATTATTATTATTATTATTATTATTATTATTATTATTATATTCATTGCATTTAAACATATAATAATATAAATCGTCGCTGGGGCGACAAGACCTCGTATCTACAAAATGTCAATTGTTCAGGAGAGCCAAAAAACATGGCGGCCAAAGCACTATAGCGAATGGGATAGCCTTTCCTTTGACATGCCGTGGTGGTTTCATTTTTGGAGTAAGACAGTTGGGATTTGGACAGGACATCACTTAAACCCATTATTTGACTATTAATCCAAAAAAGTCATTTTCACCAAAATTGCAGATACAAGGTCTTGTCATCCCAGTGACGAAATATAATTTTAATAACTGAATAGAGACAATTAGCTTTAAATTTTGATTTTCTGATGAGACCATTAACATTTCATCATTGCTCAAATCCGAGCAATTAACACACTCAGTTCACTCTTCACTGACCAATTTCCTTCTATCTTGGCACCCCCTTATTAACACAATACTACACTGACACAATAACAGGAACAAATATTGCACATTCTGAGAGAATGTGCCAATTTTCAGAGTGGTGATCAAGGAAGTACAGAGACCAAATCATGGAATCCACTATTCATGGGACTCTCAAATCATAAACCCTGAAATGGTAGTCACCACAGGCAATGTGTCCATACCAGGGTACCGGTACTAGAATTGATCATAAGGATACAGGATTTCATTCTGTTCAACTGAGACAAAAGAATCAGTGAATATTCTGCATTCAAAACAAGTTACCTGGTACAAAATGGTTTTGATGGTCGATACATATCTCTTACAACAACGATGCAAGGGATTAGATCATTCCTGGTTTCACTTGCATTTCATTTCTGTATTATATGCTATACCTTACAATACTAGCAGCAACTTTTTCCTTGATACTACCAATAGCATTCCTTTTTCCTTTAATGTTATGTAGTCTTAGAAGGAGTCAAAGGACAAGTATGACGAAGAGGATTGATCTTTTAGTTGGTACATGTAGTGAAGAGCACTGGTATCTACCATTCGTAAGTCAGGACAGCTGACAGTGGATCGTAGTGGTGGATCCAGCATGGGGGGCACAAACGGCGCACGCCCCCCTTTATTTTTTTTATTAAAAATAAAAGAAATAAAAAGAAAAAAATGGAAAAAAAATGAAATGAAACGCAAAAGGGGCACCAGAAATATTAAATGCCCCCCCCCCCCCCTTTACAGAATTCCTGGATTTGCCCCTGGATCAAAACAATATTTCTAAACCATCTCAAACCTCTGACAGATGACTGATGTTGGCACAAATCCCTGAACTCATCTGCAATGAATACCCGAGAATCTGCTGTGTAAGCCAACACAGCAGGCACCTCAGCAGCACATACTATTACAAAATGTGTGATCTTCATCAACTTGGCAATGTCAGGGTCAATCAGGGTAAAGGGTGTGTACAGTTCTGGTTGAGGTGAGGATTTAGCTTTTAACGTTTTGCGAGATATTCAGAAACCACTATATGAGATGTCAGAGAGCATGCAATTCTAAGGGGTATCAAAAGTTTATTTGATGAAAATGGGTTTTGAAATGGCCGAGACATCCAAAAACAAGGTGAAACAAAGAGATCCTAATAAAAGGCAGGCACTGTCGCCTTTTATTATTATCACTTTTTGGATATCTCAGCCACTTGAAAACCAACTGTCATCAAACAAACATTGAATCCTTCACATGCTCTTTCATATATTTCATGAGAGGTTTCTCCTATATCTCACTTATTAATGCTATAAACTTGAATCCCCACCTCAACCAGTACTGTACAGTCCCTTTAAAGGTAGGGAATACCTTTTACAGACCTCCCAAAATGCAGCAAAACATTAAATATGAACCTCAGGGGACTTGTTTAGGCCACTGCTGAGAAATTTGGAAGTCAACAGTTATCTATACAATTTGAATAATGCACAAAACTCAACTACTCAGTAGTTCTGTGTGTCAGCCACACTTACATTGTAAGCCTTTTTGTTGCAGTCTTCTGTATTTTTTTTTATCTATAAACACAAATCTAAAAGTATAATAGCTGATGTAATAACATATAGAGTGTGTGGCAAGGATGTATATAGAAATGTTTGTAAGTTTTGATGAACTTTCTTCACAAAATATACATGATGGACACACATGCAGTGCATGGGTCTGCAAAGGTAGCCTAGTAATGTACTGGAATTTACGGTGAGCCCCGAAAAAAATTCAATTCAAAATCTAACGGTCAATAAAAATGTACTAAATGTTACCTTCCACTTTCAATACTTTATGGGAGTTTCTAAAATGATATACTCTCTTCAACATACTGTACCACTGTATTTATACAACTCTTCATTTAAGGCATGCAAATGGGATTCCCTGTACAAGCACAAGTCTATGCTAGATATGTAACTCTAGACTTGCAACCTAGAAGTAGACACAAGTAGGTGGCACAATCAAGAAATAAATAGATCATCAAGTGGAGATAAGGGTACGGTACTTGAAAATTCATCATTGATCATGTGTGTAAATAACTTTATTAATGTTATTTCCTCTGGCCGTCAGGCTTTTTTTTTTTTTAAATATATAAATCAGCTGAGCAGCAAAAGAATGTTGGTTTTTGATGAGGGTACATCACATTGTGGTGCCATCAATGACTTTATGTGAGAACTCCCTCTTCCTACTCGTCAATCCATGCAAGTTTTCACCCCTTCAAAGGATTACTGTAAAAGTGGATATTTTTGCACACATAATTTTTCAGTCGAGTAAGATGAATTTTGCATGTTTTTAAATCTGCAGAATCATGACATTACATACTAGTACATATAATATATGTACCACTACTATATAGTCAAGCAGAAATATTTGCATGCACTTTTATTAATTTCATTTTATTTAGTTTCTGGTTGTGTAAATGTGCAAAAATTCCTATGATGCGAAGATTTCCACTCTTACAGTAACTGACAATAATGCAGTTAGGACCACCTATACTTCTTAAATTTTACTGGGTGCCAGCAAACAAGCTCTTTACTGTTGTTAATGTTTAATAGCTAGCCTTCCTGACTTCTAAATTGTCTTAAATTTTCTACAGTGTATACTTCTGATTGACTCACTCACAACATTTCTTGCCATTTTAGGGTCTAGTCTAAACCTTGTCATACTTTCATTGGACAAAATTGCTGCTTAAAGGCTGTGGATGCCTGCACCTACAAGTGTTTCATCATTCACTACTTTCAGTTTTCTCACAGTACAACTCTGCTTTCTCTCTTCCTCCTCACTACTACTACGTCACTAAATTACTGAGTTTTTCAAAGGAGACAAGTGCTCCTTCCTTGTGATAGGTGGTACACACAAGGGTCACTGGACACTAGTGGCAGACTTTTAAGCCCTTAAAACCCAGGATAGGGTAGTACATTGTACCACCAAGGAAAGAAGTGCTCGCCTACCGCTACCAGGGCAGGGAGGTGTACCTTCCTGCTGGTATAATCACGTTAGCATTACCGAGTACATTGTAGTATCAGTATCCACTGAAACGTTTACGGTACTACCACTGCTTACTGATGGCACTGCACTGCACTGCACTGGTACCAATTACTTGGTATAGCTTCCGTGTGAGTGTGACCCTGCGAGATGTTAGGACGTTTCTTTCAGCAAGGAATACAGAAAAGGCTTACCTGTTCTTTCAAAACTTGGAACAAACTCTGCTTTATGAGCACCTACAGCACACCACCACCACCCCGCGTACCTTGGCAAATGTTGTCAGACTTGCAGTAGTTGTAAAATAGTTCATTGACCTTTCCACAGCAAGAGTTGCTGCGGCGTCGTCTGTTTTGTACCGATACACCAATTTCTAATATTTACCGTACACAACTTCCGCAAACTTTGCTATACTCACTACGTAATATAAACAGTCCTCAAAGCGCAGAATAAATGTTTTCTTCCCTGCTTCGTTCTGAAGTTGGTGGAGATCATTGTAAGTGTGAGTCTCCACATGAAGAAAGGGGTGGTAAAGTTTGGTTGAGATGGGGATTGAGGTTTTAATTTTTATTGCGAGATGATTAGAAACCACTATGAAATATTAAGGAGCATACCAAATGATGCAATTCTAAGAGGAGTTTAGAGCTATATTTGAGGAAAATCGGTGTTGAAATGGCTGAGCTTTTGTAAAACAAAGAGATCCTAATAAAAGGTACGTGGGTCCCACATTTTTTAGGACCAAATTCTTTTATTTTAGTTATTGGATATGTCAGCCATTTCAAAACTGATTTTTTTTTTTTTTTTAATCAAATGAACTTTTAATGCCTCTTGCAATACCAATTGTATGTTTTCTTAATATTTTATATTATGTGGTTTCTAATTTTCTCGCAAACAGTTGAAACCTGGATCCCCATTTCAACCAAACTATGCTACCCCTTGAAACATAAATAGGGTCCATGCTATACAAAGGGGAAACGACTGAAATCCCCCCCCCCCCCCAACACATTGACCGACAATTTGCAACAGTAGACAATCTGTCTATCAATTTCATTGTTAATCATTTCCAATAAAAACAACTTGGATGCAACTGTCATCAACTTGAATATAAGGTAACATGCATCATGAATGCAAACAACAAAATACAATCCGTGAAACATGATTATTCAACAAACTTGTGTATACATTTTGCATACAATAGAGATAATTGCGTCTTATACTGATAAGAAAACGATAAAGAAAAAGATAATCTTCAAAATTAGGAGATTAGAACTAATAAGAATAATCTTTCAAATTCATTGCAACTGATTGGCAAATTGCCCTACATCGACGTAAATATAAGCACCTACTCTGACTTTCTCTCAGTTTATTCTTTTATTCACACTCTCAGAGGAACATAAGTCCATTTGTGAAATAAAAATGAAACGAAAGTATATAATATATATATATATTTATATATATAATCATAATTATAACCATTCGTATTACATATAGATAGGGCCTCATTCACGTCAAGCTCTGCTTATGATGGCGGTCCCCTGTATTTATTTCTCCTTTGTTCATAAATACAGTATCCCCTTATGTTGTTTTCAATTCAATTCAATTCAATTCAATTCATTTATTTTCATACTTCTCATTTAGGAACATTACAACAGAAATCAAACAAGTTCTTTCACCTTGTAAACAATGTGCAGAAAACAAACAATATACATGGTGATAAAACAATAGTTACATGTAATGATAACTGGTCAAAATCGAAATCGAAATGGGGTTGATCAAAGAGAAGTATGACGGGACCTACATGAAAGCTAGCTTGTTTGGCTGTAAGTCCCGAGTAATCAGTGTTTGTGAAAAAGAAACGGAGAACGGATTGAAGATAAGACCAGATGATGTAATGGTGCCAAATAAGAAAAGCGGGGTATGCCTATACGATGTGTTAAAAAAGAAGAAGAAGAAAAAAAAATATACTAAAATGTGAACCATTACTATGAACGAGCTATATCATTGGTTTCCTGAGTACAACATGATTTGCATAAAAGCCTACTTTGGTATATACACTATAAACTGTTCTTGCATTAAAACTTTCGCCAGGATAATTATGATCAGTAAGACACAAAAAGTAACATGTACAGCTATTCAGCCATTTGGTGCCTGCCGCCAAGCTCTGGATAGAAAGTTAGAGAGAGACAGAGGGAAAGAGGAAGAGAGGGAAACAAAGTAGAATGTGGAATTGCTAATGATGAATTCGGAGAGCCTGACGGCAAGACCCAAAATGGCATCTGCAGCGTGTTGACAAGAATGTTTGATCGGACAATAACATACCACAATATTACATAAGACATTGCAATTATTCAGTTTCTGCAAGATATGCACTCAATAAAGACTCTTTTATAAAGACGAGCAGCTTGTTATTTCGGGGGAGAGGTCATTCCAGTATATAGGGCCAGTATACATTATCGTTTGGGGGTTTTTTTAGCGAAAATTGTTCGAGTATACGTGGAAGGTGAAATGCGTCACTTTGGCGGGTAGGATATGCATCAAATAGTTTTTCCTGAACATGCAAGTAAAAACATCCGGTAACTCCTTGGCAGAAAATTTATACATAAATATGCTGACGTTGTAACTGAATAAATCTGATGTTTTCAGTATCTTATTTTTGAAAAATAAATCATTTTGATTCATATGTCATTACAGACTGATGTTGTTACAAAAGTGACATTTCTTGTATTGATTGTATGACAGACTCTCGATCCTTTTTTGCATACTCTGTATCACTTTGTTTTCATTTGTTATTGTATTTGGAGAAAGAAAATGCAGAAATAAACCAAACCAAACCAAACCAAATGAAATGAAATGTATGTATATACATTATATATATATACATATACATATATATATATATATATATATATATATATATATATATATATATATATATATATAATGGTTATAACGTTTGGGTGAGCATAATCCCAGGAGGAAATAGTTACGGCTTCGAAACTGCAAAATCCATTCAGTTTTTTGAAAGAATTGACATCAATGTAATGTAGCAGCACATTCTTACACAATGTTGTGTGAACAAGAGGAAGTCGTTATGTTTTGAATGAGTACACTTTAAAGATGAAGAAAGAAATGCTGAAATGTACTGCTAATAACTAATATTATGGCATAAAAGGGTCAAACGATGGTCAATGCATGTAGACACCATATGCAGATCATTTAATTCAAATGCTGCCAAATGATAAATTTGCAAAGAAAGTGAAACATACACGCTAATGCATGCATTTTATGGATGTCGCCCACAACAGCATCTCCCATATTATACGATATTTAATTATGATCGTGAAACGTTAGATGTTGCTTCTGGCAAGGAACGTGACCGAAACCAAGAATCTCGGCCTACACACCAGTGCGATTTCCCCTTTCATTTTCAGTTCTTTTTATTGCTTTTAATTTAAAAAAAAAAAAAAAAAATTAAAGGGGGCGTGCGCCCGGTGCGCCCCCCCCCCGATTCCACTAGTGGAGTAAAAGCAGTAGTAATAGTATTATTGATATTAAATGTAATTTATACCAAAAAAAAAACAAGTAATAGTATTTGTTTTTGTCATCACATCTGCTTTTAAACTGACAGCTAGGCAGAACGACACTATTTTTGCATCGATTTGTTTATTTAAAAAAATTGTTAAGATATTCTTCTTGTTTTTCTTCACCCTTCGTGTTCGGTCTTAATGAAATAAGAAACAAAATAAGAATTATTAATTAGTGATAAACCTAAACTGGTATTATTTTAGGTAGAGTACATTACTTCGAAAGCAGTCAGTCACATTTTTACATCAACAGGGAAAGACTATAATTCATAGACACGTTAATATACGCAGGATACAGTTAACATTGTGGGCGAGAAGTATATTTTACAAATAAATGTATCCGGTTCGCTTCAGAGAGTAATTAAGCATTCGCTGCTTATTATATCCGCTGGGGATGCCTTACGCTGGTGACTTGATTTTGATCGTTTCACTAACCCTTGGAATTACCTCAGCTAGAGGGCATTACGCCTGATCCTGCAGTGATAGTGGATATTGGAGGCCACTATCGATGGGATAAAAAGAAAACACAAACCAATAATTATTATAATTACTTCAGACATTATTATGTGAAGAGAACAAGAGAATTAACCCCAAATATACATGTGGATTCAGTGAATGCAGCAATATTAGTAGTATGCATTAGTGAAAGTTTGAGGAAAATCAGACAATCGGTTGTGTATTTTTGAAATTTGGTGACGAGACCACTGGATCAGATGACATCACGATTAAGGACTACCGTATAAAGAAAGTATGAAGAAGAAAATTCCACAAAATATCATTTCATATGAAAAGTACACATTCCCTGAACTTGTTACTGACATAATGTCAAGGGTAAAATTATTTCCCCTGCTTTCTGAAAGAGGAAAGTATTGTGCTCTTTCATTATGCTAGAAAGGTGAAAAAAAAATCTTAATTCCTTGTCTGTATTGTAGTCCATGTGATGTCGTCAGTAGCAGTCTTCTGATCCAGCGGTCTCGTCACCAAAACTTCAAAAATCATAACTTTTGAAGGGATTGCCCGATTTTCCTCAAACTTTCACTGATGTAATAATTCTGCTAATATTGGTCCATTCACTCAATCAACGTGTATTTTGCGGGTTAATTCCCCCATAAGTAACGTCTAGCCTAATCCCGCACATTGCACAACAGAGTGTTAATCAGAACAGTTGAAATTTAGAAACAAACAAAAAAAGCAACAAACATCAAACACAGATGAGTATTTGTCCTTTGTGAAATCATTTCCTTCAGGTGCCCACGATAGGGCTCACACGGGTAAATATTTCCAAATAGAGAAGTGTGTTAAAATTCAAATTAAAAAAGAAACAAATCTGTAAAATAGCTGGGAGTAAAAAGGATTTCATTTTTGGTAACCTGTAAAAGTGAGATATATCCTTTCATCCATCAAATTTCCAAGAGGGGGGGTCTTCAGCTCAAACTCTGTCCAAGGGTTCGAAAAGCCAGACTATACGAGTTCCATGAGAAAAGCTTTCATCTTCCAACCAAAATCCAGTTTGTAGAGCTATTCATACTCAATATCTGCAGCTATTCAGTTTTTTTTTTTTTTTTTTTTTTTACCAGCTTGCATTTTTTATTTTTTTCCCCCATTTATTTTACGATTTTGCGATGCGATCAGGGATATTCCATTCACTAATACAGGTGTGAGCCATTAGCATGTGGGGGCATGCAGTCATTCCTGTTCACACATTCGTATTCGGGCAGAGCGTCCCCTTGCGGCAGCTGAGTGGTGACGTCTCACCGAGCCGGGCTGAGCTTTTGAAAACAATTACTTTGGGCTGATCAGATTTTGCCTTTGACCATGAACAAGGCGTTCTGTCCACCTCAATCATATGCGAGTGGACGGCTGTCAGCACCAGAAATGATAATTCATTTAGAAAGTGCTCTTACATCGTGGGATTGATATTATTTGCATGTGAATTTTTCAAATTGATTTAAAGAGCTCCGGCAAAGTCAAAAGTTAAGTCTAAAAAGAGTAATGATCTATTACAAGCATAACAGTAAAAAAATTGATCAAAATTAGACGAAAATTAGAGAGAAGTTATACAGATTGTGAAGCTTCTGATCAGTTGTTTTCACGAAAACAGGTCTTAACACTCTGTTATACGCACACAATGCATGAGTTGATGATAATAATAACTGCATAACAACTTGCCATATTGTTCATAAAAATTTGACATTTCCAGAGTTTGGATGTTTTTGCTGTCATCGTAGTCGTTGTCGTCGGCGTTGCTGTTGTTGTTGTTGTTGTTGTTGCTGCTGCTGCTGCTGCTGCTCAAACTCAATTATGCCGCAGTATAAGCTCCTAGTAGGCCTATACCTGACTTATTAATATTTTGAAGTAATATTTTCAGCCATGAATAACATAATGCTTCCACTTTTTTACAGAAAAAAAAATCATACTTTTTACTGGAAAAGTGAGAGGTGATACAAAACATCAGCTTACTTATTTTGTATATACATATACCAACTGTTCGAGAATTGTTTGCAAAATTTAGCGAATATCTTAAATGTCATAACTGCCTAAATTACTTTGAAACCGATTTTGACAAAAATAATTTTCACTGTTGTGCTCGAAACATTCAGGGCCGACATTGCGTTTGTAAAGAAAAACAAAAGTAAGACATAAAAACTGCAGGAGCTCCAAGTGGTAAGACCCTATGTATTCCTATGATCCACAAAAAGTGCGGCCGTGTGTGTGCGTGTGTGTGTGTGTGGGGGGGTGGGGCAAATCCAACCCCCCCCCCCCCCCCCCCCCGTTGCGACGTCTTTCAGGAAAAAAAAAACCCAACAACAACAACAACTTGTAACAGATGCAATTAACTACTCTTAATGACTTGCCTCCAAAACCATACCACACGAACAACAGCTTGAATAATGTGTGAGTGCATAATAGGAAGATGTGCGTGTTTTTGTATTTGTGCGTGCGGACATCGCAGAGCTTTGCACCTGACAGACTCGTCAGGCTGACAGATCTTTCTGCTTTACAAAAAAAGATGGTTTAAATAAATGCACAGCTACCTATTTTTTATTCTTTGATTGTAACATAAGCCGACAGTGCACTTAAGGGGAATAATATCCAAGAATATGATTATGTGGATAGAGTTGATGCAGCAATATAGTAGAATGAATCAGCGAAGTTTGAAGAAAATTGGACATCCGTTGAAAAAATTAATTCTTAAAAATTCTTGTATATCTTCTTTTTGGTCCCACATCCTGGCATGCACGGCCAGATAGTGTCTGTGCCATAAATTTGCTATGTTATTAATATCTTATATGTTTGTATTCTAAAATCATAGTAAGTATTGTTTATAGTATCAATATCAGGTATATCAATGAGCAAGATGTACAATGGTATATAGAGGAATTTAATATGAATATATTTTTATCATGGTATAACAAATTGGTGCCGTCGTTGTTTTGTTCCCAGTGTTCCACATCTTTATACAAGCTTGGCTTTTTAGTGGAACACTGTTTTCCTTCGTTATATGATTACTTTACCTTACTTTTTTGTTACCATGACAAACTGTACGTGCATTGTTTTGTTTTTTTATGACATCATTCGTGTATATACACTCAGCAAAAAAAAAAAAGAAAGTAAACACTTTTTCGAGTTCATATTTTTCATAGAAGATTTTGATGAAAGTCAATGTATCATATACCATATAAAGGTAATTTAATTGGCTATCAAGCTAATAGGTTAATACAAAAGGAAACTTAACGCATGAGTGAACACATTCGTTTTTATCTTCCAAAGCACAAAAAATGAAAATTGCAAAAAAAAAACATGACATGTTGTCTTTCATTTGTAAATGCCCTTCAGGATAACAATGACAACAAAAGACTAGTTTAACACAATGAGAGACATGAATGAAATAGCAAAAAATAAGTTTTCGTTCTCTTTATCTCTTTATAACCTCTAACAAAAACAAAGTGGGAAATTAAAGAAGGGAAATGAGAATTTTCTGTCAACTCAAACTTCAAATGACATAGTGAGTAATGTGCATTAACATGATTAACTGAACAAAATTGCCTTATTTCATTCTTTTTAATTTAGTGATTTAAAAATTCAGAAGACAAATTCAAGAACCAAACATTATTCATAATTTCCTAATTTGAAAAAAAAAACTAAAATTGTTGCCATTTTTTATAATAATTGCTTCTTCCCTGATTTAATTTGAATCTAGATTTGACTTGATTTGTTGTTTATTCTTATTGTTATATGGAAGAGCACCTATGCATGAATGACAACTTGCTCAGTTTTGCAATTCTTACTTTTGTGCCCTGAAAAGAAAAACAGAGGTGTTCACTCATGCGTAAAGTTTTCCTTTTTGTTGACATACCAGGTTGATAGCCAATTGAATTATCTTTAATATGGTCTATAATACATCAACTTTTAGCCAAATATTCTATGAGAAATATAATCTTGAAAAAGGGTTTCTTTCTTTCTTTCTTTTTTTTTGCTGAGTGTACTTGTGTGTTCGTCCTTATCAGATGAATGAAAGACAAATCATCAACTTGTACCGCTTTGAATCATGTGTGTGTTATTTTTTCTTTTTTGATGGTGGATATAAACAAAGAACTATTGAATTGAAAAACAAGACTGCAACAATTCGTGATGTATACAAATTCAAAGATTTTTTCCCCTCAATGAAAATTTTGTAGGCCTACACATTTCCTCGACCTCTACTGAGTACTGACATAACATTAAAGGTAATTTTACTCCTCCATTGCTTTTGGAAGAGTTAAATGAAGAGCTCTTTCATATTATTATGAAAGTATAAATCTGAATTCTCTTTAATATGTTTTCTTTATAATCGTTCTCCTGAAGTGACGTCACAAACCAGGGCTTCTCATCCAGCGATGGCGTCACGGAAACTTTAAAAATCCGTTATCCTTTTTAACATTTGGTCATCATCCCCCTCCATCCCCGTTACAGTTCATAATTCCGAATGTTCGTTATTCATAGCAGAAGATTCTTTTATCTTGAAATCAAATAGGTTTAAAGGTTCACATTACTCGGAAGATTCGTTTTGCCGAAAGTAATTTAATTCGAAAATGATAAGGTTTGGTATTACGAAAGTTCGTTCATCGGGGAAAAAAAAAAAAAAAAAAAGGTTCGTTATTCCGAAGGATGGTTGTTCCAAAAGAGAATAGAAAAAAAAAAAAGAAGAAGAAAGAGAGAAAGAAAGAAAGAAGACAAAGACAAAGAAAAGTAAGAAGTCAAAAGAAAAGAAAAGTGTTTGAAGTAGTATGTGGCAATATTATTAAAACAGCGACAATAACAACATTTTAAAAAGAAAAAAAAAATTGGATCACGTGCGTACCGTACCAGTACACATACACACACACTCACGTACGTACGTACCAGCTAGCGGGTAGCGAACCAGTACAGTGAACACGCAGTGTACAGTGTAGTGGGTGGAGGCGTGTTACTCAAGCTGGAGAGACTGCACTTATATCTGCGGCCAAATGGTATGGGGAAATTGGCCCGCAGTTTGGAACGCAGAGCAGCCAAACAAAAACACAAAAAGGAAGAGTCGTCATCTGTGACGTCTGACAACATGACCTCCTCGAAATGTTTCATGTTTGTGTCGTTTTTCATTATCTTGCTTTGCGGTGTTTTGCTTGGTAAGTTGTTACCGTTACGCTGGCAATAACAATGCGCTGGTTCTATTGTTGTTATGGTGTGGTTCATAAAGCAAGGTGAAGCTACTGAAGGTGCTGCAGGTACATCGGTACGGTCCCCCGGGCCGGGGCCGTACTACCAGTACCATCATCGTAGTACCGCCGGGGTGTTCATCCATGGAGCTACCAAAAAGACATTTTTGGTAGCTCCATGGTTCATCGTTGCGTTGTACATTTATATTCTACCCCGGGCCCACACCTTACTGCGTTGTTTTCGTCACTCAAAGCACAGTTCATTTTGGTAGTTTTACGCAGTTGCTTGAATTGCCAATATAGTCTAGTTCTAGTAACAGTACCTTCTGATCTGGAGATTCTCCCGCCTGAAACCCCTAGCAAACGGGAGACTCAAAGTTGATGTGTGCGAAGCGCGAAATTCCCAGGGTTCTAGATGCTCTCTGGTGCTATCTAAGGCTTATTTTGTCAACATACGATAGAATATGTAAGAAATCCTTTCAAACGGGAGACAAAGAGCCAGGGCGGGAGAAATTAAATCTCAAACGGGAGAACGGGAGATTTTTCAAAAATGGGTTTTCGGCGGGAGATCTCCTGTCGAAAGCGGGAGAGTTGGAGTCTCTGCAGTTCGGGCATGTGTCAATTCATTATGCAGCAGATCTATTGAAAATGTGGCTTAACCCTAACAGGGCGGGGGGGGGGGGGGGGATCGGGGAGGGGGCAGAATCCGCCCCCCTCGACGTTTCGCGCTATGGCATACTCGTGAAATAGGCCCCACCACTGCGTGTCTGTACTAATACTACGGCGGCTCGCCTATGCGCCTATTATACTCGTGAATTCAGCCCCACCGTGTGGCGTTCATCGGTAGGTAAGCACGGCCGTGGGGCTTCCTTCCACAGTATAATACTCGTGAATGCGGCCCCACCAAACGGCGTTTACGCGAAATTGATAAAGCGGTGGGGCCGATTTCCACAGCATAGCATCTTTCGTCCTCTCTTTCTTCTCGGAAGGACTCCCTAATGTCTCTCGACTAATTCAATGGCAAATTTAACCTTAAATACAACCCTATACCTAACCCTAAACCTGGCCTAACCCTAACCCTATTAATAAACCCTAACCCTAGGACCTACCCTTGCTTGCTAATGCACGGGTGCACGCGCACTGCGGTGGGGCCTATTTCACGATTTTGCCCGCTAATTCGGTAACGCGAGAAGGCCTCGTCGCGAGGCTTCTTGACTTGCTTCATTCAAGTCTCGCGCAACTTTTGAGTCCAAATTTGCAACATCTGCGCATACTTTTTTGAAGCCACGCGCATTTTTGTAACGGCATGTCGCCGGTCGCCCCAAAACGGGCACAATTTTGTGATTTTGTGTACATTTCCTACTTTGGAAAACAGTGTTCTGTCATGAAAGTCATAAAAACCTGATATTTTTACAATTAATCACTTTCATTGATTGATTTTATGCTAATTGTGGTAGAAAAGTGGTCAGTAACAATTTCCAAGAAAAAAAGAAAAAAACAAAAGTTGAAAAACAAAGAAATACATAAGAAATTTTGAAAACAATAAAATACATAAGAAGTGAAATGAGTTTTGGAAGTTTTCATGATGTACAATTGTTGAATATGCTAAAACAGATTTACAGACCAAAAAGTAGACTCGATGTTTTTAATTAGGCTAAAAATTGGCGATCTTGAGCTTAATTTGCATAATTAATTATCTCGGGGGGGGGGGACGGACCCCCCCCCCCCCCCCCCCCCCCTGGTTTTAGCATAGCCAAAAAAAATGCCCGGCCTGATTAGGGTTAATGCAGTCGAAAAGAGTCCGTCTGCAGTACCGTATGTCCGTAGCGTTACTGTAGTAAATTCAAACTTGTCAATAAATTTCAGAACCCTCTATTCTCTGTCACTGCACTGTCGACCTGTCCATGTCCAGCCTTGCATACTATAGACCTCTAAAATACTGAGTATGTAATCTGTGTGATGACGGTTTTAGTTTGCATCAATGATCAAGTGATCAATACCGGAGTTATGGGTAAACTCGGCCTAGCGGGTAATCACTTGGCCACTTGTAATGCGCGCTCTGGGAGCCGAGTTTACCTGCTAGGCCGAGTTTACCCATAACTACGGTACATGTACTTTTACAAGTCAAGGGAAGAAGATTAGTGCATAAAGGGCAGCTGGACAAAGACTGCTGTGACTGTACAACCTACCAATAACCATCTGGGGCCGTTTCAACTTGTTATCAGTGACAACTGCCACATATAATGTGTATGACAAATTTGCTCTTGGCAAATCAGATGCAAGGATTTCAGTAGCTTGTCACAACTACGACAACTTGTCACTGATAACAAGTTTTATGAAACGGGGCCAGGGCCCCGTTTCATAAAGGCGCACATTCCGTCACAGACTACAATGGTGTGATGTGTCCTGGTACACAACAGTCCCGTAATGTTCTATTACTAGGGTATGTCCGGCAGTGTGAATGCGTCTCAATAAAACTCCATTGCAAAAAGTTCAAGAGGTCAAACATGCTACTTTAGTAGTACCTCGGTACTTGTACTCGTTTACAGTCTTGAGTCTCCTATGCAACAGATCTATTAAAAATGTGGCTTAACCCTAAAAGGGTCCGCCCCCCCCCCTCGACGTTTCGCGCTATAGTTCATTCGGTAATGCGAGAAGGGTATGTCAGGCAGTGTGAATGCGTCTCAGTAAAACTCCATTGCAAAAAGTTCAGAAGGTCAAACATGCTACTTTAGTAGTACCTCGGTACTTGTACTTGTTTACAGTCTTGAGGGGGCTGGTCAGTTTTCAAGAAAAGACGTTTTTGATAAATCGGAACGTATCAATGTAATTAGTTCTTGAATTAATTGAAAAAGAGAAAAGTTTGATTATTCGCATGAAGTAAAATAGGCAATACATTTAGATTCTAATTATGGTAATAAAAGAGATCATGTGCCTACTTGTAGTTCACGTTGGCCAGGTTTTATTTACGTATGTGTGTGCAGCACTCATGGATCTCAGAGGAGAGATTAATAATGTGCTGCGCTGAGAACTGCTAAATGCCAATTTGCAAATAAACATTGTGTGTATTCTGCATTTTTGTGCACACATAGTTTCTCAACAAATTTTGCAGGGTTTTTTTGAAGTTGTGTTTTTTGTTTTTATTTTATTTTATTTTATTTTGTTTTATTTATTTTTTTGAGGGAATGGTCCCCAGGGTGTGAGAGGCAATGATTAAAACATGTGCTCTACTATGGGAGGAATGTCGGCAAAATGAATGCATTTGTTACGGGACTTTTGCAGTGTTACACTTATGCAATGTCTCGGTGCAACACCGGAACATTTTTTTTTATAGACAATGTGAATGTGGTATAATACCATCTCATCTGTGAAACATTCCTGTCACATAACATGGTATACAACTGCATTAGCCATTTCCTTGCATTGCTTTTGTAAGATCTTTTGGACTTGTTACATTGTATATGATTTGCTGTGAGACGGAGGGAAAAAAGATCAAACTACACTTTGTCTCTGCATTTTCTGTAATGTTGTCTAGCAGATGAGCAAATTCATATTTAAGAAATCCCAGTAAATCTTACATCAATTAGCTGTAATGTGTACTGATTATCAACAGTAAATGTACACTTGAGTGTTTTCTGTTATTGTTGTTGTTTGCATGGATAGGTCAGTCAACAGATGAAGCAGATGTGGGAACATACGAGGATAATGAAGTTCTTAAGCACTCCACAAAGGATGTCGCCTACAAGTTCAATTTGAACCATGGACAAGCCTATGACACAGCATTTGTCTACATTGTCAGTGGCCTTGATCAAGAGATTTTTGTCTGGATACAGACCAAACAGTGCTATGAGGTGGGTGAGCCTATGTCTTGACTTCTGCATGATTTTAAAAGTAGAGTGCAGTCCATTGCCTGGGTCATGGTAATCACAATAATGAAAGTGAGGGCAATGATGATCAGATGATGGTGACAGTAGTAGAAGTAGAAAAAGAAAATGTGATTGTAGTAGTAGTGGTGACTAGTGGTGGTGGTGGAAGTGATTGTGATGGAGGTAGTGGTAGTGGTAGTGGTACAAGTAGTAGTACAATGTAGTAGTATAGTAGTGGTAGTGGTGATGGTGGTGGTAGTGGTAGTAGTGGTGGTGGTAGTGGTAGTGGTAGTAGTGGTAGCAATAGTAGTACTAAGTAGAAAGTGTCATCGTTGTTAAGTAACTGCCTGCCTTATTACTCCGTAAATGCATGAAACTGCCCGTACACTCTTTTACCCTTGTAAAAAAATACCATGGTTTGACTATGAGGCATAACCATGGTTTTACATTGGATTCATCCATGGTTTAACCATAGTGCAATATGGTTTGATTATGGTCAAACCATGGTGCACTAATGTTTAACCATAGTTTAACAATAGTTAAACAATAGTGCACTATGGTTAAACCATGGTATCTACGGTTAAACCATAGGTTTAGCATGGGTTAACCATGGTAACCATGGTTTAAAGGTGGTAAATTGGAACGCACTTACCCTGACATTACTGTGGTATTACCATGGTCACTACTGTGGTTCTACAGTACCAAAACCATGGTTAAGAAAAAGTAAAACCATGGTTAAGGAAGTGTGAAACCATGGTTAGGAAATGGTGAAACTATGGTTAGGAAAAGATGAAACCATGGCAAACTTATGGTTTAACCATAGTGAAATATGGTCTAATTATGGTCAAACCATGGTGCACTAGTGTTTAACCATAGTTTAACAATAGTTAAACAATAGTGCACTATGGTTAAACCATGGTATCTACGGTTAAACCATAGGTTTAGCATGGGTTAACCATGGTATAAAGGTGGTAAATTGGAACGCACTTACCATGACATTACTGTGGTATTACCATGGTCACTACTGTGTTTCTACCAAGCCAAAACCATGGTTAAGAAAAAGTGAAACCATGGTAAAGAAAGTGTAAAACCATGGTTAGGAAATGGTGAAACTACGGTTAGGAAATGGTGAAACTACGGTTAGGAAAAGATGAAACCATGATAAACTCATGGTTTAACCATAGGGCAATATGGTTTAATTATGGTCAAACCATGGTGCACTAGTGTCAAACCATAGTTTAACCATAGTTAAACAATGGTGCACTATTGTCAAACCATGGTAACCACGGTTAAACCATAGGTTTAGCATGGGTTAACCATGGTACATAAACCATGGTAACCATGGTTTAAAGGTGGTAAATTGGAACGCACTTACCATGACATTACTGTGGTTTTACCATGGTCACTAACTTGTGTTTCTACCGTGCCCAAACCATGGTTACGAAGAAGTGAAACCATGGTTAAGGAAGTGTAAAACCATGGTTAGGTAAAGGTGAAAGTTTGGTTAGGAAAAGATGAAAACCTGGTTTTACAGCTGCCAAACCACAGAATTACAACCCAAATCACGATACAACCATGATCCATTGTACATAGTAAACCCACTATTTAACCACAGAGCAATATCATAGAAAAATGTATTTTTAGCTACAGTTGTATTTCACAAGTATTTTGAGAAACCATGGGGAAAATTGGTTGGAGAAATATATTTTTCCACAATTGCTTTGCTATTTGATGAATAATGATCAATAAATAGCACAGTAGAGTCTTCACATAAAGTGATGAAATAAAAATATTTTCAGAAAATTACCTGGAGCAGAATAATTCTTACAATTCCTATACATATGTATTGTGATACAGTACATTTGTAAACATGTATATGAACCTGGACTCTGAAACAGGAGAAAACCAATTCTCTATTATTTTCCTTCTAGCTATAGTCTAAAAAATATGTACAGCTGTATTTAAAAACAGACTTCCATGTGTGTGTTGGTGGATGGGTGCAGATTGTAAGTGTTAATTGATTCACTGTTTAATAAAAGAAGCTATATGTAGCAACGAGTAGGTCGATGCTCTTACCAGCATTGACTTTCACACAGCCAAAGCTCTCCCCAAAACATACATGTATATCGAATACACTATGGCCAAATTGAGGAAACCAATAATTCCCAATTTTTATGGCCTAGTCATGTGTATTCCTCTGAACATGCAGAAGTCAAACATTGCCCAATTTGATGCGCTTTTTCAGTCAAAACTGACTGACTGGAGTTGACTGTACTGTCATTAGCATTTAAAGGCACATAGACCCGGTAGTTTGCTTGCGTACACGGCGCACAGCACAAGCTTCTTTGAGAGACCTATGCTATCGACTCCTCTTTATCGTTAGCGTACACGGCGCACGGCACAAGCTTCCTTGAGAGACCTATGCTATCGACTCCTCTTTATCGTTAGCGCTTACGCTTTGACCCATTTCCATGAGTCCGAAGTAGTCCAATCCACTGCTGATGATGACAGCTTTAATATTTTTTTCTCTGAAGTCAAACAAAGAAGCATGCACCCTGGCATTCAAATTCTACGGACTGTCTGACACGCAGAGAAGACAATGAAGGCAACATTACCTAGCAACACCTACGCGCTTTACCGTTGACGACAGCTCAATTTCGGCAGTCTTTGTATCAATGCTAGTGGTGATCGGCACTCTCATCCAAAAGCGCTGCAGCAACTACCGGGTCTAGGCACCTTTAAAATAAGAAAGTACACAAGGGTAGAAACAGTCAATTATGATTATACATTCAAAAGTTATTTTTCAGCAGCTGGGTGTGAGAAGTCAAAGTATCATACAAATATCACATTATTTCCAGTTGCAAAACTGTAGGTTTATGTAAACAAATCAATGAAGAAAATGTACTCTTACTGAACCTCAGTCAACAAATAAGACATAAGAATGCACATTTGCTCACTTTGCTGTTACGTTTGAAAAGTAGCTTTTTATTGCTTCATGAGCAGCATCTTGACTGTACGTAGGTATGGCTTATTGCCAGTCACATGATTTAAAACTATAACAATATCACCTGCAAAGACTTAGTTGGATAATTAAATACAGTGTACATATATTAGTGCATGTTTGATGTACATGATCATTTGTAGCTTTGTATAGATAATGCAAATTTGGACTTAAGTGACACCAGGAGCACTGGACAACAGAACAAAACAGCATCAAAAAAAAAAAAAAAATTATCTAGCAACCAACAGTCCTGACATGAGAGTGTACATGCACACTTCACATGCTTTGAAAACTGTCCTTGTACTTCTACTGTCCAAGACTATCCAGCAGTAAGCTTTGGTGCAACTTCTGGATGAGGCTTCGCAGGAACTAGGTCTTGATATAGCTTGGTTAGTGTGCCCTTTGTCGTTGTGGAGCCTTGACATGTCCTTCTTTTGCAACCGTGAGCCGTGAGAATTTTCTTGGGGAAGATCACTCCTGCAACGAACTGAGAATTTATTCATTACGCTATTATTTTTTTTAAATAATAATAACATGTAGTACGTGTTAAACTCTACTTCAAATACTCAACACACAAAATTCTTGCACAGAATAGCTACCTTGCAAAAAACATAAGAAGAATGGGATTAGATTGATGTGGTACACCTAGCCATCATTTCATCACTCTAATGTGCTGGAGAGATACTGTTTAAAATACAGTGTACTTTTACAATCATTTTAACCCCTAAGTGCCACATACAGGTGAAGCCATTACGTTCAACATTCCATATCATGTATTGTGCACAAATTGCCTAGAGTAATTTGATGTTTTTCAAAAATTGATCACATTCTATTTTAAGCAGGTTGCCAATATTTTAGGTATGCTGCAGTGTAATGCTCAAATTCCTCATGAACCACACTAATAATGGGTTGAAAAAAAGAAAGAAACAAAGAAAGAAAGAAAGAGGAGTATCTTACCCTTGATGACATGGAAAAGCGGGAGAAAGTATGACATCAGTAGATGACTTCTCTGCACCAGAATTCAGCCAGGAGGATGCCATACACGTATCAGCACTGCATGTACTTGTACCCATGAAAGGAGCTAGCTAGGGGACAGCCTGATCAATGGTCATGGGTGGACTTCAAGTCTTCTATGGAGAAACCTTCTCGTGTCAGCCACTGGCATAATCAATCATTGATTCTGATGAGGAAAAAAAAAATAACACAACATAACGATAATAGTAATGATTGAGAGAAGTGAAATAAGGTTAGGCAGAAAAATCACACAGGAAAATGATGTAACATACAAAATACAGCATTGGATGATTTAAAGTTTGGTGCTTGTGCTAGCTCCCAAATGACTGCTGGAATAAAAGACTCCCAAATATTCTGCAATGTCGCATAGCATGCTGCTGGTTTTTGAGGATGTTGCACAAGAATTTGGGTATGTTACAGCGATATGCTCAAATTCCTAGTGAACCATACTGGGTTAAAATAAAGAAACTAAGAAAAAGGAATACCTTCTCCTTGATGACATGGTCAAACGGGAAAAAACATGACATCAGATGATCCACTTCTTTGCACCAGAATTCAGCCAGGAGGATGCCATGTACACATATTGATGTAAATCAGCGCTGCATGTGTATCATGTACTTGTACCCATGAAAGGAGCAAGCTAGTGGACAGCACGATCAATGGTCATGGATGGACCTCAAGTCTTCTATGGACTGAAAGTCTTCTATGGAAACACCTTCTCACATCAGCCACTTGCACAGTCAATCTTTGATTCTGATGAGGAAAAAAAAACACACAACATAACAATAATACACCTATTAATGATTGAGAGAAGAAAAATAAGGTTAGCCAGAAAAATCACACAACGATCCGTTAGGTGAATGATATACTGGTATAACATACAAATTACAAAATACAGCATCCTTTGCCATTGGGGGATTTCAAGATCAGTGCTAGTGCTAGCTCCCAAATGACTGACTTAAACTGAGCTCCAACACCGACGGTCGGATTAACTAAGCGATACTTATCAAAGTTATTGATCCCCAGCAATAGGTGTTGGAATCGCAGCATCGCAAGGTCCGTGAGAATCGCACGACAAAAAGTGATGGCGCATGATTACACTCGAATATTAAAAGATGCAGGACTGCTTAGTTTTTAGACACAAAGTGAGGAAGACAGACTAAAATGCCCCAAATTTCAACCATTCTTCAAAACACAACTTAATATTTAATTTTATGCTTCCAGGCTCAGATTTATGAAGCCACATGCTCGTGTAGGGCCTACGTTTCGTGGCGTGGGTGACCATTGCATTAGCATAAAATGTACATGCTACAGGCCTAACTCTTACACTACGAAATGGCGGAGCTAGGTTCAGCAGACGACATTCTTTGATTTTAACACCAAGCCCAGCACTTGACCGAAAGATTGGTCTGTATCTCGTCAACGGGGATATGTTCCACAGAGCAGAAACTGCATCTGGCTTTACGGATCCCCTCCTATAGACATAGTCCGGAGGTAGAGAGCCATAAGTAACGTCAAAAAAAAAAATGAAAGACTCCTCCTTCGGACAGACGAATCTTTCACAAGTTTGCCCAGCACCAGCAACCAGAAATTTATGACATATTTTTGAGGTCATCCTACCAGCACCTACGGACTTCAAGTTCACTTCAGTTTTATCGCCAGTGCCAGTGGCTGCCAGTGCTTAAGTTAGTACTGAGACACAATCAAAGAGTATAGAAGCTAAGAGGGCATACTCTCGCGACTTCGCACGCAAACGGGTGTAGTACGGCATGGAGCGGGAGCCCAACATGGAGCCCAATGGCAGCCAATTTAGTAATAATACCGCAAGCTTCTTAAACACGTGAGCCTATGGAGCAAACCCTACCTTCCTTTCATTTTCTTCATTTTAAAAGGAAGCACACAGCGGTAGAATTGCATTTAAGACCTCAAAATATCACAAAAAGTATACTTTCTGTCGATATGTAAAAAAAAAAAAAAACTGAAGTAATGTAATTACTTTTTTATCAGTAGTCCCTCAGTAAGTTTGTGTTTGAGCTGACAAATGCCACCTATCTCTTTCTCTCTCCCTCCCGAAACATAGTTTGGTCTACCTACTTCAGCTCAAACTTTGTGGGCCTGCAGATTGCGATTGGAAAGTAAATGACATTTTTTTCAAATACATTTCATGGTTAGACAGGAATGATACTTCTTTACGACAAAACAAAATTCTAAGTACATACATCGGTACATATCTTCCCCTGTATGCCCCCTAAAAAGGGGAAAAATGAAAGGGAGACAGAAATACGAGGACCCAGTGATACGGCACTGATATCATGATCGCGTAATATACAGTACGCCCTCTAATCAATCTATCGGTCTGTTGCTTTCAATGGTGGAATGGCGTCCGTATTTCGCCCATGAGCGTACTAGTTCGCAGGAGTAAGCCCTTGTGTCTTAGCGTAGCTTCTACTGATACTCTTGATTCACTGGAGCAGTTACCACTAGAAGTCCCAACAGAGTTAGCAGAAAATAGTGTTGTTGATGTAGCTTGCACCGAACCTGATATCACCACCCAATATGAGGTAGGCCTATGCCTACTAACATTGTTAGGGATTACGCCTAACTGTTAGAACTACCGACTACCGTCTTGTTAGCCCGACCAGATGCTGTTAGAGTACGCTGTGCGAATAAATTATAGCCTGTCGCTACTAGTAGGGTTGGGGGTACCACGTATCGTCACCCTAAGGAACTGTAGCTTGTTTATTCTAAAATTAACACAAATCCGCCTAATTCTTACCTCAAATATGCCATAAATACTGCAGTTTTGAATGTCGTGACCGTCTCGTTGATTATGAATCTCCGTTTTAAAATAGCGCAATTTTAGCGCGTGCGTTTCGTTTTCTTCGCGCAGCTAAAAAGGGAACCTTGCGATCGGCACCCCCTAACCTCCATAGGTATACACGTGAATTTCACAGCATAGGTAATACACGTGAATTTCACAGGCCATAGGTAATACACGTGAATTTCACAGCCATGCGTCGTTACTGAGCGGATGTGTAATTTTTAGCTTGGTTTGTTTGAGTTTGATTTTCGTTTCTTCGTTTTTATTGTTTTTATAGCTCATGACACTTAATCCCGCGCGTACCTTTTCATTCTATAGTGACTAGACAATATACGCAAACAGCCATGATACGCAGGGTGCCGATGGGAAGGTGCCCTGCCGATAGGTGGTGCCCCAACCATACGTATGCCCCAACCATACTATATCTACACACTGTCTACAGCGACTGGGTTGTGTATAGAATCTGCGTAGATAACTTGTAGAATTTACGTGACACAGTAACACTAACAGTTCAGTACATATACAGTAGCTGAGTTAGAACAACTCATTCCAAACTCTTGAGCTCTCATGTCATACTCTCACACTCACTGACTCAGTCACACTTTCAGATACAGAACAGTCTACTGGACTGGTTATCCCCACTTGATACGATCATGCGAAATTTGCACAGCAGGGGCAGGGCCACTGCCGGCCCCGGGTCGGTCGGGACAATTCAATGCAAATCTCGCTGACGCTGGCAATCAATGGTAATTATTTTAGCTAAGATTAGGTCTACTAATAATGTATTAAAAGTTACGTTGACCAACCTTCCTCGAAGAATCCCAAAGGAGCAGTTCCTCTTTTTCTTAGGCCTAGGGGCCGTTTGCTAGCCATTTCTGAAAATATCAGATGGTTCGTACGTCGAGATGTTTGACTCCGGTCAGAGATCATCACGAAAGAGCGTTTGAAATGATGAACAGCAAATCGTAGCCGTGTGTGTGGTTTTTGAGCGCGGTCGCGGACTAACGGTTCAGCAGTACATCGTACAATACACGTAAGGTTCAATCAGCGACAACAACAACACGCACATGACCTCTTATGTTACATTATTATCAAGAAAACTTGTAATCATTAATTTTTTGGTTTTGAATAAAAAAAATATATGTTTAAAACTTTTTTTGTTGCAAATTAATTTTTTTTAATGTGTCAACATTTTTTTGTGCTCCATATATTTTGAAATATATTTTTGTTGTAATCTTTGGTACGAACGAGCCTCATATCAACAACCCGGATCTCCCATTCATCGTGTAGCGTACACAATTACTACACGCCGATTGCATTCATAGTTTTCTATTGTTGTGTGTACATGTCAAAGCTACGGGGAACGAACGGGCGGCAATGGGTTACTACCTTTTTTATTTTTTCACGTGTATGTAATCTCATTTAAGGTTTTTTACGTGCTTTATTCCGTAGTGAATAGATGTTGCATTTTAGGAATGCTGTAAATCAACCAAGTGAAGCAGCTTTTTGTTTGCAATGGTAAGACTACTGTTTGTTTACATAATCCTGTTGAAGCCAAACGGGTGCGGGTGGTTGCGTTAGATCGAATGTCCGTCATGACTTGCATTGGCATTGCGGCCATCAAATTATGAGTTTTCATATTGATTTTTGTGATCGACATCATTCAATAATCATAGTGCACGTGGTTTAAACTTTGGTAAAACAAAAAGTTAACCATGGTTTAATAACCACTGTTCTTATGCTATCATACAAGGTTCCATGGTTAGAAATTCTAGAATATGGTTTTTCTGCACTCTATGATCAGCAATGAACCACGGTTGAAACCATTGTTAAAATAACCACTTTTTCAACCGTGGGTAAACAAAAGTTAAACCACGGTTTTATAACCACTGTTCTTATGAGCTATCATACAACCATGGTGAAAATCATGGCTTTTTAACCGCCTCTTCACTATCACTAGAAACCACGGTTCGTAGAACCAATCAATGTTTCATAACCATCCTTTGCACATCACACTATGATAAAACAATGGTTCAAATCCTGGTGTAGCTATGACCATCCTTTTCCTTGCTAAAATGGATTTTGAACGATTGTTTAAAACCGTTGTTTTCACACTTTTGTTAAACCACTGTTAAAGTCATGGTTATATAGCCTAACCATCATTTTTTTAACTATGATAAAACCATGGTTAATATAATCATGGTTAATAGCCATCGTTTTCAACCTTTGTAAAACGAAAGTTAAACCATGGTATTATAACTAGTGTTTTTGTGCTATCATAAAACTACCGTTAAAATCATGGTTTTATAACTATTGTTTTTACACTATCATAAAACCATAATGAAATCATGGTTTTATAACGATGGTTTTCAACCTTAGTAGAACGAGAGTTACACCATGGTTTCCTAACCATTGTTTTTATACTATTGTGAAACCATGGTTACAACCATTGTTATATTATTATGTTATTTTTACCAAAGTAGAACGATAGTCTTGTTGTGGTTTTCTCACCATTGTTTTTTGAATTTCTTAAAACTGTGGTATAACGATAATTTTTTAACCATGGTTTTAAAACACTTTCATTAAACCACTGTTAGAGCCATGGTTATATAACCATCATTTTTTAACTATGATAAAACCATGGTTAATATCATGGTTAATACCCATCATTTTTAACCTTCGTAAAACGAAAGTTTAACCATGGTATTATAACTAGTGTTTTTGTGCTATCATAATACCATGGTTAAAATCATGGTTTCATTACTATCTTTTTTACACTATCATAAAACCATGATGAAATCATGGTTTAATAACGATGGTTTTCAACCTTAGTAGAACGAGAGTTACACCATGGTTTCCTAACCATTGTTTTTATACTATTGTGAAACCATGGTTACAACCATTGTTATATTATTATGTTATTTTTACCAAAGTAGAACGATAGTCTTGTTGTGGTTTTCTCGCCATTGTTTTTTTAATTTCTTAAAACTTTGGTATAACGATGATTTTTTAACCATGGTTTTAAAACACTTTCATTAAACCACTGTTAGAGCCGTGGTTATATAACCATCATTTTTTAACTATGATAAAACCATGGTTAATATCATGGTTAATACCCATCATTTTTAACCTTCGTAAAACGAAAGTTTAACCATGGTATTATAACTAGTGTTTTTGTGCTATCATAATACCATGGTTAAAATCATGGTTTCATTACTATCTTTTTTACACTATCATAAAACCATGATGAAATCATGGTTTAATAACGATGGTTTTCAACCTTGGTAGAACGAGAGTTACACCATGGTTTCCTAACCATTGTTTTTATACTATTGTGAAACCATGGTTACAACCATTGTTATATTATTATGTTATTTTTACCAAAGTAGAACGATGGTTTTGTCGTGGTTTTCTCACCATTGTTTTTTTAATTTCTTAAAACTGTGGTATAACAATGATTTTTTCGCCATGGTTTTAAAACCGTCATAAAATGAAAGTTTTATCATGTTATCATAACTATGGTATTTTAACAATGGTATTACCACACTTTCGCCACACATTTACCATGGATATGAATTAAAAATCATGGACTACCATCGATCCATTGTAAAACCGTCCATAACCATGGTTATACCATAGTTACGGTTGTAAAACCATGGTTTTTTTTTATAAGGGTATAGTTTGATTATGGACCTACTACCTGGGTAGTAGGTCCGTAGTTTTATACTTTACCATTTTGATTGTTATCATAGAGAATATACATAATTTATAAGAGATCAAAGGTCAACAAAAGTATATCAGAATTACTTCTGAAATGCACCATTCTCTTGGTAAAGTCACAATAATGTATAAGCTTTCAAGTAAATATAACTTAGAACATAATAAACATAAACATGCAGTGAGCTATTTTACATTATTTAGAAAGTTGTTGAAATGAGAGTGATATTGCTGTACCTTCTAGGGAACCATAGGCAGGGCTCGACACTAACGGTGGCCCGATGGCCCGGGCCACCAAAAGCGCACATCGGGCCACCAAAATTTCAGAAATGAAGCATTTGGTGGCCTGATCGGGCCACCAAAAAAGGTTGTACAGTTGAACCTCTATTATCCGGCCTCCCTTTATCCGGATCTCTCTATTATCCGGACGCAATCTCGTCGTGATTTTTTTTTTTAATAATTACGGGAAGAAAGGGGGATTCCCAACTCCTTGAGAACTCCTACCCAAACACACATGAATTACATATTACTTCCAATATGATTAACATACATTGCATCAAATTTCCTTCCAAATTGCTTACCTTCAGACATTTCAGCATCCCGAAACATCCCCAAATGTAACAATGAAAAGATTGCAGTATACACATTACCACATGTGGTACTACAATGGGCTACCTCAGTACATGTGTATGTATATGTACATGTATAAAGCATTGAGTCTCCCGTATCCGGCCAAATCCCTTATCCGGATGAGCCCCGGTCCCGACTTGTCCGGATACGAGAGGTTCAACTGTATGTTTGCCTTTGGGCCACCAAAAATAAAAGTTAGTGTGGAGCCCTGCCATAAAATGTAGGCCATTAGGTATGAAATCTTCAGCTGCTTAAGGGTTAATGTAGAATGTTAAATGATGTGTTTGTCACTCTCTATTCACTCCTTACTCTCTCTCTGGCTGTGTTACTTGATAACAAACTTATTTATATTTGTCTATAACTCTGTTGTATACATCCTGTATGTACATGTATACACAATACATATCGTCGCTGGGGCGATAAGACCTCGTATCTACAAAATGTCAAATGTTCAGGAGAGCCAAAAAACATGGCGGCCAAAGCACTGTGGCGAATGGGATAGCCTTTCCTTTGACATGCCGTGGTGGCTTCATTTTTGGAGTAAGACAGTTGGGATTTGGACAGGACATCACTTAACCCATTATTTGATCATTAATCCAAAAAACTCATTTTCACCAAAATTGCAGATACAAGGTCTTATCACCCCAGCGACGATATGTACATTTTATTTGTATGTATCCAATGTTTTCCTCTCTCCCCAGTGTAAATATATTCTTTTGGGGCCAGTTTCTCCCCGAAAGACTGTTGAGCTGATCACAGACACAACATGGGCAGTTGGCATCGTGGTCAACTTTGACGAGACAGACTTTTCAAATGCCACAGTCTGCAGGTGAGTTGTGACACGTTTTTGTTTGTGTGGCATTGTCATAGTCACATTTTACCATATCCTTGTTACCAAGGGTGCAAGGGACATAATTCTAGTTCTTATGCAATTATGCAAGATGCACTTCCCAGAAATGTTGTGATGTGCTCACAAGAAATTCTCAGATTTGTAGGAGGATAATGAATGACAGGATTGTGCTGACGAAAGCTGGAGGTCAAAGGTTATGATCAAATGATGTATGATAGGGCCTTTCTGCTTCTGCTGTAAAGATGAATTTCAATATTACATGCATTTGACATTCACACAAAATTAAAAGATTTTAAAAAAAATTGGCTTCATGGATCAGACATGATGCTGTAAAATGGAAATTTTTACAATACTGTAATTAAATGTGGAAATTTTCGCGGTGTTGAAATTTTCGCTCATTTCGCGCAATTAGAAACCAGCATGAAAATAAAAGCATGCAAATATTTTTGCTTGCCATATTATGTTCCTGTAGTGTTGTCTTGTTACCACGGAATTAAAAATCATGCGAAACTCTTCTTACCCAGCCGAGCGCGAAAAATTAGTTGTGCGAAAATATTAACTGTTACAGTAATTGAAATATTCATGCATTTTGCGCAACTAGAAGCTAGTGCGAAAATGAAATCATGCGGATATTTTCCGCCATTTCATAGTCCAGCAGTTAAAGTTCTAATCCCGCAGAATTAAAAACATGCAAACTTCATCTAACCCAGCCAAGCATAAAATATCCATTTTTACAGTGAGTGATTACTGCACTGACCACATTTGAGTAAAATCTGGAATTAGAGCCAAACAGAATCCAGGCACGATCTTCACCTACACCTTGAAATCTCATACGGTCTTCTTGTGTAGGATTTGTGGCAATGTTAGGAATACTAATCACTGCATGGTACCACAGCAACTGACTCTGGGAATGCCTTGCTATGTAGTTTTGCTGATTGCACCTGCAAACACTTAGGATAGTATGGAACTACAGCATGTTAACAGCGACAACATTGGTATCATGTCTTTGCACAGTATGACCTACCACTTCAGACAGTCTGGTAACTACTCGTTGTATGTCAACTACAATAAAACCAGCAACAACTTTGCCTGCACGAGAATCCTGTCCAACAACCCGCCAGATGTCTATATCCGTAAGTACCAGTACTTCAGAAAATGGGAATGAGTGATTTTTCGCACTTAGCTAATATCAGCGAGATAAGCATATTTTTATTTCTCGCATGAGAGCGCTTTTCCTTTTTATCTCCCAAAATATGTGTGTGTTGATAGTATTTTCATGTACAATCAATCGAAAGCAAATTTTGTTTAATAGAAATATCCACACTTCACAATGTTTCACATTTAGTTAATCTGCAAACTTGTGTTTTTCATTAAATACAATTGAATGAAGTATACATGGTGTATTGCTGCGAAATATAGCCAGTGATCGACAAGATAGTGGCCCCATTGCCAGAAACTGCCTTAGTCATATAGGAAACAAGCAACTTCAGTGGTCATTCCAAGATTTTCTGTGATAATGACTAATTGGTCAAGGCCAACGGCCCACAGACTCTTTCCCATTCTTGTCATTAGCCAAGTGTCAGATGACACATGTTACAAGCATTCCAAACAAGGGCAATGTTTCTGTCAGGTGAAAATTTGTCCAACTTGATTTTGTCAGGAAAAAAAAAATCACAAATAATTCTTACCCTTCCACTGTGTGCATTCTTAAAGTAAACATTCAAAGAAAATTACCATTTGGCATAAATTGATATGCTGTGTTTATGCTCTAGAATCTTGGAATGGACAAAATGTAAGACTTTTGCTCATTCCACAATGGTGAATGCAACAAGAGCAAAGAGAAAATTCATACAATGTCTGCAGTAATGCAATCACTTTGAATGAATTCAGGAAATTTCAGAGAAGGTTTTACTGACATCATAAAATGGACCAATGTAACAGCAGACAATGTGTCACAGCTAAAACAAATCATAAATGCACTCATTGGTACTGAAGAAGAGGTGGTGAATTACTTCGAATTATGCTTATTGTGATTTTCTTTTAAATGAAAGGTGGTACAGAACGGTACTATACCAGTACCCAGCTTAATAGAAACCATTACTGGAAAGGCATATATTTAAGATTTTAGAATGTGAGGGCCATTACATTTTCGAGTTTGAGAAAACCCATCTAGCAAGGCTGAATGTAAATGAACAGCAAACCCCCTAGTGCGACAGTGCGGCTAAATGCATAAATGAAACATCAGCAAGGTCCAGCGAATGCTCACAATGACTTTTGCTGAAGTTTTCAAAGCAGGCAAGTTCATGAGAGACATGGATTTTACCTTCCGTTTGAAAGATTGTTGTTCCTGTTGATGTTATTAAAGCAGATAATTAAAATGACATGGAAAAGCATGAGATTCACTTTTCATTGGTATGGCAATAATCCCAGCTAAATACCAATAAAATGCTCACCAAGGAGAACAGTTGAAGAGTTTGTTCGCAAAAACCGATAAGTCCATATTTGCCAAATGGAGATATTTGCGATTAAAGATCAAGATAAATAAAGAGAATAACAAGAAAATTTTTGCTTCTTTTGACCATAACTTCAAAAATGTACCTTTATATGTAGTGACCAATATATCATTTAAAAGGTATTATTTTGTACTTTATGACAGAGACCGTACGTCAAAATCTTAAAAAATGGACTTATCGGTTTTTGCGAACAAACTCTTCAGTTACACCTTTAAACCTGTGTGTTGTGTATTGGACATAGTCTGATTTTGCTTTGCTGATTCCAGTCAGTGATGTCATGAATATCAGGCGTGTTTGGCAAGTTTTGGTAGGTTTATGAAATAGACAGGAGGATGGTTTTCTCCTCGCATTATGTTGCACAAGTCTATTTTGTTAGGTGGGGAATTGTAATAACTGGAGCTGGCTTAAACTCTATTTGCAATTTCATGAAATATTATTAATGTTTGATCAGTTTGAATGGGCAGTTTATGACAGTATCACACAATCAACGTTGTGAGGCCATTTGTCATCAGACTCAAGAAACCATGGCTGCATGAATGTCTTTATTCAGGATGTCAATTACATATTTTCATATGAACTTTGACCTTCCTTTGCAGCTATCTATGTTACCATGGGAATACTATTTGGGCTTGCCATCTTCTACATCCTTCTCAGGATTTTGTGGAGGTAAGGATTACATAGAGGTAATTCAAACCCCCCCCCCCCCCCAAAAAAAAAAAAAAAAAAAAAGCAACAAACAAGAAGACAGAAAAAACAACAAACAAATGAAGAGCTTGCAACCAAAAGGCGCTAAATCCATTCCGGCTACTTTCGAGTAAATTGATGTTTTTTAATTACACATATTACAGCTTGTTTATTCATTAGCTCTATGCTCCTAGTGGAAGAGCCATCACAGTAGGTAATAAAAATGCACATTAAAAAAATCCTGCATACACCATTTATTTTTTATGAATTTTTATATTTCAGATTTTTTCGGATTTAGCGCCTTTTGGAAGAAATACTTTTGAGTTGTTCAATAACATTGGTATTAGGGAATGTCATTAATGTGCAATCCAGGTAAATACTAGAGAACTGCATAAATTTACATCACAGTAGCCACACATACCCACACACACACACACCCACACACACACACACACACCCAAACACACACCCACATACACATACACACACAAATGCACCAAAACACACACACATCAAAATGTGAAATCTTTCCCAGCATGCTGCTTTTAATTTTACTCATAATAGCAGCATACTGTACACCTATTCATTATACATTCCACACATGCAAAATACAACTGCAGCAGCAACAACAACAAATAAAATACTTTGATCTCCTAATGACACTTTGCACTGAATATCATGAAGTCTATACAGAAGGTACAGCGACTCAAAGAAAGTGAGGATTTGCAGAGATTGTGAAATCATGTTGACTGATAGTATTTACTTCAGGTGAAAATAAAATACAGGTTGTCATGCAGAAATCTGACTGCAACAGACATGAAAACAAATCACTATGATTAGCCCTCACATTGTATGCTTTACCTATTAATACTAAGAAAGCATCGCAAGGCTTTGCTGGAGGCTTTTTGATTTGGACTAACCAAACATCTGTTTAAAAAAAAAAAGTCAATTTGCTAAAACTGTAGTACTTATTAAGAAGGCAACAGATGCACATGAAAGCACATCTGTGGACAAAACTCTTTGTTTATACGTAAGTCAACAGCAATAAGGCCTACATCTAGGCATCTGTACTGTGAATCACATTGTCTTTTTTTTTTTTTTGTCTTCTTACCATGTTCATTTCTAAAAAGTCATTTACTGCCAAAACAGGAGGTTTACCGCATGAAATGCATACCATCAAGTCCATGGCAGAATATCTCAACTAGTTAAAGTGCCTGCCCTAGGAATCATAATGTCTTGCCATAAGCTCGAGTCAGAGTTCCCTTCATCATTGGTGGCCACTGTTGCTTTATCCTAATTGCCTGAGATGTCCACTGTATTCAATATCAAGGAAGTCATCAAAGCATGGGCCACTAGGTCAGCCCCTCACCCAATTCCTGTCCACTGCCTCAATGCACGCAATATCACCTTGATGTTATTTTCCAGGGATGTTTTCTCCTCCTCTCAGCTTACGTTCAATGATGTCAAAAACACACAGCCACTCGAAGTACGTTGCACCTACCGGCGTACTCAAGAAAGCTTGATTCAGCATTCAATGAGATTAAGACCACTGTGATGGTTCCGTTGTCTGGTTCAGTACGCATGAGCTCAGAAATGAATGATAAGCTCTGTGATTTCTCGCAATCCTCTGATTCACTGAAGAAATCTTGGCCTTTCATGTACTGCTATGAATGCATCCTGTCACCCTCCAGTATAAAGCATGGTAAATGTCATCGATGTGCGCTTCTTCTTCTTGTGTATGAGGCAGCGGCAGCTAAATAACGTCCCTCAGTTGTTGTAGCCAAGTTACAGTCTCAGGAGTAGGGTGTGTCAGGTCCATGTTGTCAGGAGGGTGGAGATCAGGGCACTCACTCAAGATGTGTTGAGCAGTCTGTTCTGGTGCACCACACTGGCAGGCTGCTAACGGGCGTAGCCCCCACCGATGCATGGCTGCGTTGAAATGCCCAACTCAGGTTCGAATCCGATTTAATGACACCCACTCCCTCCTTGGGAGGTTTGCTCCTGGGGGGACAGATGTATTGGGCGTGACGAGGAGTTGGGCAGGTCGTTGGGTGTCTTGCCAGCTCAGTGACACTTGCTGCTTGCAGATATGCTGTAGGTTGTATGACTTCCAAGGATGATTTGCCATTAACCTGAATTTGGAGAAGAATAAGAGAATTCAATCAAAAGTAATTAATACCGATGGCTTAGAATATCTGTCCACGTGTAGCAAACACAACCTCAAACTTCCAATTTTGATACATTTCTTAATAGCTTCTAGACAGCCATAGTGATTTGGAGCAACACTTACTCTAATAAAAGATCAAAAAGAAAGGGACTAGTTTGATTTACAGATTTTTTAACATAATTTTTTAATGTTTAATACAACCATAAAAAACCCACTAATGCCATCATATCAGGATTATAAGATCCATCAGTGAATATTAGACAGGCTCTATCTAATTCTATCATTACCAGGGCATTGCACCCGTGCTGCATAGACCAACTCGAACAGTTAGAAAAGTAGGTATCCAGGTCATTACCATCGCAACACAGCATAAGCAGTACTGTATAGACTGACTTGAATAGTTACACGCTGTAGATATACAGAAAACTTAACTGAGAAAATGAGTCAAGGTAACTTCATTTATTGATTACAGTTCCTTCAACAGATAATTAGTGACATACTTGTGAAATGGACCCCACCACGGTCTCTCTATCATCAGTACTAAATAATACGGCAGCTTACCTGTTACATCCCCACCATGTGGTGTTCAATATGGTGCTTTCTTGCACAATACAGGGCTAATACTGAGGTATGTGGCCCCACCAAACGACACTTTAATATGCATGATTGATACAGCAACAGGACCAGTTTCCACTGCATACAATGTAGCAATACACTTCATTTGGCATACTTGTGAAGTAGGCCCCACCACTGCGTGTCGGTACTAATACTACAGCGGCTCGCCTGTTTATACTCGTGAATTCAGCCCCACCGTGTGGCGTTCATCGGTACATAAGCACGGTGTTGGGGCTTTCTTCCACAGTATACAGAAAACTTGTGAATGCGGCCCAACCAAACGGTGTTTACAAGCAATTGATACAGAGGCGGGGCCGATTTCCACAGCATAGTAATCCCTTTCTCCCATTTTTTTTTTTCTGTGGTCTTCATGTTTTATTCTTGGAAAGACTCCCTAATGTCCCTCGACTAATTCAACAGCCAATTCAACTATAAGTACAACCCTAACCTAAACTTAAACCCTAACCCTAACCTAACCTTGCTTAATTGCTAAATGCACGAGTGCAAGCACACTGCTGTGGGGCCGATTTCACGATTTTGCCCTTCATTCTATCCTTGGAAAGACTTCCTCATGACCCTTGATTATTCTTACCATAGGTATACAACCCTACGCTAAACTAACGGCATATACGTGTACTTGTTAAATAGGCCCCACCACTGCATGTCAGTATTGGTTCACAGCAGCTCGCCTGTTTTATACACACGCAGCCCTGTTGCTGTAAGTCCACCCTATGATAGTAGTAATATACCTTGCTTGGCATTGCATCACCGAAAAGTACCCTGTTTATACACACACAGCCCTGTTGCTGTAAGTCCACCCTATACGTTAGTAGTAAGCCTACTGGTAATTTACCTTGCTTGGTATTGCATTGCCGAAAAGTACCGGTAAATTTACCCTGTTTATACACACTCAGCCCTGTTGCTAATTGCTGTAAGTCCACCCTATAATATCCGGGACTACTAGTATAGGCCTAGTAGTTAAAAAATTTACCTTGCTTGGTATTGCATCGTCAAGCAGAACCCGTAGATCAAAAGGTTTAATTTACTAAAACATATTATATAGTACTAACATTTAATAGAGCTCTAACGTTAGAGCTCTACACTACAGCCTTGTACAGGTAAACATTTAGCTGGTAGCCAACACGTAAAATACATAATCAGCCGATAATTTACATTGATGCACGACGAGCCCTGTTTGTGGTGCCGGTGCATGGTGGGGCCCATTTCACAATTTTCCCCAGCAGATTATTGATCCCATTGAATGATTAATTATAAAATTTGTAATAAAACCCAAATTTGACATTCTACGTTGCTCATAAATCAACTCAACATGTTCAAAATAGAGTATGATGCCCATCTCGGTCCCAACACCAAGATGCACATATGGGACTGATTTAATCTGGGCGTCGTACAGATAAGTAAACTCACCTTTCACAGCTGTATTTCCACTGCTTAGCCTTGCATTTCTTCAACACTGCTTCATTTTTCCACTTTTCGTACCACTTTTTAGACCACCGGCAGTCTTGGGTCTTTCATCCATTATGAAACTGTCATGTACTTTCGACTGATAGCCATGGTTCTGTACAGCACTACAGACAACAGTGGTGACCGTGAAGAATTGCCATTGAACTATGCAGTGCAGTATCGCTGCATGTAATAGTACGTGTTGCATGTTCTCATTGGTCAGAGCACCCCTAGCTGGCGTGCTCTGACCAATCAGAGACCGGAATAGAGAAATTGGATATAGCGCCTTTTGGTTGAAAGCAAAAATGGATTTAGCGCCTTTTGGTTGAAAGCGTGAATTTCATGCTTGATTTTTTCATATTTCCTCAAACAATTTTGATTAAATTTTTAGTGCCTTATATGCACATGACAAAGATCTGTTCGAATCATGCGAAAGATGGAGTTCGATAAAAATTGGATTTAGCGCCTTTTGGAAGCAAGCTCTTCAAATACAAGACAAAAGTTACATTAAAGCAGAGGCTGCAATATATCAAGCTAGTTTCTTTCCGCTTGTGTTCTGTTTAAGTATTACTGAAAAGCAGGATATTTTCGCAGCATGAAAGTATCACAAGTTGGAGCTGACAGCCTTTTTTGCGGGATGAATTTTTGCGAATTACCACTGACATTTATTGCATGAAGCATAGACAAGCACTTTTGCATGCATTTTAATTTTGCGAATCTTGGCTCTCGTGAAATTTGCAAGGTTAAAATGCAGGCGAACGTTTCTGGTTTTACAGTAAATGCCTCACAGTCTCTGCTCCAGACAATTAATGACCAATGTGATAAACTCTTTTGAGCTCTGCTGAGACAGGCTGCCATCGGTAGAAACAGCAATGAATGGTAATAGCCTTCATGATGGATTTGCCACCTGGGTGATTTGTGGCAGTATCTTCATGGCTGGAAACAGAAAGTTACATCATTATCAAATGAATCAAACCCTCTTAGTCATTGTTATGATGCAAACTGGTTTAAAGGATATTTGACAAATAGCTATCCATTAAAAAAAAAAAAAATACGTACAATGTAACACCCAAAAATATACAAAAGGATTCGTTGCTAATCGAGTATGAAATATGCTATTATACAAATGCCGGTTTACCAGGGTTGCCAACACTGGAAACTAGTTGAGAGTGAGACTCCCATAGGCCAATGCTATAATTAAGGAGTCAAAATGAGTGAGATCAATAGAAATGCATGCAAATGAAATAAAGTTTTAGAGTGAGAAAGGACCAAAATGCGTGAGTCTCACGCTCAATGCGTGAGAGTTGGCAGCCCTGGGTTTACGTATATATGATTATATACGCACACATGTAAGCAATGATGAGATGCCTGGATGGGACACCATTCTAAGCTTCAGCAAGCCTACTTTATTCATTGTTACCATCCAGAAATAGCATAGAGCCGAGTGGATATGCGCAATGTGTATGAATGTAAATGTTCGTGCTGTTATTGTTTGGTTGGGATTGAGGGGATTAGATAGTGTTAGGAAGACTGAACAAAAATTGAATCTGATAAGTCCCCCATTGTACTGACCAGGGACCATTCATGCCATGTATTGTGGTGACAATGTGCTGGTATCAGAACCCAGCTCTGTGGATTTGCGCTTTATTGGTTTCCATCACTTTGGATCATTTTCTCCCACACCGTGGCCACAGCCTACTTAAAACTCATTGAGGACGATCTGATTTTGCTGTGACATGCAGAATTTTCCTATTGACAGCTGCCCGAGTATACTCCGGACTAGTCTTCAGCGGGTTAATGCCCTGTGTGCACAGGGTAAATGGATCTGCGTTTAGTGGATGTTAGCACCCACCGAGTACTATGAGTAATCTATCCAATCTTCGAAATCCACATTTTTGTGGTGTGGAGCTGTTTCTTTTCATCTCTTTGTGTGCCATGGTGTAAAGTCCCTGTGTGCCACATTATTCTTTAGACAGCAACATAGTCATGCTTTGGGAGAACAATCTGTTCTTCAAATCTGCGTAACTTTTATATAGATCTTTGTTACCCTGGACATGTAATGAGCAAACTTTTAGAGAAAATGCCAAGCTTTTGCTCTGATGTAAATTGTATGACAAGTGATAATCTATGATTGTTTTTCATTCAAGTGAACAGTAGCTATATTGTTGTAGAGGCATAACTTTTGCATACACAACAGTGACAGAAACTTAGAATTTACTCACATATTATTATTATTATTTCATTATTATTATTATTATTATTATTATTATTATTATTATTATTATTATTATTATTATTATTATTATTATTATTATTATTATTATTATTATTACTTGATGGTTATGATTTGATTTATTTCATTTGTATGTGTGTGTGTGTGTGTGTGTGTGTGTGTGTAAATGCGGTTATGTACAAATGTAGCAAGTAGTATGTAAACTGTGTAAAGCATACCAAAAATGCCTGGTAGTACGACGTCTAATTGTAAGTCTTATCCTTTATCATCATTATCATATCATTATCGTTACTAATGTTTTTATTACCATCACTATTAATCCATCTTGCTTTAGATCCACAAAGGGAATGTTGTCACATCATAAATGACATTACAAATCGAGTTTGATGTAAATGTGCTGTCAGTCCTGCCATAAGTAATGATTGTTGTTGTTTTTTCCCCGCACAGTTCTGGATCGGTGCTAACCTTCATGGTGTACCTCGGTATGGAGAGAGCTGTCTCAAGTGTAAGTGTTAAAGAAAGAAACAAAAAGGAAACAAAAACAAAATATTTCAAACATGTTTGTCATCACTGATGTGTTTCTCACTCCATTTGTTTAAATAGTGACTGGTTCATTTTGATGATATTGACCAACTGGCTGTTCACAAACAAAATGAAAACTAGAAAAGCACTCTGAGAGCGCAGACCTCCGCCAAGCATGCAGCTCATTTTCACCACTGATCTTGGTCTTCCATAGAGATATTGGTGATATAACACCCCCATTCCCAATATAGAAGCCTTTGTTACGTCATAAACCCTCAGCTGCACGGCACGCCTCGCCCTAGCAGAAACTAGAGCATGCACTTTAGTGCGCGCATGCAAACCTCAACTACACGCAGCCTGAACTCCCAAGTTCATTGACCCTATCTTCCAAAATATCAAAAATCCTTCATAAATTCTCCCAAAATTCTCGGATCACTACCAAAAGTTGATTGTTTGTTACTTGTATCATTCTAAACCTTTCCTGCAAGTTTCATCCAAATCCGTGCACAACTTTTTGAGTTATTTTGCACACAGACAAACAAACGAACGAACAAACCAACGGTAACGAAAACATAACCTCCCTTGGTGGAGGTAACAAATTGCTCCTCATTATAAACTCTTTATGTCCCATTATGTATACTCCCTATGTGCCACATTTATATTCTGAGACAGCAATGTAGTCATGCTTGGGGAAACAGTCTGCTTTTCAAATCTCTGTTAGTTAAATAGATTTTTGTTACCCTGGACATGTAATAAGCAAAGTTGTAGAGAAAATGCCAAGCTTTGCTTTGATCTAAATTGCATGACAAATCTATGGTTGTTTCTCTTTTCAAATGACCAGTAACTATATTTATTATTATAGAGGCATTACTTTTGCACACAAATCAGTCCCAGAAACTTAGATTCTACTTGCAAATCCGGTAGGGAATACCGCTTGATGGCCAAATATCACATAAAATCAAGCTACCTGTGACAGGAATGGAATTACGGGAAACGCTTTCATTGTACTGTGGCATTTGGCGATTTGTTGAGCGGTTTGGGTGGCTTCGTGTGTTTGAGCAGAATATGCGAAGTGGCACCCCATCGACGGAGTCAGGCATGGGAACGTGGCACATAAAGAGTTAAAGTTTGTCAGAGCTTTGCCTCTTTTGTAAATCTGTGAATGGTTCACCATGACAGTATTGATGCACTAAAGCCAAGTGGCTATTACTTAGTTACCTATGTCAAAGAGCCACTCCCACAATACTTGGATATTATTATCAACGAACATAATTAATTATCATAATTGTTATTAAGGGCTGGGGTGATTTATGATAATCATGTTATCATGATAATATAAATGGTAATGGGAGGTGGGGAAATCATGATAAATGTGAAATACTGTTGTTGTAACTTATGGTTTTGGCTATGGTCATTGTAGCAATTACATCTGAGATTTTATAATAGTGAGCATGATTATTGTGACAGTTGATGAACAACCACATTGCAGATTAATGATGGTGTTAAAGGGGATGGCTAGTAACTGATCAGTGGGGATCAGTAGGAATGCTGGGGGATGATTGTTCCAATCCTTATGGGATTCATTTAAGAGTACATTATATATCTATTGTTGTGTGAAAATTATTTGCTTCCGAATGGTCTCATATTCAAGTAATGTGCAGTTTAATGTTTCCAGGTTAGCATGCCTGTACAGTGATGGGGCATTAAACTGCACATTACTTGAATATGAGACCGTTCTGAAGCAAATAATTTTCACTGAACAATATATATATGATGTACTTTTAAATGAATCCCTCAAGAATTGGCACAATCATCCCCCAGCATTCCCACTGATTCCCACTGGTCAGTTACTAGCCATCCCCTTTAAGACTGACATTTACTTCTAACATCCTTGAGAGATTTGTACTGTTTACCTATCAAGGGACAATGTTTATATTTGTATAAAAGTATTATATTCCAATCCATTGCTTGATTATTATGCAAGTTCCTTCTGTTCCACCTTTTCACACTTAACTCTCATAAACTATTTGCTCTGTATTGAAGATGCCTCTCTTTAATACATGTATGCCTCCTCCATAAAGTGTTGCCGGAGGCATTATTTTTATTCCTTTGTTTTGGTTGCCTTCTGTAGGATCTTGGAACCCCATCAAATCCAGTCTCCACCCATGACTCCAACAGTATCCAGCGCCCCAGCAGTGACCAACCCCAGAGACTAAAATCACTTGATGCATTTAGAGGGTAAGAGATAGAAATAAAGAAAGGTGAGATATGTAGAGGTGTCCAGATGTCAAAGGTCACCATCCTCATGTAGAGAGCCCTCTGTAGTTGAAATTAGGCTCTGCCCGACAAATGGTCATTACGGAATGTCATGGTACTCAACAGACTGTCTGGAAATAAACCACTCTAAAATGTTATCACAGTTGCATCGTAGGTCACAAGTTGATACCAAATCAATCATTATTTGAGGAATTGTGCTGACCAGGTAGTGGAAAAAATATTGAATTTTAGCTCAACAATAGACTTGCTAAATATCTATAAAATGAGATTGCATTTTTCTGTCATCTGTGTTGCATTGTCTGTTGTTCCAATTAGACACCTTTAGGGGTTTAACAAATTGGGAATTGGCCTTTGGGCTAAATTTGAAAGTTTCACATCCTCTGTAGTATGCCTAATCAGAATGTCAACAAACTTTTACAGGGACCATTCGTACGGACAGGTTGATACTAAACTGGTCAAATGCATGGGAGAGATACTTGAAAATATCTAACATTGTAATTTGTCCCAATCCAGCCAAGTTGTACAGTCTTTTTGTGCTGTAAGAAGGTAACAATCTGTTCCTACCATTGGTAGTAATGGCTCAGCTGAGCCTGAAAACGGTAAAGCACGTATTTGGGGGAATTCAAATTCTAAATATTGGCATTTTTTGTCTGAGGAATACAACAAAAGCCTAAATTATCAGTTGATGGAAAATTGATCTCAGATTGATCACAAATTGTTTGATGGTGTACACCTGTCCAACATTTTGGTTCAGAGGCACAACTCCATTGTAACGCCCTGCAGATCCAAATCACTAACAGTGATAATATCATCTGAATTTGTGTTCACTAATTCTTTAATCTCAAAGCCTTTTTGTTGTTGTTGTTGTTCACTCTTTCATTTTCAGGTCTGTTTTGTTGACCCTTTTTCATTGCAGACCCTACAATTCTCAGAGCCTTAACAAATCCTGAAATCCTTAGAGCTTCTTTGGCTATGCACTTATTTTCAGAGCATTAGTGTGTGCGTGTGTGTGTATGTATGTGTGTATGTGTGCGCGCACGCATACATTTACTCCTAAGTTTTAAAGCATTTTTGTTAATCCTTCCAAGCTCTAGTATATTTGTCGTTAACTGTGCTTCTCAGCTGTTTAAGTCTTTAATTCTTTGGTCTTTCATTTTTAACTGTGCTATTCTCAAAGCCTTTTAACACTTTTTCATATAACCTGTCAAGAGGATCGTCATGTAATTTTCTTTGGGTCTGTTGGCACGCAAGCAAAATTTTTTTCGTTTTTAATTAGTCATTGATGCATCAAAAGATGAGAGATAATCATATGATGCATCATAATGTTCTAGAGTCACAATGATTGAATGATAATTACTGTTTATTTTTAAGAAGGTGAGTTGTATTTGACAACACAGCCCCTCCCACCAAAAAAAAAAATGTAATGACTATGTGTGTGAATATGTGTTTACATATTCCGTTTGTCCTTGTGTATAAGTGTGTATGTTGCCAATTCACAGCTTTTAATGATTTATGATGTTAATCACTGAAGACGTCGTTTCTATTCTTTTGCATGTGTTTTGTCACTCTTTTTTCATTCTAGGCTGAGCTTGGCTGTTATGATATTTGTGAATCAGGGCGGCGGTCGTTTTTGGTTTTTCCGTCATGCAATATGGAATGGTTTGTACAGTCCCTGGAACATCGCAGTCAGTACTCCACTGTGTGCTAACATCGAAACACCATTTTCTTTTGCACTTTTACACTTTGATCACTCCATTTTCTTCTTGTTTCTGTATGTGAGTAGTGCAGAGTTGTCTGTCAACCAGTATATATTACTGATAATGAATATATTTTTGCTTCAAACAAAATAGAAATGTAATAAATATTCATGCCTCTGCTGCAAAGGGTACTGTGGCATTACATTTGTACATTGTCTGTCTGTCCGTCCACATGTCCATTTGTCCAGCATTTTGTTATCGATAGTTTTGGAGGTAAAATTTTACATAGTATGTGCAACATGATTTTCACACTTTCTATTAAAACCATAATATGCGTTTTGCCTTCAAAGTGTTTGTTTTTCCTGTACATCATCATCATGGATAGTAGCTTAACATCCCTCAGGAGCTGCTGCACAGACAGTGTGGACATGTTCTGTTTTGTCGGGGCAAGATCCACGTCTTCATTTGATGCATGTTCTTCTGTTTCAAAGCAGGGAAATGAGAAAGAGAAGGAGTGGAAACTTGAGTTTGTGATTCCCCGTCTGCACCCTTGGGATAATTACATGCTGAGATGATAGGCAGAAATTGTTTAAATAAATATGACAATCTCACCTTCCTTTATATGAACACAGCTCAGAAAAAAAAAACAAAAAACAAAAAAAACATGTGGCATGGTGCATAATTCTGCCCCAAAAGCCCGCTCTGTGAAGTCCAATGCTCGCTACCAACACTTCTGCCTCTGTTGTTTTCTTGGGAAGCTTGTGAGGGGATAGTTTCACTTTTGGCTACACACTAAAAAATTAAGCTGTATGCAGTTGTGCAGTGATCTTGCAGTGCTTTTTCATTGGGTCTAGAGCAAGACAATATCTGAACCATCAAAATCATCCAAAAATTAAAAAAAGTTTCAAGGTTAGGTATGCAGTCTCTTTGAATTATGCATCTTGATATCATATCCTTTTAATCTCACAATCAGTAATAACCTAAATTATTATCATATATCTGGAAATCGAATGAAAAGGATAGCCCTTTATGTGGTGCCAGTCTCAATAGCATGTTTGTATGGGCTTTTTTTTTCCAGCAATTACACAAAATCTGTGCTTTTTGCCTTTTGTTAGAGAGTGTAGTTTGTACACTTCATGACTGAAATCACCCCAGACACTGTAGCACTGCAGTATTATAATCAAATTGAAGGATCACCACAAACACATATATTATGATACAAATTTCCCAACCTCCCATTCATCAAGGTAAAAAAAAAATGAAGTTCTTGGAGAAGAATTGAATTGATGTGAAATGGTTTATTTCATTCTTCATAAATATTGTGGTGGCCAAAGGCCAAATTATTACTGTTTCTGCAATCATATTGTAACATTGAAATAGTTCAGATGTTAAGCAAAAAAAAAGTGTTAAAACTCGATAATATGCTGTATCATGCTAGCAATGCTACACTAAATCCAGTTGTCATTACAATCCAAACCATACAATCCTAAATTTATTTCGCAGCGATGATAAATCAACTTCTCTTAATATCTGTCATATTCCATGGAAAGACGCAAATCAGTCCATTTCATTTCTCGCTGTCTGTCTTTTCTTGAAAAGAAAAATTACGTAAAACCAAAATTTTGCATTTGTATGAAGAACATGACTATTGGTAGCTATCTCTTATGTTGTAGCGCAGCTAGCTCTTTTCTTTCAAAGATTTTCTTGCCCGTCTTGTAGACAGTCCTGAGCAAAGACCTGTAGCCTAGTATGAAGCCTTTTGCTGGGGCTTGCCTGACAGTGGTGGCTTGTCTCTGTCTTTCTTAACAACCTTCTGCTTTTGATGGTTACAATAGCACGGACATTTCAGGATGAGATGTACAATGGATTTGCAGCAGAGCAGTGGTTATGTTTATAGTAAATATGGGAAAAGAATAATCAGGCAGTGTTCTGTTGTTTGAAGGCATCAGATCAAAAAAGTTCGTTGAGTTTCCACTCGTCTCTGCCAACTTCCTGCTTTCAGGATACAAAGTGTGAATTACATGTTACGTGCACCTGTTCATTACACCAAATAGTGACTAGACCTGTCTGCTGTAAAAGTGGAAATTTTCGCAGTGTTGAAATTTTCGCGCATTTCACGCAACCAGAAACTGATGCGAAAAATAAAAGCACATGAATATTTTTGCCAGCCATATGTTCCAGTAGTTGTTGCCTTGATTCCACAGAATTAAAAACATGCAAAACTCTTCTTACCTGACCGAAGGCAAAAAATTAGTCATGCAAAAATATCCACTTTTACGGTATATCATGATCATATATAAAAACATATGATGCAAGCCTCTCACACTTTAAAATGACTGGAGCTTGTTTGCAAAGTCTAGTTTTGAATAATCTTCCGTAGTAGTTGATATTGATTTTATGGTTCCTGGGGTGGCAAGATCTGGTATCTCAAAACTCACAAATTTTCAGAAGAGTGGAAAAACTTGTTAATTTTCACAACATTTCAGCAAAATAACATTTTTGGCATTAAATGATGAAGTATTAAACATTTTAATTTTTTTTTATTACATTAATGATCATATTTCAAATCTCAAGTTGGTGTTTTACATATTCAGAATTGAGTAAGGAGGTTTTTCAATATATGCCAAGTTGGATAAGATCTTGTCACCTCGGGGGAAGTGATTTTCCTGTTAAATCAACCTGTGTCCATAGCAGTTTAGTCTGATGTGCACTGACAGAACACTGAACCTAGTACACTATAATCTTATGTAACAAATTATTTGTTTGATATTTCTTTTAATATTTCTCATCACATTGATTGTACAACTAAATCCTCACTGTATGTTTCTTTGATAATGATTTAAAATATTTTCGGACGATTAAATTACTCCAGGAGCTGATTGTGAAGATATCCCGGTTTTTACTTCACTTTGGCTTACCAACTTGGAAGATAGTTTACCATTGCGCATACTAATAATTACTACACGTTTCACTTACAGTTATGTTCGTCTCGGGGAAGTACTGGAAATAACCATCATGTCGTCCATATTTCTTTTTCTAGTGTGAGCACATTGTCCATTTTTCTCTCACCAATGTATTGTTTTCCCTCCCCCCTACCTCTTAATTTTTTCCATCTTGTTGCCATAGGTTGACTATCACAGTAATGATCTTTGTTAACTCCGGGTCTGGCCGGTATCACGCCATATTTGGTCACTCCACATGGAATGGTTCGTAAACTGGTCCACGATCTTGTCTTGACCCTTCCCCTCCCCCTCCCCCACCCCGCTGCATTCCATTCAGATAGATGTTGCATGTCATTCCCATGGGGGGATATTTTTCTTTTATGAATCAATCCAGCTATGTTCTGTCAGCCCCTGTAAAAATTTGAAATTGTGTGCAAAAATGAAGCTGTAATAAATGAATAAATTAACAAATTATGTATTTGTACAGTTGCATAGATTAACCCATAAGTAGTTAATTGTAATAGTGATGATGATTACGATGATAATAATAGAAATAATAATTTTGAACAAGGACTTCTGTCGCATGGTGGTGCTCAAAGCACATCTGAATTTCATTCATCTTTGTCCAAGCAGTTATTTTATATCTATATAGTCATATTTGTGAATATTGAAGATAATCCATCCATGCCACTAACACCCTAGAATTTTCAAACATCTTTTTACTTTGTCATACTGGAAAATTTTGTAAATTTTCCTGCCTTTGCTTGTGAAAAATGACATACTGGTTTAAATTGTGTTTACATGTCATAAATTATGTATAATGTCAAAAATAGGGATGGCATGTTGTCCTGTCAAAGCTACACATTTTTCATAAACCTTACCCCTACAACAAAAATGGCATTATTAAATGACTGATTTATATATACAATATACCAACTATCCCTGTAATGAGTTCTAGTGGCTGGATAGAGAAGTAATCAGTTGGAGATTCATGCCATCTGCATGTTGTTGCCGCGTTGTCGGTAGGTGTTGCCATCATGTTTTAATATCATACATCATAGATACATGGTAGTTCAGTCATGTCCTGTGCGAAGCACTTGTCCATTGCATGCAGCTGAAATTATTAATCAGAAATCATTACAATCACTTTTACAATATTTCTACAATATGTAGTGTTATTGTACTTAGTGTGGCACTACCCACTCCATTCATTGTCAGACTAGGCATATACACGTAGCTACATTGTATTTCTAAATGCATGCACAATGTATGTACTATAACAGTGTTAACAATACTGTATACGCTATATATTTCGCGGGGGTTTTATTTTTGCGAATTTCGCGAGTCGGGAGCTATTCGCGAAATTAACAACACGCGAAAATATTACCTTCCAAAATGAATCCCTTGCCTTGATGATACGAACATTTCAGTACTAGTATACCATGTCACGGCTTTCCGACCAGACCATCAATACTGGCTAAGCTTGTTTACGTCCATATAGCACGTCCACGTCTACTTACGAATACTGTAGAGAGCCAATCCATTATCGCAAGGGGACCACTCGTCACAAATCTAGCGCGATGGACTTAACCACTTCAAAAATGTTGAATTCTAATTTACTAGTTCGGAGAGTTTGGTAAGTTTTTTTTTTTCATGCAGTGTATAACTAGTATCATTCTTATTTGCTATTAAGTTGAAAATTCACATTTTCTTTGCCACTTCTCTGGTCCCCCAATCGCGAATTTAACCACTCGCGAAAATGTGTGACAGTGGCAATTTGCGAAAATTTATGTACGCGAAAATTATAGCGTATACAGTACGTGTAGTATACTCTACTCTGTGTTGCACTGTGTGTCTCCATTATTGCATGCAGAGTTTAAAAAATGTAACCCTTGTTTTGCTGTTGTTGAATATAATTTGAAAGCACACCGTCATGAGCATGCATTCTCTGTGATTAATCTCATCTGCTTTTTTATTTTTTATTTTGGAGGGGATTAAACTTTGTTGTTGAATTCTACCTTTATTAATGTGTATTAGAAGTGATGATTGGTGTAGAAGGACAGGACATACAGAATATTCTATCCAAAGGGTTTGTAATGCTACATACAATAGGGAGGTAATAATCCCCTCAGCTTTGTGTGGGGACTCTATAACCTCCCCGAAATAGCATTTTGAATCCTGATGCTAGAACATTTTGTATATCCCTGACAATGAAAGTCATCATGGATTAGTCAGTATGTGTAGCTGGAGATAATGCATGGCACAAGCTTGAGTTAACTGTAGGTAGTCATTTATGCAGCCATCAGCAACAAACCCACAGCCAACTACGTAGCCATAAAAAAAATGCTTATCATAATATGTGCAGCTTGCTTCAAGTCATGACCAAAAAGGCTTACAAATATGATAATATTTGCACTGTGGTTGTCTTCGGTCATTTTATACATGTAGTAGTGAATACATGAATGTATACACTGGGATAATTTACCATAAAAAAAACTTGTTTGTTTGCCCGTCTGTTTTTTCCATCAATGAAAGCAATGAAGCTAGAGAAGGGAGTGGTAATTGCCAATGATCCACAGGACATACCAGTACTCTGATTTACTAGACTTCAAATGATCATCTAGCTTTTGAAATTGTATTCTCCTTTTTTTTTTCTTTTTTATTCAGACAATTATAAATTTGCAGCTGTGATAAATTTGCTGCCACTCAAAGCATTTTCTTTCTTGTTGAATACTTTCTCCTCTTTATACCTTAATGATGGAGAGAACCAGTTTTGTAGACTGATAAAAAAAAAAGAAGAAGAACTATTTCTTGAAAGAGCGCATTATATATCATTGGAAAAAATAACTGATGTTGAACATTCACGCAACACACACATACAATCTTCCATACACACAAACACACGTAAACATCCAATGAATCATTAGAGGCAGATACGTCAAGCGTTTCATTTCAAACATTCCTAGAGACTTGATATGGGATTTTGAGTTTCCTTATTACTGTTTTGTATACCACCAGGGCTGACTGTGGCAGATTTGGTGTTTCCTTGGTAAGCTTTATGGTATATATATATAAGCCAGCTTGGAGTTGGCTAATGTGCACTTGGGTACATTGACTGTTCTATCTGACCAGATGATCAGAATGGTCCTTTATTAACACCTTGGAGGGTATCTATTTCATTATTTTGCATCAAATGTATTAACAATCTTTTCTTCTTTTTTTGTACTGATATTGACAAATGCCACTTTTGCTGTCAGGTCAAAGTACTGACAAGCACCATTCTTGGATTATTTGAATAATCATTACATCACAGATGCTTATCTCAGTAAATTTGAAAAACCAACGTGATGTTTTGGTACAGATGGCCTTATTCCACTCACGTGCAAATTGAAACCCCAAACTGGCTTATTTTGGAATTTCACAGGATGGTCAATGCATTCTATTTCGTTGCTGGGGTGACAAGACCTTGTATCTGCAATTTTGGTGAAAATGACTTTTTGGGATTAATAGTCAAATAATGGGTTAAGTGATGTCCTGTCCAAATCCCAACTGTCTTACTCCAAAAATGAAGCCACCACAGCATGTCAAAGGAAAGGCTGTCCCATTTGATATAGTGCTTTGGCCGCCATGTTTTTTGGCTCTCCTGAACAATTGACATTTTGTAGATACGAGGTCTTGTCGCCCCAGCGACGATTTGCTGCTTGTTTACATGGTCGGGAAGACTTTACTTAATACCTGATTGAGTGGAGCATACAGTTCCACATGAATGGAGCTGACATCCATTCAAAGTCCATCTTTCACAGGAGCATTGCAAAGTGTGTGTCTCTTTCAATGTAAAAATTGCTCAGGAGATGAGTGAAAGGAGAAAGAAATTCATTCATAGTCAGATTTGGAAAATTTTTAGGCTAGTTGATCTATGACTTCAGATCAAGATAATGCAGGCATGTAGATCATAGCGTAACTGACATCTGCTAAAGTCCACCTATTTGAAGCAAATTGACTTGAATGTATGTGACTCCTGGTATTTGAATCAAGTTTGTGAATCCCAGTTGACAAGAGTATACATATTAACTCCAGCAACCTGCTAGTGAAGTTTGTCGTGTCCAATGGAGTCCTGTCAAATGAAGACAAGCCATTTGTCTATCTCTGATTTTCCCCAAACCTTTATTAAAGAAAAGAAGTGTGCCAACTTTTTGACTTGTTTGTAGTGTTTATCTAAAATTGATATATTTCACCACTAAAATATCTTCTATATGAAATGTTTGTAAAGACATCATTCTGTTTTTGTCCATTTTCTGCTCGTCCACTTCAGGTTTATATTCATCATGGGGGTCTCCATCACAATGTCGTTTCAGGCTTTGCTCCGCCACGGCGTCTCACGGCGGACAATGCTCCTGAAAGTGGTGCGCCGTTTTGTCATCCTCTTCAGCCTGGGACTCATTCTCGATGGTATTACATCCAATCATGAAACTATTAAAGTGTTATCACCTCCTATCAAGGGTGGTAGTCCAGCAAATCTGCCGTTTTCCAATGTTCATAAAGTGTATTGTGCTGCAGTTGATTATCGTCACTTTTCCCGTAATATTATTGAGGAGCTTCAGATTTTTTTGTGACGCGGATGTTCAGAGGAAATAAAAACACTATTTTAAACATGCACAAAATTGCTTCTCAAAATTAATCTATTTATATCTCACATCATCATAGTTTTTCACTGTGTGTTTTGGGCTATTTTTGTATTCACTCAATTCACGACGAAGAGAGCTACTGTACGAGCTGAAATTTTCATGTACAGATATTTTCGCGAATCGCTACTTGGAGGACATTTTCGCGTGTTGTTAATTTCGCAGTTGCAAGGGTCTAACTGAACTTATTTGAACTCTCACATAGTTGAATTTGAAGGAGTAAGTGACAGTACTTCATTGTGTTAACTCCCTGATTCCACAGTGTGTACGAATGTGTTCCCCATTCGAAGTACTGTACTTATTAATGCTAGCTACGTCATGGCCATATGGCTCAGCTCATGATAGCTGTGTGCTAGCTACAAGTACTAGTAGTGTACTGTACGGCACTATAATTTTGGCGCGATCCTGCAGCACATGGCATGGCTTGATTTTCATTTCCCTGCATTGTTTCCGCGCGTTGTTATTTTCGCGTGTTGTTATTTTCGCGGTTCAAAGGCCGATTCGCAAAATTCGTGAAAATAAAACCACCACGAAAATTTCAGCTCGTACAGTATTTGATAAACTGATCATATTGGGGCGCCATTTTACTTTTTATAGGTTGCGTCCTCGCGTAATCTAAAGCTTCTTCGCAACACGATGCAGGAAGAGAGGAGAACGGCCAGTATAATCATTGTCTGTAATAAACGTCTGCGTCGCAGCTCCCTGATATGTTCTTTTCTGTCCCTTGACTGTGATGAGAGCTATAGGTTTAATATTATTGCACATCAATCTGAAATTGTTTTAGGATGGATGAGGTGGTATGCCAGATCTTAAATTGGTACAGATGACCACTACTTGCTCACTGCAATAATCAGATCAACCCAAAGAGCTAACGATCTTTCCATTGCTATACATATCACAATTTTGTAATTATAGTCCGTATCTTAATTCAACTTTTCAGTGTCCATAATGTAACTTAGAGACTACTGTACTCAATGCTGTTTCGATAAATGTTCTGTATTATTATCATTTTTATTATCATTATCTCATTTCTTCTTTACCATACCTATTTTTTGAGGTCATAGTCCCACCAGTGTGTGATAACTTAACCTCATGCCTGCTTGCCTACCTTCCAAAACAGGAGGAACTAACCTGTCCAAGTTTCGAGTGCCCGGCGTGCTGCAGAGAATCGCGGCCTCCTACCTGGTGGTGGCCGTCATCCATCTGGCCTCGGTCAAGCACAGAGGAGAGGAGTACAGAGTCCAGGTGAGAATCTTTAGATGGACGGCAGACCAAGTAGGGGAGGGGGGTACAGGGTGGGAGTAACTTTTACAATGTCAACTCGTGAAAAGTTTGTCCATTTTAATACTTAAGTGCAACTCCATGCAGTGTCCAAGTTGATGTTGATGAAAAAGTAGAGTCAATAGATAAACAGTATGGTAGAAGTTGCATCAAACTCAGACATGATAGAAGAAGGTTATCAAAAGCAGCGGTCACACTGTGCTAAACTTTGCATAGTTCACTTCTCGATCACTTCCAGAAATTTGAGCATGCGTTCACACTCCCAACAAAACAGCATAGTTTCAGAGATGCATACCTACCCATCCTTTTTTACTCGTCCATAGCTACAGAGATGAGTGTTAACGTACACATACGAATAGTGTTCAACACTTATGAAAGTGTATATTATTTTCTTTGTGAGCATGAATATTAAATCTGCTTCCTCATTCTCCACGTTGTATCTAAAGTGCAAACTCAATACTGCACATCCAGAGAGGGGGCAAAATGTATTTACACGGTTATATTTTAGTAGTCTGGTAAAATGTAACAAAATTGACCCGTCGAGGATGGACTGATTTTGCTACAACACGCATTTCCAATAGACCCCTCATCCTTAACAGGTTAAACACCAGCAATTGAAGCAATGGGATCCTTTCATTTTTTTTTTTTTTTGTACAGAATCGGCTTTACTGCGAGCTGCGAGACATCCTGGACTACTGGTACGAGTGGATCATCATGCTTGGTCTCCTCACTCTGCATATCTGCCTCACATTCTTGCTTCCCGTTCCCGGCTGTCCCACGTAAGTACCAATGTGAGGGAGGGAGGGAGGGGGATGGGGTGGTCCAGGCGGTTCCATGACATTTGCTTCTGCGACAATTGCTCCCATAAAGTATCTGCACGCTTAAAGCCATATGTAACCGTGCATCACAAAACAAACAAAAAGTCACACCCCTTGATTTTACGTGAGGACTCAAGAAAGATGAAAAGGGTCAACCAAGTCAATATTGAGTTTTCCACATTTTCTGAAGGAGCTATACTTCTACATTATTCATGAGTTTGGGATCATAAATTGAATGGGGAAGTGGGTTTTCAGTAGTTTTTCTACAACCCCTTTTTAGGTAGAGTATTGTGATCAGGTTTTTCCTAGAGGCCCCTTGTCATTTCTTGAAAAACCTTTGCACACTCTTCACTTTCATCTCTAATAACTTTTGAAAAGATGATGCTACTGCTTTGAAAGTTTACATTTATAATGAACAGAATGTTGTAACAGAGCATGCTCAATTTCAGCTTAATCTTATAATCCCTTCATTGTTGTTGCTACAGTGGTTTACATCATGTATTTTATCCCATTCATGGCACAGGTAGCACGGCTTAGTAAAGATTAAGCGCTTGAATAGACCCTGTACTTCAGAGCCTCTTTTCTCAGTTCAAACTTTTCCAGAGTGTGTGCTTTCTATCCAATATTTATATAGGTTAGGAGAATCAATTTGAATTGAGTTATACATTATTTCAAAGCTTAGAGTCTGCTCTTTGAGAATTTGCCCTTAACTAAAAATCCACATCTGGCGACTTTTTGTTGAAAATCATGAAATTCGTCCGTCGAGATGTTTTTCATTGCAACTGATTGACAAATTGCCCTACATCGACGTAAGTTAGCACTAATACTAAAACACTGATCAATTCAGTGCTTGTTTACGTCGATGTAGGGCAATTTGTCAATCAGTTGCAATGACCCTTTGTTGGTTTTGTGGTGCATGGTCACATATATGAATTCTACCCTCAAACATATCCCTGACCTTAATACTAATCCTCAAATCAAACTAAACTTGAAACCTTATCACAACCCTAACCCTAACCCTAAGTCCTTCGAGAAAATAAGACCAGAGCAATTGTCGCAGAAGTGAATGTCTAGTCACCGATTCAGGCGTGTTTTGTTATATTGGATGTCTCAGAAGTGGTGGTTTGAGCTCACATACGGCAAGTGGAGCACATTGATTAGAGAAAAATGAAATGCACTCCCTGCATCTACATATTTTGTTCCTGTATAAAACATCATTTTCAAATCAAGATTTTTGCAGGTGTGTGTTTGTGTACCTTTGTATATGTGTGTGTGTGTATCACAAACAGAGAATCTCTGCATATTTTATTACCCATTGAGGACAGGCTGATTTTGCTACAACACGCATTTCCCATAGACACCTGCTGGAGTATACTCGCGACTTGTCCTCAGCGGGTTAATGTATAAATTCTTATGGATTAAACAGAACTCAACATTGGACACATATTTAGTCCGGAAATGTGACATTTCTGTGCAAATTTTGATAGTGGCTGCATGGCATAACATGCACAAAGTGTATAATTATGACAAGGGAATAAGTAAAGAAAAGGAAATTGTAGGAGTGTTATGATGTTTTGATAGAAATTGCTTCATTAGCAGTTTAGTCGTTTGTCTTTGATATACTTATCTTTATTGGAGTGATGAATGTAATAAGCCTTGCATATTTACCACAATTTCCTATGGCATACTGCCCTCTATGGACAGCTATTAGAAAGGAGTTTTGTTTTTGTTTTTTTGTTTTCAATTTTGTAACAGCAGTACTTCATCTTTGAGGTACTGGTAGGATGTAAATTCCATCTCTATTTCATGGGGTTTCCTTTCTTCTTTTTTTTTTTCTTTTCAAATAAGCATTTTTTGATTGGTTGTTGAAAAATTATTTTCTAGTAACAGGCTTTCAGGAACAGTGTAATCTTTGGAGTGCAGTTGATGTACAAACTATTAGGGGCTTTTAGCAGGTTGAAGGCATTTTTCTTTTTCTTTTTTTTTTTTAAGTGGACTGACTCTATTAAAGCTCTGGTACCAAAATCTATTTGTATGCAGTGCATTACAATAATGTGACATCAAGTAGTCAGTAATATACCAGGGCGCTGCCATTTTTATTTTCTGAAGTGGACTGACTCCAAGCTATTGTACCAAAATCTATTTATATCCAATGCACATGTACAATATTGTGTGACATGAAGTTGTCACTGATTTACCCAAGGATCGAAGTAGTCACTAATTTTCCCAAAGATCTTTGGGCTTGTGTAATGTGGCATTAGAATCTAGTCACTCATTATCTTTCATTTCATGTTGTTGTTTATTTTGTATTAAGTCTCCTAGATACTCAATGTCAGCTATTCTACACAGTTGCATTTCTAAAGTTTGACGTTATCACTTTTTTGGATGACCTGGTCTACGAGTCCATACTTGAAGGAAGTGGGGCTACATTTGAGAATCCTAATCTTAGAGTGACACAGAGAACGGTAGTTTGTATTAAGCCAAAGACTGATGTTTGATCAAGCTAAAAATCACTCTCTCTTTTGTTTTTATTTGCCGCTCCTCAAAGGGGTTATCTTGGTCCTGGTGGACCACTGGTGGGAGAGGACAACTCACTGGAGAATTGCACAGGGGGAGCAGCGAATTACATCGACAAAGTCATACTCACATATGACCACTTATACGCACACGGCACGGCAAGGGTGAGTCCAGGATTGTCTCGTTCTGATCTGACTTGTTGTTATCCTGCGTGTACTTCACTGTCATCGTAAATCTAGCTTCTGGATATTATTTTTCTCATCCTGTCTGAATAGAGTAATGCACACTATTGTGAAAATCTACTTTCCAGAGGGAAGAATGCCATCGAGATGGATTAGTTTCTACTTAATGGCTCTCCTCAAATATTCTCAGGCATACATTGTAGCTCATAAGAATAACCTATCATGCCATTGTGCAATTCTAAATCTAAAAGTTTGGTCATGCCTGAAGCCGAGATTTTGTCTGGAATTTTTTTCTTTTCGATTTTTCTTCAATTTTTTTCAATTTCAAATTTATACATAATTTGGACAATAAAGAAATGAAATGAAATGAAATGAAATTTCTTGAATAGACAAATTGCTGTAAAGCAAACTACCACATGAATTGGTGACACGCCTAAAGTATGCAGTGTTTGATGTGCCATTACTGTGGGTGAAGCGTTAAAAAAGGGAAAGAAAAAAGAGTGATTCCAGAATCTGGACGATGTCATTTTTAACTTTGTTATCACCACCAACAATCTGTTTACACATGTTTACACATGTTTACATGATGTCTTTGGCATTTTAATGTTGTGGTTTGTAGAGCTCATTTATTGCCTTATACTTTTAAGCTTTTGTTTCACAGCATTAGTGGCTGACTTCTTGCCATTTGCGTCGACCCAGGAGAAGCATTCTTAAGTCTTATTTTAGAACAGCGCTTGCAATCATTTCAGCTCAGTGCTGGAGTTCAAACCCTCCTTTCCACTAGAAAGGTGTTTTGATGCAAATCTCTGACGTCCAGCTGAGTTTCTCTTTACCAAACCATAGACTTGCCTGCCCCAGAAAATAACAGGAACTCATACTCAGCAGGGAGGGTGCATCCATGTGTGAAATAAACTCCCAAATGATCTCCTCATCAGGGCATAGAACCAGAACTTTGTTGAAACTTTCAAATCGGCTGACATCTCAAGTGCCTGATCAAGAAGAAATTCTACTCCCTGTTTGACATACATGTACATTTTTTGAGATGGTCTATTAGTTGAGGCAATGTTGTCCCATTGATGATGAAAGTAGCATAGCAACATTCGATATGCTCAAAAGCAAATCTTTGCAGGGAATGTAACATGTTGAATTAGAATATCCGTAATTTGCTTTTCTCTGTGCGCTAACAAATTGCTCGGGTAAAATGTTGTTTAATGATTTCCAACAATAGCAGATTGAAGCTAATACATGTACTGTTCTAATGTAACCCAAAGTTTATGTCTGAAAATGTGTGTAGTTGAAGGGATAGTAAAGTATTTGTTGAGATGAGGGATTCAGCTTTTAACTTTTTGTTAGATACTTTTCATTTCAAACGAATTTTCATCAAATAAACTTTCATATTTCACAAGAGGTCTCTCATTATCTCACAAAAAAAAAAGATAGTTGGAAACCTGAATTCCCATCTTAACCAAAACTATACCATTCCCTTAAGCTGTTTAGATATGCTTGATATCAGAGTGTTACCAACTATGTTAAAAGGACGTCCATGAATGGACATTACTGCTGTAGTCAAAGTGTCATGTCATTCTCTTGTGCCACTAATTCAGGTGGTCTATCAAACAGTGGTCGCCCATGACCCCGAGGGAATTCTGGGTACTTTGACCTCAATCTTCCTGGCCTTTCTCGGACTGCAGGTGAGTTGTATCTGTATGTCTTTCAATAACAGGGAATGTACGTATCGAGTGGTGCATAACATTCAGGGTGAAGGCTGACTATCCCCACTTTCATGAGTTGTACATATTGCAAAGTGCGGGTCAGCCTGGTTCCTGCATGTAGAAAGCATATTAACCCGTTCCTTACGGGAACCTGGTATACCAGGTTCCCGTGGGAGCAACTGATATATGGGAACCTGGTATACCAGGTTTCCAAGATGAAGACAAGAGTGTCTGCTTTCGTGGCCTAAATTCATGCTTCTTTGTGTTATAAAGTCCCCCAAAATGGGTTTGATAAATAGGTTAGAGTTTATTCTATCAGCACTTGTTCTCTTTCTGTTGTAAGAATTTGTATATCACAGTATTTTTTACCTTTATTCTGATTTAGTTTGCCCTTGCTCTGCTACAGAACTCGTATGAACAATTACATTAGCGATCAAAGCTGATCACAGTAGATATCTTAGTTTGCTGACCCCAGTCATCGCATTCTGGTGCCTGATTTGTGTAGAACAAAAGAGTCTGTGAGCCCATCAGCGCACGCTCTATTCATACATCGCACCCGATCGATATTTCTACTGTTCAAGGGCACATGTAGTTGACCGTGGGGAGGGGATGCATGCACCGCTTGACTGCTTTCGCACAGATAGATTAGCAAACTGTCCATTCTCTGTCGACAGGCAAAAAGAATCTAGTTTGGGGACATTGAAGGTATTTAGAGAATTGCAGAAGGAAGGGATTAAAAATTAGTACAATTGTTCCTAAGAAGTTGTATGATGTACATATTTACCTGTTATTTGATAGTGAGTTTGTGCATCCTGCAAGCAAAACTAGCCTCTCCATAGATCAGGTAACACACAAAAAACAATCAGTTGATGGTGATTGTGGTGGGGATTGTGATGATGATGATAATAGTAATAATAGTAGTAGTAGTAGTAGTAGTAGTAGTAGTAGTAGTAGTAGTAGTAGTAGTAGTAGTAGTAGTAGTAGTAGTAGTAGTAGTAGTAGTGATAATGATAATAATAATAATAATACATAATACTTGTAATGCACTTAATACAGTGTTTCTAAGCGCAAATTATAGATGATGATGGTGATGATTTTGATGATGGCAGTGGTTATAGTGATGATGTGCTGCTGGTGGTGATAGTGGCAATGGTGAAAGTGATGGTGGTGATACTGGGTGATGATGATTGTTATGATAATGGTGGTGGTGATGATTTCAGTGATTGTGGTAGTGGGGATTTTACTGGTGGTGGTGATAAATTTGTTGGTGGTGGTGATAAATTTGTTGTTGGTGGTAGGGATTTTGTCGGTAGTATTGACATTGATGATGTGATATTGGTGTGGATGATTTTGACGATTGTGGTGATGGGGATTTACTGTTGGTGGTGGTGATAAATTTGTTGGTGGTGGTGGGGATTTTGTTGTTAGTAGAGACATTGATGATGATTTGATGATGTGATATTGGTGTGGATGATTTTGATGATTGTGGTGATGGGGATTTTACTGTTGGTGGTGATAAATTTGTTGGTTGTGATGGGACCTTTGATGGAGTTGGTAATTATTTCAGTGATTGTGGTGGGACTTTGTTGTTAGTGGTGGTAGTAATTTGATGATGTGATATTGGATGTGGGGACTTTGATGGTTGTGATGGTGCACCTCCTGGTAGTGAAGCGATGATTGTAGTAGTACCCGTGTAATAAAGTTGGCCGCAACCATTCACATAGGACTGTTATTCCCTGACATTGCACTAAATTAATCCTGTGAGTACCACTGGTGGTGACACAACATTTGCTCCTGCGAAAACTGCTCCCGTCTTATTTTCTCCAAGGACTTAGGGTTAGGGTTAGAGTTGTGGTAGGATTTAAAGGGGAAGGCTAGTAACTGATCAGTGGGAATCAGTGGGAATGCTGGGAGATGATTGTTCCAATCCTTATGGGATTCATTCAAGAGTTCATTGTATATCTAATGTTGTGTGAAAATGATTTGCTTCAGAATGGTGTCATATTCAAGTAATGTGCAGTTTAATGCTTCCAGGTTAGCGTCCCTGGTCAGTGACGGAGCATTAATCTGCACATTACTTGAATATGAGACCGTTCTGAAGCAAATCATTTTCACACAACAATAGATATACAATGGACTCTTGAATGAATCCCATAAGGATTGGAACAATCATCTCCCAGCATTTCCACTGATTCCCACTGATCAGTTACTAGCCCTCCCCTTTAAGGTTTAGCTTGATGTGAGGATTAGGATTAGGGTTTATAGGCTGTTGTTTTTGGTTCGAATTTATGTTTGGCTTAGTGTGCAGATATTTCATGGGTGCAATTGAGGCAGGAGCAGATGTCACGAAACCACCGCTAGTAACTCTCTTGCATGCAATCTCAGTGGCATTTTGAGAGGTACATGTAGTCCTGAGAGAGGGATGCACATTCTTGATCTCAGCACCAGTGACCGTTCTAAAAACAAAAACTGTTTTGACATATTAAAATGACAACCCATAAGATTTCAGAGTTTCTCCCAACTCATTGTTAGCGTAGATCATCCCAGACGATTGGCAGTATGGGTTATGATGTGGAAATCCATCCCCAGTAAACTGGATGTAGTTGTAGATTAGCAAGCCTACTCAGGCGTAGCAATGTGCCTCTATCCAGCAGGAAGGCCATGGTAACATCAGTGGTATGGGGGAGGTAGTTTTCATAGGTCATTTCTATTCATTGACCCTAAGTTTTCAGACATCTGTCCCAATGGCAAAGAAAGCAAAGTCAGGGTTGAAGGTAACAGAGATCAGAGAAGGGCTCAAAATTCATCTTCCACGATGTAGAAATTTGTGTGCAGTATAATGAAAGGGTCTATCAAGGAACTTGTATGGCTGATGCCATTTGCTGGGGTGAGCAGTTATTTTGGAGTATTTTGAGATCGAAAGCATAGAAAAGTTTTGATTGTAGAACTCAACTTTTATCCCTGAATGAATGATCTACCTCCCTCTCCATCAAGTAGTGGCCAGATAGAACGTTATGTAATGATCGATTGTGCCAGTATCCGAGCAGTAGTACTTCCCAATAACTGCAGCACATCCACTCTCAAGGGGAAAATCTCAGGATGCTGCTATGTCCCAATTTGCAATTGATTTTTGATCAGATCAATGGGATATGCTCTCAGAATGCAATTCTGTTAGCATACTATCTTGCCTAATATTTGACATTTTAGTTGTTAACCAACTGAAATCATGTCATCAAAGCGTTATTTCACACATTGCTGTAATGTGCATATTATGATTCTATATTTCAGAGCAAAAATCAGCAGTCTCTGCAGGCAAATGGAAACTGTCTACCTTTAAAAAAAATGTTACTACCATGATGGGGTATGAGTCAGGGAACGAGAGTAAAAGAGCCAGTACAACCTTGAATGTAACCCAATCCACAAAAGAGCCTGCAATAGTACCTTTGAAAGGGAGAGATGCATTTTATGGGTATCCAAGAATGGTTGGAAAGAAAATAATAGGCCTGAACTTTTGAAACCACATTACCCAAATTTTCTTTATATTTTCCAATCTTATTGATGATCTCTATACGTGCTGATGTATTCACGCATTTTTAATTTTTTTTAAATGGCAATTGATCAGACTTTTCCGCGAGTTGTTGATTTATGGTTTTCTCATCATGGTGATAACTGCAATAACAATAACAAATATAAACGTGAAGGAAAAAGTGTGACTTCTCAAGCAGAGATAGTTGAAACATTGCTCGAAATGAGATTAAATCTCTCAAGAAAGTACTACTTTTCCAGGGATTTGAGTAGGAGACCCATTAGCTTGGCATTGGGGCTCGACTACTTGTAGTCACTTGACATTGTAACATCAGTGTGTTGGCCTGGGACAGTGCACATGGGACATAGCTTTTTCTGTTCATTTCTTGTTACATTTCTTGTTATGTTTACGATCAAAAACCTACTTGCAAAATTCCAAAAGTAAAACCAGGGCAGAAATGTCAGCATCTACCTACAAGAGTTGAAATCATACTTATGATATTCCAAGTAGTCCCTTGTGTAAACAACAACAGTATTAGAGCCCTCCCCCCTCCCCCCCACCCCCCCCCCCCCCCCCCCGACCTGCTCACAAAGCATAAAGGGGCCTGAAGCGATGGTATACAACTTGTAGTGTTGGTTGAGGTGAGGATTCTGCTTTGATTTTTTGTAAAATACGTGTACTTAGAAATCATTCTATGAAATGTCAGAGAGCATACAATTCTAAGAAGAATTCAAAGTTTATTTGATGAAAATCTGTGGATGAAGCAAAGCTGCCATATTTAAGAAATCTTTATGAATCTTCCATGTAGAACAGAAAAGATAGGCTAAATTTAATGAGTAAGTAGATTGGTGACTGTACTTTCAAGTTTGTTCATGGCAGATCCAGGAGTGGATGGGGGGGGGGGGGGGGGTGTTTCAAGATGGGGCCCTATTTTTCTCATTTTAATCTTCATAAAAAGGCATGGTCAGATTTTCACTTCATTTGACAGGTGTTATCGATAGAGTATAGAAAATATGTGACCCGCTGCAACAAAAGGATCCTAAAGTTGCTGACAGCTGAGCCAAGAAAATCGAGTTTGAAGTCACGTCATCAAAATTGGTCAAAACAATTGAAGTTCTGTTTTTTGCATAATTTTGTAGACTAATGATTTGTCTATCATCTGCCAAAATTTCGAAGCTTAATGATCAAAGGAAAAGCAAGAAATCAGCGTTTTTCTGGGCCATGATTTTCCGACTTTCAACGTAACAGAAACGTGTCCGAAGATTTGGATTTAGTGCCGCAGCTAGACTCCACCCCTAGCAATGAGGGAGTGATCTTATTGGTCAGTGCGTGGCATCCTGTTTACTGATTGGTCGTGCGTAGACCGCTGGCGCTAAGCTTGAATGAACATCGTGGAGGTCGCTAGGAGCATGCCTTCTATTGTCAAGCGGTGAAAACTGTCTCGCCTCCCTTGATCATGATAGCGTCGGAAGGAAACCTTTGAAGGCGTTTTTCTTGAAACTCTGATTTCCTCAACTATTTGACATGCGCTAATAAAATCATTGATATCTCCGCAACCGAGTACTTTTATGAGTTGTGTTATATATGAAAGTAAAGTAGAAGAGTAAGGGAATAACATCATGCCATTTTCAGAAAATTGTCCTTCCCCGACTTTCGAATCCTTTTGTTGTAGCAGGTCACCTATTTGTCCAAATGGGCACAATTCTTTCCTTGGGGTCGCTCAGGAACACAATGCCCCAGGGGGTGGTGGAGGGTGGGTGGGGAGGTAGAACCAAAGCCCTCAAATTATTGAAGCTCCACAAATCTTCCTTGTTAAGAACTAGAAGTGATAAGCTAAGTAAGTCCTACAGTGTGTGAGTATTTAAAGTAGATTAGTGACTGCAGTTTTAAGTCTGTTCATGGCAGTGATGACAGTTCCAGCACATTTTCTTCTTGAAAACACATAGTCAAATTTGTCACCAAATTTGATGCATTACCACAAGAATTACAAAACTTAACGCAAGAAACCCAGAGCCCCCTGATTCAAAATGTGAAAAAAAGGAAATATATATATGTATATGTTTAAAACCAGAAATATCCTGAGTAAACATATTTTCAAGGTTGGTAGATCCAGGGGTTGGGTGGGGATGGAATGGGACAGGGGGCAGTTTTTACATTTTAGTCTCTCTTTTTTTTAACTGCATAGTCAAATTTTCTAAATGCAGTGTAGTTGGCAGGCATTTTTACCAGTGTGATGGAATATGCAAATAGATGCCATGCCTAATTGAAGCCCTAAAAGCTGCCCCCCTCCTTCTGCCCCCAAGTTTGCAATGTTCTCAGGTTGTAGTCTGCAAGAGTGTTTCGAACTTGCAATGCTCAGGTGAGGATGAGACTCCCATGTCTCTTGTTATTGTCAATGAACTATGAAAGACAAAAATTGAAGGATTATCTGGCATCAACAGAATGGCATAAAAAAAAGCAACAACAACCAAACACAGACAGAATGCAGACAAACAACTCCCCCTAAAAACAACAAAAACTCAAACAACATACAAACGACCCTCAAGACCTCCTATGAAGCTGCTCAGATTGAAAATCTGAGGACAGTTTCGGGATAAACACCAGTTGATTGTGCATTCTCAAATTCTAAAGCTGAATTGAATTGAATCTGATGATCTCAGACTGGAAGGGCATTGCGGTGCAGTGGAGCATGCTGTGGTTTCTTGAGTATCAGCACTCGTGTTCAACTCCTGCTCCTTTTGTGTTCTTCTGAAGACTAGACGTGTCACTCACAATGTAACACTTGACCCAAGAGTGGAATTGGTGCCTGGTGATCAAACGGTAGAAATGATAATGATAGTTAATACTGGCAAGGCCCAAGGGCAGCAGTGGGATCAGGGGGGCCTGAAGGCTGGTAACGTGTTTCGACTCTCGTGTAATCGTGCAATCTGTGCTGTGACCTTTTGACACCAAAGCCCCTTCGTAAAATAACACAAGAATGCTGAAGTGAGGTCATTGCGTTGAAATATTTCTATGCTTGAACAAAAGAAAAGGAACTGCTAGAAACTCAGACATACCCCTCATACCCCTGTAATGGACCTTTTTCATTTTCTAATGAGACCTTGTCTGAATATGTTGGTGTAGTGTGCAAATATTTTCAAGTGTCATTCCTTGCAAAATGGTTTGACAGTGTCAAATGGCATTTATGAAACTTTTGCAAACTTTGCAAGAATGTCCGCTTCTGAAAAAAAACTACTTTAAAACCAGAAACTTTTGTGTGCACAAATTTTGCGAGGAGCCAAGATTTGTGAAAGTTATTGGATGTAGAAGTTTTTGTCTTCACAGTGCATTGAATGCCAGTCGGAAATTGGCAAAAGTTTCATGCCGCGAAAAAAAAAAAAACGTGGCCTCAAATTCCTCAAAGCTTCATGCGGGGAAAAAAGGCCATCGGCTCATAATTCGTGAAAGTTTCATGTCGTGAATATATCTGGTTTTACACTTCATAGTACCATGATTGTATGTGCCACTTCATTCTAATTGTCTTTTCTATCCCAATCTTTTTGGTGTTCAGCATTCTGTTCAGAAGGAAATCCACAACTGAGTTCATGTCACCCAGAAATCTTCAATAATGCTCCCAGATTAGTCTGTGAAATACTGTTGTTGTTAGTTTTACTTGTCTTGCTTACAATGTATTACATGCTTGAAGGGGGGGGGGGGACAGAAGAGATAGAGCTTTTTGGTATGTCTTGTTTCGGAAAGAAATAACATTTGACCCACTATCAAGAAGTTACAGAGAACAAACTTTGTTGATGACTCTCCATACTAATAAAGGTATGCAGGATGGGATAGCTGTATCGGAATGTGTGTTATAAATGGTTGGAATAGATTGATGATCCAGTTTTTATTTTGTTTTTTTTCAGATGATAAAAAAATAATGTTTTTCCATATTGAAGGAAATATTTTATGCATGTGAGTAAATCTTATCCTTGATGTGTCTTGTGCCCCAATTTCATGAAGAAGTTTGCAATTATTGTATTAAAGTTGCTGCAGTAATTGCAGTTACCTCGGCATCAGAATAGATACTGACAAGTGATTGGCTTTCTTCTGATGGAAATATATTGCAGGCGACTTAAATGAAGGATCACCTGTGAAATGATGCAACAATCAAAAGGTTTGAGCCCTTTCTCTTGTAAAATCACCCCTGGATGCCTTGCTAGGTAACTCTCCCACGATACGGGCTTATACAAAATCACATGGCTCGCCATTTTTTGACAGCTCACCGAGCAGACGTGCCTGGATCCAGGGTCACAAAGCAAGGAGGGGAGAGAGATTGGTCATTCAATTGGGTATCCCTGATGATAACCACAAGATCAAAGAAAAGCCACAAAAATGACCAAAGTCACGACTTCTGCGAATTCCAAAATTCATTCAAAAGTCATTCAAAACAACCCATCTGTCAGGAGGCAGAACAAACAAAAGGAAGAAAAAGCAAAAAAAAACCAAGAAAATTACACTCTTTTGAAAGTGTTTCTATCACAGACAGACCAAAAATACGAGGCTTTGATTGTGAGAGGGCTCTTCGTCACCCAAGTGCATGTCAGTACTGTAGCATGTGACGTCTGCATGGTTTTTCCATGCACAAAGGATGTGTCCATGCACAAAAAAGAAAGAAAGAAAGAAAAAAGAAAATTTCTGGTGATGGCCTTTACACAAATCATGCAGCTAGAGTGTGAGGACAAAAGAGAGTGCATGCTTAAAGCGATGAAATGTATATTTTTTCTCCTTTGGTATTGTGCTCACTGGCTTGTCTCATATACAGGGTTTGCTGTTGGAATTCTGTTATTGATCTTTGTGCAAGCAGTTGTGTGTATCAAGGTACAATAGATGATAACATGCAAGAGATGTAACTGCGCACTTGGGTAACTCCTCTTTTGTGTGTATGGAGCCTCCAAAATTTGCAGTACATTGGTTTGTGCAAAAGAATTCAAGCAAACATTTCATTGACTAGTTGTGTGCCTTATATTTGTTAATGGCCTAGTAAACCACAAATGGTTTTCAGCCCACCTCCCTCCCCCTGCGACCTTCGGGTTGTTGTTGCTGCTGTTGTTTCTTTGCAGTATGTGTGTGTGTGCGTGTGCGTGGGAACAAGTTAGATTTTACATGCGACGCTGGCCAGAAAAAATGATTTTTTTAAAGAGCGTTTTTCAAAGTACAAAAACTGTAACATGGAACTGTAACTGAAACTGTAACCTGGAACAAGCTAATCCCAGGCAAACGTTTGATTATAATAGAAAATGATAATGGTAATGAGTACAAGCTGGTGACGGATTGGGACAAAGTTTATACCAAAAAAAAAAATGTCTGTACATGTAGAAGGGGGACTGCAGTAAAAGGAATCTCTTGAATGAGCTGTTTCTCAAGTGTCTCTGTGAGATGTGTGCATGTGTCTCTGTATGCATCATCTGTGACCCCGTTTACAGTGCGGGGCCGGGCTTGGCCGCGGCAGAGCCCGGCCTCAATTGCACGGCCGAGCCTTGCAATTTTGTCCGTTTACACTGCTGGGCTTGGCCGCGCTTTTAATTCAAACCTTTCAATATTTTGTCGTAGTGGCGCTCTGCTTGTAAACAAACGCAATTTGGTATTGTCTGGTTTTCAGACCCTTTGCCAACTGAATTCTGTGGCGACGAAGTCGCCGTTAGGGCAAAGGCCTTTGCCGAAGGAAAAAAATACTTTGCAGGACAAAACCACCTTAAACTATACTAGTTTTCGACGTTTAGGGGGTTAATATCCTGAATAGGGAAATAGTACAGGCAGAGGGTTTGGAAGCCAGACTAAAATTGGCCGCGCATTTGGCCCAGTTTGTGTTTACACCAAGAAAAGGCCAGGCTCGGCCGCGGCTCGGCCACGGCCGAGACCACTTCCAGAGCGTGGCCGAATTGGCCTCGCATTTGGCCTTTTGCGCGTTTACACTGAAGCGGGGCTGGGCTCGGCCGCGGCCGAGCCTCGCACTGTAAACGGGGTCTCTGTGTGTATATACTTATATGTATGTGCATCTCCGTTTACATCTTTCAAACAGTGACCGTTATAGAATGGGTAGCGAGAATCCTGCGATCTCATTGGTCGAGAGCTATGTGTTTATTTATACTGGCCGCACGCTGAGTCACAGTGGTAAACATGTTATCGCGCACTCGTAGCAAGAGTACACACACTTGTAACAAAGATTTGCGCATTAAGCAAGCGTTCACGCACTCATTACGAGACGCCTATTGGCTAAAACAACCACGCATCAGTTTTTACTGATGCACGGTTAACCATGTGTCCTGTAAAAACTGATGCATTTTCTTCGGGCTCTCGTTTATGGCAAGCCAGAAGGAAATACATCCAGTAAATTTGTCATCGGGTAACACGAAAAAATGGGGTTTTGGCAAGAAAAGAACCCATTCTATAAAACAGATGACGCACGTGTCTTTTCGTGCATCAGTTGGAATATAGTGTGCATGCGGTAACTATGGAATTTAGCCTAAACCTACTCGGCAAGGTTAAGCATTCCATAGTTACCTTATGCACACAATTCCGACTGACGCACTCAGACCTGTGCGTCATTTGTATATTATAAAATGGGTTCAAGAATGTAGCCAATTGGAAGCGCTGAAATGAGTCACGTGTGCGTGCATTAATTTCTTAGTAAATGCACTAAGAAGAGTCTCTCTTCCACCTCCCTGGCCTGACGTACGTCACAATGTTTACACTAGCAGTGCGCACTCAATCAGTTGTTACAAGTGCGTCACGCGCTACTATACGCGCTGTCAATCCTGTAAACAACTTCTAGTTCTGGCCGCGGGCTGCCACACAACAACCAGCAGCCTTTCTTGTGCATAACACGTGGCGTACGTATACTCTTATAAGTACGTACAGTACTTATGTGCGGGATTTCCGAGGCGACGTGCGTAAATGTTTGGGACGAACATCTTCGGACCTCTTGACTTTTGAGCGAGTGCTACATGTAGCTGACTGGTATTGACCCACAAAGGTACGTGAATAATGCTGTTAGTTTTCGACCCATTTTATAAAACAAATGATGCACAGGATTATTTCGTTGCGCCTCGTGCATGTCGCACCATTGTCAATATTCTTGAGCGCGCCGCACCTTCACTAACACACTCTATCCTGTGCATCATTTGTATATTAAGAACTGGAAGATGCTCTTTCTACACATGTGAGCCACTATCTTCCTTCGTAGCTGTCGAAATCAGGAAGGAGGGAAGGAATCACATAAAAACGGACTTAGCATTGACCAGATTGGCTTAATTGTTTCTTGCAGAAATTGTTTCAGGCCTTGGTATGAAAGCCCAAATTTCAGAGTAACCGAGAAAGTTTGGTAGTCTCATTGAACATTTGTTACATGTAGCTGTTGGGGGTCGCAGTATTAAAGGTGTTAGGAACCAATTAAACTTTTTATTGTGTTCGTTGTTGTTGTGATGTACTCTGGCTTTAATAGTGAATAATTATATCTTCCTCATTATTCTGCTAGATTCTGCTCCGTTTTGCTGTGGTTTTGAGAGTGACAGGCATTTCACTGTAGTTAACTCTCTGTAAAGGCCTATGTAGCATATAGGACTTGCATCAGCAACTGTGCTTCTGTTCCGCCGTGGCAGTCATGCGGGTAGAAATTTCTGTTGGTCTATAATGTGTGTGCACCAGCCCTTGGACATGTTGAACTGGGCAATGAAAACCAACGACTGTAACTTGCTGATGTAGGCGTAGGTGTGTTGATGTGATGTCTTATTGTTATTAAATGGGATTCATCATGTGATTGCATTTTTAAACTCTATTCAGTGAGCTGCACCCTCTTATTATTGCATTAATGCATCTGTGTTATGTTCTCTTCTCATTGTTGTGCAAAGGAGGAAACTCAACATATTTTTTGATGATTTTTTAATGGTGTCAGCTGGCGGTCATTCAAGTGTTGAAGAAATGAACCCATTGAGCCTCAGAAGCCATGTTTCTGTGGTGGGTGCTGTACGTTTGAAGGGGGGGGGGTGTGGGTCTTTTTATGTACTGGATAATACTACTTAGGTGAATTAAAGTATTTCACATAGAAGAATAAAAAGCTCTCCTGTATTTGAGGTTTATTCTGGATCACTGCCACAATTGTTTGTTTAAAAAGCAAAAGTTACCTGAACATGGTTCTTGCAAAATGATCAGATATTGTCAAGTATCTTGATGGAGATAAATTGAGATTTTGATGTGTGTGGTTTTTTTTTTTCTTGAGAGATTGATAATAATCTTATGGAATGTCTTCATGTTACATGGTGTATTTGTTTTCCTGTTTGTATTTTGATACTTTCGTTATGTTCTACTTTAAGTGGTAATTATTTCACATTGTAATCCAGTTAGAAGCAGATGTTGGGCTAATGTGCAATCTGAAGTCCATTCCATCACTCTGTGTCCACATGCCCAAAACTTGCTCAGCTGTATTGGTACACACGTCAGCTTAGAGACTTGCGGTTAGATTTGTCAGAGAAGGATAGGGACGGTGGAGAGGACATAAATATTCTTATTTGTCTAGGACAGCCTCTCCAATATGAAACCTGTTCAATGACAGAGTTTATGGCATCATCAATACCCCCAGCAAGCACTCAGTGGTCACAGTTGTGTCGATAGGGGCACGGGGGTTAAAGGGCAATTTCACCCAAATATATGTGTGGATTGAGCGAATGCAGCAATATAATAGAAGAAGACATTAGTGAAAGTTAAAAGATAATCTGACAATCCAATCAAAAGTCATCCATTTTCAAAGTTTCAGTACTGCCATCGCTGGATGAGAAGACTACAACAGTTTGTGTGCCGTCACTGCAGGAGAGTGATATATAAAGAAAGCATAAACAGAATTCAATGTATTTTCATATTTTGTTGCAAAGTGAAAGAGTGCTTGGGGAATAATATTGTCCTTCAACATGTGTCAGTAGCAAGTCCAGGGAATGTGAACTTTTCCACAAAAAGATGAATTTTTGTGGAATTCTCTTGAAATACAAGTTGTACATGTATTTTCCCTATATCATTGCACATGCGTGACATCACAAGTGTAGTAGTCCTGTCATCCAGCCATGGCAGCGCGGAAATGTTGAAAGATTCAAAACTTTGAAACTGATTGTCTTATTTTCCTCAAACTTTCACTGATGTATATATAATGTATTCTTCTAATATTGCTGCATTTATTCACTCCACATGCATCTTTGGATTAACTTGTTCTTAAAAATATCGCAGTAGGATCTACGTTGACAGGCAGGATTAGAATATACGACCTTGTGGTGTAGGTTTCAGGTGTCGCCTTCCATACCACAGTGCCTCCATTGGTTATCTGCATTCATCGATGTATGTCAGTTTGCTTTGGTAATGCATGTAATGTCATGAGGCTTTGAACGTAACAAGTGTAGGGAAACTTTTTAATCTGATAATGCCTGATAAGCCATGATTTAATGGAAGAGTGATGTCCTTGACTTGTTAAGTCAGCATTCATGTCAAGAGATGCAGTAGTCTCCACTTAATCGGGTAGTGTCTGGCAGTGCAAGAGGTGCTCCTTTCCCGATTAAGCGGAGTAACTGATTTAAAGGGAAAAGTATGTTCATTCAGTCACAAAACAGGTACCACACACTAATCACACACCTCTCTGCATCAGACACACCGCACAGTATGCCACTTATGGCCACAGCTCAGTTAAAGTTACACAACATCCTTCATCAGTGTCTACAACATAATTTTGCAAACCATCTGCTGCATGCAGCCCTACCCTGGGTCCTCTTCAAGCCCCATGCACACTCCTAAACATCTGTCATTTAAAACTAGATTCCTATGCATATGCAGCCAAATGCTGCAGCAATTCTCCTACATCCCCATGTATTTGACATTGACCATAATTTGCACCAAAAAGACCCATGTCTGGTTCTGTTAAAAAATCAATTATTTTGGTAGCAAAATCACCAAAAATTTTACCCTTGTGTTAAAATCAAGAGCAGAAACTCACCAGTTGAAGATATTTTATAACAAAATTATTAGCGGGAAAGTGATATTGTAACAGAACCAGACACAGTTCCTTTTGGCACACCATAGCAAAAACCTGGATTGTTGCTGTTACTGTGCTACTTGTAGGTGTGCGGAGGACTTAAGCGGTACCCAATTAAGTGGAGAGTACTGTACTCTCTTTTGTGTTAACGCTTCTCTCCCAAAACACTGAAAGAACTCAAACAGTTCTTTTTAGTACTCAAGAACAGTGTTGGAGTAATGATATCCCCCAATTTGTGTATTTTTCTTTGCTTATTTCTTTTTCTCTTTTAGGCCGGCAAGATTTTCCACTCGTTCTCGTACCCAAGAGATAGAATCCTCAGATTCCTCGGCTGGTGCATCGTATTAGTAAGTTGCAACCAACATTTGCTTTTAAAAAAAGCAGCCAAAGAAGAAAAACTTGTGTGTACATGTATGTGTACACAGTGTAATAATGAGTGTATACACATACTTTTATTATTAAAGCATCCATAGATATGAGCTTAATAGGTATTTGCTCACATCCCCTTCATTCTTTTTTTTCTATTATTTTATATTTTGGGTATCAAATATTGTTTTTGTACTATGGTAAAGGATATAGTGACAGTGATATGGAAAGGAGGACAATTTTCATTTCAATCTTATATAATTCAAACTGTCACATTTCATGGAGGTTTGCTAGTGTGATGCATGTAATTGTCATTGGATGTATGCATAGTGCTGTGTTAATTTCTTTACCAGGGACAATTGATGTAACATATGATATACAGGTATATGTGCATTTATAGGAATCATCCTAGCAGAAGCCTATAGGTATATATTTTGCTTTTAGTACCAGTCCCATTTCTCCATTTGGAAAGATCACACAAAGGCTGCACCACTTGTTATTCCTCTTTTAGAAGTACAGACTTTGTATTTGTTGTTTTCCCAATTTCATATTATGTGGAAAATAATTTATCAAAAATATAAATAACGGGCAATGATGCTCATATTCTCGTTCCCTGTGAAATTGTTGCTTCAAATCTCAGTGGTAAATGTGACCTGCCACAACAAAAGGAGTCAAAAGTCGCTTAACGGCTTATCTGAGAAAATGAAGTTTGAAGTCAGATCATCAAAATTGGTCGAAACCATCAAATTTCTCTTGTTGGCATAATGCTGTAATCTAATGTTTCATCTATCATTTCCTGAAATTTCGAAGCTAAATGATCAAAGGAAAGGCAAGAAATTGGTGTTTTTCTGGGACATGATTTTCTGACTTTCGACGGGACAGAAACATGCCCGAAGCTTTGGATTTAGCGCTGCAGATAGACTCCGCCCCTAGCAACGAGGGAGTGATCTTATTGGTCAGTGCGTGGTATCAAGGTTACTTACTGGTCGTGGGTAAACCGCTGGCACTAAGCTTTAGTGAATATCGTGAAGATTGCTATGAGCGGACCTTCTATTGTCAAGAGGTAAACTGGAATACCTCCCCTTGATCATGATTGCGTGAGAAAGAAAACTTTGAAGGTGGTTTCCTCAAAACTCTAATTTCCTAGACCACTCAACGTGGTCCCATAAAATCATGATTATCGCTGCAACCGAGTACTTTTATGAGTCGTGTTGTATGTAATTAAAGCGGAAGAGTAAGGGAATAATGTTGTGTCATTTTCAGAAAATTTACCTCCCTCGACTTTTGGATCCTTTGTTGTAGCAGGTCACAAATGATTTCTCAACTTTGTTATCTTAAGTCCCTCGTCTAGACATAAGTGCACCAGTATTCCCAATCTTGGAATTCTATCATTCTTCAGTATGTTCCATGCTGTACAAATTTACTGAACTCATGTCTTTTGTTTTGTTTTGGTTTTGTTTTTTGTTTGCTTATCATTTCTCATCTTCAGGGTCTAATTGCTGGCATTTTGTGCAACTTTTCCAAAGAAGATGGAGTGATACCTGTGAACAAGAATCTGTGGTAATTTTTTATTTTTTTTACAAGAATTGCGAATTTGTGCTTGGTAGAGAAACAGTTTTTGCAGACTAGCACTTAAATCGTTGATTTCGACTGCTGTTTTAGATGAAGTAATGCCCCGGCCGTGATGGTAGTGCAAACATTGTACTTTGAATGGCACACAATGCAGAAAACTGCTTTTTCCTCCTTATTCGAGCAAGTTATCAATTACAGTACTGTCCACTTTTGCCCTGGTTTGATATATGATGGCAGTCCATGAGTGATATGACACTATTCAGCATTAAAATGTTTGTTTCATGCTAGAGCACATTTCTGCCATTCCAGTCCAGATGTAGAACAAAGAGACTTCATGTTCAGTCAACGACTGGATGATTTTTGATGTATTGTCACATCACACTGGTTTTCCATTCAGAAAGTGATTGCCTTCCTGTGCTACCCTCTGATCCACAGGGGTCTAATAGTGCTCATTTTGGGCCATATGCGTAAAAACTAGCAATTACTTGTGCTAGCCTTTTGCTTGAATCCTTATGCATAAAAACAAGCAATTGCTTGCAAGGAAAATATTTTGTTAGCAAGCACTAGCAATTGCTTGCTGCCTGCAAACAAACCCTCCAAACCCTCCAAAATCAAGGATTTTGTTTAATGATCATCTTCTCGAGAACCAAAAGTGAGAGAGCTAAGTTAATGCTATGAGTTAGTGCATTAATGACTGTAATTTCAGGTGTGTTCATGGTGGATCCAGGGGAACGTGGGGGCTAAGAGCTGGGGGGGGGGGATCTAAATTAGGGCCTGAATTGTATATTTTCATCCTCTTCTTGAGAAGGTGTTGTCAAAGTTTCACCAAACTTGGCAGGTATTATCGCTTGGGTGAGGTATGTGTGTGTGGTTGGGTTGGGGGTGGGGGGGGGGGGAGACAGACTAAACCCTCCAAATCAAGGAATCTTTCCAAATCTTCTTCTCTATGAGCGTAGGTTATAAGCTGAGGTTGTGCAGAGTGTAGTTTAGATTAGTGACTGTAGTTGCAAGTTTGTTTGGGACAGAGTGGAGGATACTTAAGTGCCCCCACAGCTGCCTCACCCCCAAATTTGCAGCGTTCACAGGAAGCATTTCAGGTAAACGTGTGATACTCGTGTGAGCGCAAGACCCCACCCCCATCTCAAGATTTACTGTGTATATATAATCTGCCATTGTGTACACAAACTGATGAAGATATGTTTGCTCATCAGTTGGTGTGTTCTGCTTGAGCTGAGATCAATTACATGATGACAATGCTGTCCCACACTCAAACCTGTATTCTATGCAGCTGTAATCAATTCCAGTCGTGTGGAATCAACAATGTGCCAAATGATGACATAAATGGTATCCCGGGGTACCAAATAAGAATCAGCCATGTTGTTGAATTATTAATTTTTTTTTAAAAGGTTGTACCCTGGGTGCCAAAAAGAGGAAATTATTTTGGTGCTGGAGCTAGCGCGCGCTAGCCACTGCACTGCACTGCACTAAAGCACACACTAGTGGTATCGCAGCTTCCATGCACGCATAGTATAACATGCAGTGGCATGGGAATGCTATGTACACGCACACACAGTGCATGCATTTTTCTCTGGCTGTCCTCGAGTGGACGTGAGGTGGCGCTACACAATGTGGTTACCCGGGGTGCTACGGTACCCCGGGGTAACGCGTGATGCATCAATAGAATCTTTGACAGTCACATCATTCATGACTGTGGCCTTGTCAAGTGAGGTATGTCTGTTCTCTCTTGTTTTACCTCACAAGCTATGAACTATGTATAGAAGGTTTATGTGTAGGGGCAGTTACGCTCTGTTAATAAATGGAATTTAATGAAAACAGACAAATGAAAAAAAAAAGAAAGAATAGAATGGTACAGTGTTTATTCCTCCACACCATTAAAGGTAAGGAGTCTCATTTGCAGACCTAATATTTGAGATTCAATGAATCCAGCATTAAATTGAAGAGACTACTTGTTAAGAACTTTTCCCTTAATGAAAAAACTAAAAACTGTCCTTAAAGGTAGGGAATCCCATTTGCATGAGTTGTATAAACACAGTGGAAAGTGGAAGGTAACATTAGTACATTTTTATTGACCGTTAGATTTTGAATTGAATTTTTTTCGGGGCTCACCGTAAATTCCAGTACATTACTAGGCTACCTTTGCAGACCCATGCACTGCATGTGTGTCCATCATGTATATTTTGTGAATAAAGTTCATCAAAACTTACAAACATTTCTCTTGCCACACACTCTATATGTTATTACATCAGCTCTTATACTTTTAGATTTGTGTTTATAGATTAAAAATACAGAAGACTGCAACAAAAAGGCTTAAATGTGGCTGACACACAGAAATACTGGGTAGTTGAGTTTTGTGCATTATTCAAATTGTAGATAACTGTTGACTTCCAAATTTCTAAGCAGTGGCGTTAACAAGTCCCCCGAGGTTCATATTTAATGTTTTGCTGCATTTTGGGAGTTCTGTAAAACGCAACGGTACAATTGAAAGCTCGAGAGGCAATCCCACTCGCCTACGTGTGCTGCGGGCTGGGAGGCGCTGGCGATTCCTTGCTACTGAGTATCCGGCCAGCCGGCCGTAGCCGGGCGGGCTAGATGGCGCGGCGCGGCTTGGGGCGCGTATTGCATTTGTATTCGTATATGTATTGCATTTGAGATCGTTTGCGTATATGTGGTGCATGGTGCTTTTGTAAAAATTTTCTAGAATGGAAAAGACGGCGAGAAAGGGGCCTGGGAGGCCTGCAGGGTCGGCCCTTTCTGAGAGTGCAAGAAAAGAGAGGAAAAAACAACAAGACCGAGAGCCTAAAGTAGTGTGTGTGTGTGGGGGGGGGGGGGGTGGTGGGTGCTTGAGGTGTTCATCCATGTAGCTACAATTATGATTCAAGCAGGCATGCGATGCTAAAATATGTCTGCATGGACCTATCCAGTCCAATTAATGATTAAACTGAATGCTGAAAACACCTGTGAGTATTCAGTCTGGGTTTATTCCAGTTATTAGTGTTAGTTTATTTCAGTTTGTATCTATATTTACATGTATTTACATTTTGAGAATCAACAGTATAGTGATATCATAATGATTTTGCATATGTTGGGTATGACATTTAATAAATAGACAGACTATACACCTGGGCCCCATTTCATAAAAGATGTTAGGATAGCAACTTTTGCTTGAATGTCAACTTCCCATTGCAACAGCCAATCAGGAATGTAGATCCTTGTTGTTACCATGACAATTGCCATTCCAGCAAGAGTTGCTATCATATCAACTTTTTATGAAATGGGGCCCTGGACTCGCGACCTACCCTGCCGGATTGGTTTTCCGCCAGTAAAACTGTGTCATTGGCACATAAGTTATTTGTAAATTATCTGAAAAAAAAAGACATTAATTGGCCTATAAAATCAATGCGATTAATTTTCATCACTATATATGTTCATCGTCATAAAAGTTCTTCCCTTTACTTTCCAATCTCTCACAACAATACCAAGGGCTTTCTTTCCCATTCTTGGGTTTTTGTCCCCGCCGAACGAGTTCGAGCAGGGGACTATGAAGCGGGCTCCGTACGTGTGTGTGTCTGTGTGTCCATCTGTCCGTCCGTCTGTGCGTCCATGTGTGATCAAAATGTTCAAAATGCTACTCCTTCGCCATTTCTAACCCGATTTTGATTCTGTTTGCTTTATATGATAACACTACATGGGAGCTTTGAAATGTCTATACAGAATTTCACTTGTGACCTTTGACCTTGACCTTTGACCTATATTGTACATTTTGCTTCAAAATGCTACTCCTTCGCCATTTCTAACCCGATTTTGATTCCGTTTGCTTTATGTGATGGCACTAGGTGAGGGCTTCAAAACTTCTACACAGAATTTTGACCTTTGACTTCTTTGACCTTTGACCTTGATTTTTGACCTATATTGTACATTGCCTACAAAATGCTACTCCTTCGCCAGTTCTAACCCGATTTCGATTCCGTTTGCTTTATGTGATGGCACTAGGTGAGGGCTTCAAAACTTCTACACAGAATTTTGACCTTTGACTTCTTTGACCTTTGACCTTGATTTTTGACCTATATTGTACATTGCCTACAAAATGCTACTCCTTCGCCAGTTCTAACCCGATTTCGATTCCGTTTGCTTTATGTGATGGCACTAGGTGAGGGCTTCAAAACTTCTACATAGAATTTTGACCTTTGACTTCTTTGACCTTTGACCTTGATCTTTTTACCTATGTTGTACATTGCCTACAAAATGCTACTCCTTCGCCAGTTCTAACCCGATTTCGATTCCGTTTGCTTTATGTGATGGCACTAGGTGAGGGCTTCAAAACTTCTACACAGAATTTTGACCTTTGACTTCTTTGACCTCTGACCTTGATTTTTGACCTGTATTGTACATTTTGCTACCAGGTGCTATTCCTTCGCCATTTTTAACCCGATTTCGATTCCGTTTGCTTTATGTGATGGCACTAGGTGAGGGCTTCAAAACTTCTACATAGAATTTTGACCTTTGACTTCTTTGACCTTTGACCTTGATCTTTTTACCTATGTTGTACATTTTGCTACTAAATGCTACTTCCGGCGGGGACATATATTACGCACCGCGTAATTTCTACTTTTCCTTGTTTAATTTGACGTCACATGCAGGACTCACCTCTATGGCCGTAAATGGGGTGGGGGGGGGGGGGGGGGGGCAATCCGCAAAATGTTCAAACTGCAATGATTTTTTTCTAAGATTTGACACATTTTCACGAGTTCACCCAAAGTTTACACCACATCACACACCCTCCCATCATTATTGGGAAATCCCTCCCCCCCCCCAAAGAAAATCTTACGAACGGCCTTGCTCCCCTCCCCACTTTTAGTTTTAATGCATTATGATACAGCCAATAGATTAGCGTGGAAAGGGACTATTACCCCCTCCCCCTCCACAATAATGCCTTTAGGAATTTGAAATTTCGTCTGTATGATGCTAGCTGACAATAATGGTTCATTGTACAGTTGTATACCGAAATAAACAGTTAAACGATATAATTTTCACCGCTTACTTAGTTCATTTATCGAAGTATTAAGAAACTTTATTATGACTGAATTATGTTTTTTTGAAATTTGATTTGAAATCCTTGATATGTAAGCATCATGTATATTATTTGGTATTGCTTTATATGGAAATAAAATCCTCTGAATTGAATTCAATTTAATTCAATAATGTTCCGATAAATTCTCGCTCGCTCGTTTGTGCGATTTCAGTGTAGGGTATAAAATGTTAATAATTTACAGCACCTATATAGGAGTAAGCAAAGTCGTAGAACCTGCATTGTGGCTCTTGTAATAATATTGTTATCCCGACAGTGACAGTGGAAGTCCGGCAAGGATTTTGTAAAAGCGGGGCCGAATTTTTTTTTTTCTGTCGGCTGCCAAAAAAGTCCCGTCCCGATTTCCTCCTGCGGCCTAAAGAAGTGCCGATTAGCCCTTCCCCGGATCCGCCACTGGATATGAGACGTATCCGGGCAATTACCCCCAGAAGGCAATTACCCCCCGGCTAAATACTGGTTAGTGGTAAGGTTAAGAGTTAAGATTAGGGTTAGGGTTGGGTTTAGTGTTAGGAGTTTGGGTTATGGTTAGGATTAGTTTCAGGATTAGGATTAGGATTAGGGACAGGGGAAGGGTCCGGGGTAATTGCCCATGGGGTAATTGCCCTAGACCCGATATGAGAATGTGAATTCTGACAATGTCAGTACTACAGTATAGTTTGCAAAGTGTTATAAACAGACAAAAAGTCGCGATATTCCATGAATCACTCAAACTTATAGCTTCAGCCTTTCCTTCAGCTTGTCATTCTGACAGTGACCCTCAAATTCGTTATCGCACCGATCTTTTTAGACTGCAATGATTTGACACTCATGAAATTTCCACACACCGAGGCAATATGAAGGGGGGGGGGGGCACATATTCTACAACAATGTGGGACACTGCAAGTTGTGCGAGCGCCGAAGCGGGGAAGTTTTGCATTTTCATATTGAAATTAAGCGATTTGGAGCACAGGCACTTTGGGTGAAATTTTTGAAAAATCTAAATATATCAAATCTGAATACGAAAAAATACAGTGCTTTGAAAATTGTGTGTGCGTGGTAATGTATGTGTATATGCGTATTTATAAATATATATTGAGCAAAGCAAACAGTAAATCATAAATTTTAATCTCGAATTTTCGGAGGCCTCCCCATTCCTCTGGATGATTATTTAAGATCTTTTTTTTTTCAGCCGTTATGGGAAAGGACGCAGCCCCCACTGAATAATTTTATGTGCTTCAAAATGGAAACGTGCATATGATATATGATATCATGATTATGCATAATGTTTATTATAGAACTTACACTTTTTATTCATCATCATGGAAGCGTGCATGACTCATTCATTCAAACACACAAAAGTAGCGATGTATTCTGAGGGATTCTGAGGCTCTCGCTCGCCTTAGCGCAGGGTAAGGATTTAATTATGGAAGCACTCTCTTTTGCTGCTTAGTAAAGATAACATTGATGTGCTTACTTCGATTATTAAAATCATGATTTTCGTTATAACTTATTCAACTTTATTGTATCAAAACCGATTTGTGTTTTGTCTATCAGGCAACCATTATGGGGTCTTGCCGTGTGTGTGTTTGTGAACAAAAATGCTCCCAAACTTGACACACGCACGCTCATACACATCAAACAAAATATTAACTATACTCACACAGACATACACGTACACGCAATGGGCGAATATCCATAAGCACAAAGGCAAAATTAAATGCATAATTATAAAATTATGTAACTTCATGTAGGTTTGTTTTTCACTTTCGAAGGCTGACTGTATGTATAAATTGGAATTGATGGGTGATGAGTTCCATTATAAAAAGAAACTCTATACAATTATTGTACTTTTTACATGTTCCAGTGTGCGTGTGAACTATGTATCGTGTTGTCAGAGTGTATGTGTGTGTGTGTGTGTGTATGTGTGTGCCATGTGTGTGTATTTGTGAACAAGTGCCCCCAACAAGCATGCACGCTCATACACGTCAAACAAAAACTTTGAATACTCACATGCACAGACACACACGCAATGGGCGATATAGGCTTATATCCATAATATATGGAAAAATGCTAGCAAGCTGACTGCATGTATTATTTTGGAATTGACGGTGGGTACGTGATGAGGAGTTCAATAATGTTATAAAGAATGTACTTATTACATACATGTTCCAGTGCTGTGGAAGGTGTTGGTGTGTGTTTGTGTGTGTTTGTGTGTGCATGCGGCATGTTGCACATGTTGGACGCGTACGTATATACGTTTTGAAAACTAAAGACGTTGTGCAAATTGACAACAGTAGATACCTACCGATACCGTAAAACTGAGGTGAAATCGATGTTGATGCATGGTATATAGATAAGTTGCTAGCAAAGACAATCAAAATGCACAGTGCCATAAGGCTGGAGTTACATGCAATATAAGAAAATTCTCGGGTCTCGACCAGTGAAACGATGACGACCTGTTATTTACAAGACTACTTTTGTATTATTTTATTATTCAGTAACGATAACGATAGTAATCATAGATGCTTATTAATTATATGATCATTGAAATCATTGGGATTATCGTTACGTATCATGATTGTTATTTTCACTCGTTATTCAAGTTTTTATCAACCAGGAGAAAAAGGTTTTGACGTTCAGGAAGCCATCTTGGCCCCCCCCCCCCCCCCCCCCCCCCCCCCCCCCCCCCCGCATAATGTAGGCTGAGGCTCTACCGGCCCACAAACGTGACAATTAATTTAGAGATGATGTAATAATGTTATAATTCATATGATTTTGAGACAGACGTTTTGAAATGAGACTTTGAATAGTGATGGCAAAAATGCCATGAAATTGATGTTGATGACTGTGTCCAATGCGTATCGTAAGCAATGGATTTGGCTTGCTAGCTTCCAAAAGACAGGAGACGACCTAAAATTCAAAATGCACTCTCGCATGCAGCACCATAAAAGTAGTTCATGCATTATTAGAAAATTATCGAGCAACCATGATTATTCAATTAGCATGAGGAAAGGTCCGTAAACTGAATCATCGAGATATTTTGTGCAGCATGATAAGCATTGTTTATATCGTTTATATTTCTGAACGTCCACCATCAATACTCTTACTTCAGCAACTAATTCGCAAATGAATAATAGACCATTCTAAAAATAAAGGCTTGGTAGCAAGCATACTTGGCGAAATGCAGGCAGCGCAGTCATAATGTACTCGTAGTGCAGTACAATATACAATGTACTCGTACGTACGTAGTACATGTACCAATACGTGTATAATATGCTGTATAATGTACATGCATGCATTGAGTACATTACGTTGAACTTTTGAACTTTCGCTATGTGCATGAGCGATCGCAGCGGAGAATCTCAGTTGTGTGTATAATGGTGTACGTGCACAGAGTCTATAATACAAGCAGCGGATTTGGAGCTGGGTCAGTGTCGAGATACTAGCCCCTCACTGCAGCGGATCACACAAACCTATATACTTACGTTATTACTATACATGCTGCAACCAGCGGATGGCGCTCAACGTTTTACGTTTGAATCAGATTGTTGTAACCGTCGGTGCTTGTGTTTCTCAAACCAGAGATCTCTCAAATGAAATAGGGGTTGTTTTTCATTTCTCGCTAAATAATTACAAAACATTTTACTATGATGTTTACTACACACAATCAGTATAGTACAATGTTCATTCATGTAAAGTTTCATGATGTCTGCAAATGGGATTCTATACCTTTATGGGTGCCAAAGGCATTATCTTTGTAGCATGTTCCCCTTCCATCCGTCCTTCCCACATTTTATCAGAATGATTTGAGAAGAATCATTCTGTGGATTTTCCTTTTTTTCTTCTTTCTTTCTTTTTGTTTTGCCCATGGATTCAGTGTTAGATATAGACATGCTGATTAAATCTCAAATACGGTACTCAGATAAAGTAGCACAAAACACAATGACTCCGGAAATTGAATTTAATTCAGGTCTTCCAAATTCGGATAATATATGGTAGTGGTTTACCTCACAAGCTATGAACTACACATGTATGTATAGAAAGTTTATGTGTAGGGGCGGTTTTGCTCTGTTAATAAATGGATTTTATTGAAAACAGACTAACGAAAAAAAAAAGAAGAAAGAATAGAATGGTACAGTGTTTATTCCTCCACACCATTAAGGGTGCCAAAGGCGTTATCTTTGTAATTCCCCTTCCATCCGTCCTTCCCACATTTTATCAGAATAATTTGAGAAGAATCATTTTTTTTTCTTTTTTCTTTCTTTTTGTTTTTCCCATGGATTCAGTGTTAGATATAGACATGCTGATTAAATCTCAAATACGGTACTCAGATAAAGTAGCACAAAACACAATGATTCCGGAAATTGAATTTAATTCAGGTCTTCCAAATTCGGATAATATATGGTAGTGGTACAAGGAACAAAACAAACGCAGAGACACATATGCACACATACACACAGTTCTTTTTATACCCCCGCCAAACGAAGTTTGAAGGGGGTATATAGGAATCAGCGGACGGTCGGTCGGGCGGTCGGTCGGGCGGTCAGTCCGTTGCAAATCTTGCGTCGCAAACTACTTCCTCAGTTTTCAACCGATTCCCATAAAACTTGGCACAGATGTGTGCCTTGGGTTGTAGATGTGCAAGACGTATTTTTTGACAGTACCCAAAAGTACGTTGCCATGGTAACGGCATATTATGGGCAAAAATGGGTACAAATCTTGCGTCGCGAACTACTTCCTCAGTTTTCAACCAATTCCCATAAAACTTGGCACAGATGTGTGCCTTGGGTTGTAGATGTGCAAGACGTATTTTTTGACAGTACCCAAAAGTATGTTGCCATGGTAACGGCATATTATGGGCAAAAATGGGTACAAATCTTGCGTCGCGAACTCCTCCCACAGTTTTTGATCAATTTTTATGACATTAGGTACAGATGTTCATCTGAATATGTTAATGTGCAAGACACATATTTCCGCAGTGGTAAAAAGTGCGTTGCCATGGTAACAGCATGTTATTGGTAAAATATAGGGCAAAATGCTTCATGGCAAAACTGCTTCATCAGTGTTCTTCCAATTCTCATGGAATTCATATTGAATGTTTGTCTTAGGATATAGGTCAGCATGACACATTTCTTGAAAGTGACAAAAAGTATGTTGCCATGGTAACAGCTCACATATTATGAGCCAAAATGATGGAAAATTTTGTGTTGCAAACTACTTCCTCAGTTTTTGCCCAATTTCCATGAAACTTGGTACAGATGTGTGCCTTTGGTTGTAGATGTGCAAGACGCATTTTTCGACAGTACCCGAAAGTATGTTGCCATGGTAATGGCATATTAATGGCAGAAGATCAAGGAAAGATCTTGCGGATTTAACTACTTCCTCAGTTTTTTGACCAAAGCTTATCAAATGTTGTTTTGACCAAAGCTTATGAAATGTTGTTTGGCGGGGGTATAACCAGTCGCTGTAGCGACATTTCTAGTATATGTTTAGTCTGTTACATTTTATTTTCATTTACATTATGGTATATATCTCCTTTCTATCTCTACGTAGCAGTAATCTAAAGCATGATTGGTGCAATATTGTATGTGGATATTTATGGTCTTGCTTACTTTCTTCTGTCAAAAAAAGTAATATATATATTTATATATTATATATATATATATATATATATATACATGTATATATGTATGTATCTTGTAGGTTTACTGTTCATGAAATATGATGTGCTCTTGGACTTGAATGCAATTTGTTCTGCCATGATATATTTCATACAGTACTTCATTGTGACTTGTTGCCAGTTGATTCAGTGTGAGATATAGACATGATGATTAGATCTTGGGCAAAATCTCTCGAAGTCAGATGGTCAAATTTTTTGCCCAAGGTTAATAACTTTGGCTAATTGTGGCATTTTTGTTGAGCCTACTGGAGGTGCGGGAAGACTAAGGGATTGCTTGTGGCGTCTGTCCGTCCGTCCGTCGTCCGTCCGTAATGCTACAAAAACTTGAATAACTCTCTACTGAGGACTTTAATTTTGATCAAACTTTGATTTCAATCAAACTTGGAAGGAAGAGTGGTTATGCAAAGTTCCACATTTTTCCAAACATGAAGGTCACTTCAAGGTCAAAGGTCACAGGCAGGGGTCAATGAACTTTAGGGCCCAATGTTAAGTTTTTACGACGTGTTTGATTATGGCTCATAACTTTTGATGTATATGTCTGTTTGTGACCAAACTTGGATGGTAGATGTCTCTTGGGGAGTTAAAGGTCACCACAAGGTCAAAGGTCACAGACAGGGGTCAACAAACTTTTAGGGCCCAATGTTAACTTTTTACGTGTTTCGAGTATGGCTCATAAGTTTTGATCCCTATGTCCATTTGTGACCAAACTTGGATAGTAGATGTCCCTTGGGGATTGAAGGTCATTACCAGGTCAAAGGTCACAGACAGGGGTCAGTGAACTTTTAGGGCCCAATGTTAATTTTTTATGTTTCAATTAGGGCTCATAACTTTTGATCTATTTGGTATTCGTTTGTGACCAAACTTGGCTGGTAAATGTCCCTTGAGGAGTTGAAGGTCACCACAAGGTCAAAGGTCATAGGCATGGTCAATGACCTTTTGGGATTTAGAAAAGCATTAATTTCTTCTACGCGAATGGGCGAGACACATTTTGGCACTTGCCTTTTCAGTTGGTAATCCATCTAGGAATACCTAGTTGTTGTACAGTCAGGTTGTAAGGGTCCTAGGAAACAATTACTTTCGTGAATAAATAAGATATTGGATCAAAGGTCAGCACAGTATTTTTGTTTAAGCACGTCATTTTGATTAATGCCCTCAGGTGCATGATACATTTTTTTTAAAAGTCAAGTTTCCCTTGTTCCTCACTTGAACTTGTTCAAATATTCAAGGATGTTCAGTGGAGCTTCAAAATATTTGCTGAAGAAGTTCTTTCAAAGCGCAAGAATGCAGACTTGCCTACAGAGTTTTCTCGCTCTTTGGAAATAGAAGAAAAAAAATGGGTGCTTTTGCCTTCAAAGCTTTTTTTTTTTTCTTTTTCTTGTTCTTTTTCTTTTTTGATGCATGCAGGTCAGTATCCTTTGTCCTGACAACAGGCAGTATGGCATATCTTCTTCTCTCTCTCTTCTACTACCTGATTGATGTCCAGCACTGGTGGACAGGCGCGCCGTTCTTCTTCGTAGGTGAGGCTTTCCAGTAGGCAACCTGTCAAAGTGGAGAAAGGCCATGACATGAAAGACTGGGCTACCACACGTTGCCTCGGCAACCGTTCTCATTTCCACATACGTGTAACCATTTCTAAATGACCAAAATCGTGCGTGCGGTCTTGCTGTGTGGAAAGAGGCAGTCTATGTTTGTATATGTTTTTTATATTCATGTGTTCATTCCACCTGGTGGTTACATGGTGCTGTCCCATTGGCAGAAGGTGCAATTCAAATCTGTATCAGAATTCAAATCCCCCTACCCCCTGATGACCCTTATCAATGACCCAGTCAATGCAATCTTTTAAAATCTCTGCTTACAGTTTGCACGTGATCTAAGCAGTTTCATGGGTATATGGGTAGTTGGTTATTAAATATATTGCACGTGGCACCCAAGTTTGTGTGGAGTACAACAGAAACTTGTTTGATTCGAAACAGGAATACTTTGTAAACTGACGGTATCTTGTACATGTCACATCTTTGTTTGTCTGTGTCTGTTTGTCTGTGTGTGTGTGTGTGTGTGTATGTGTGTGTGCAATTTTTATGCCTCCGCCACGAAGTGGTGCCGGAGGCATTATGTTTTCGGGTTGTCCGTCCGTCCGTACGTACGTCCGTACGTACGTCCGTACGTCTGTACGTCCGTACGTCCGTACGTCCGTACGTCCGTCCGCTTTCGTTTACGCGATAACTTGAGTGATATTTACTGGAATTTTACCAAACTTGGTCCAAGTATGAAGTATGATGGGGCAACAATTTGATAAGATTTTGGGTGAAATCGGCTAAAGGTCAAAGGTCAAAGGTCAAGGTCAAATCATGAAATTGTATCCGTTTACGCGATAACTCAAGACTGTATGGAGCAAATTTCACCAAACTTTGTTGGAGGATGATGTATGATGGGACAATTACTTGATTAGTTTTTCAGTGAAATCGGACAGAGGTCAAAGGTCAAAGATCAAGGTCAAATCCTAAAATTTATCTGTTTATGTGATAACTCAAAACTGGATGAAGCAGCTTTCACCAAACTTGGTCCAAGGATGATGTATGATGGGACAATTAGTTGAGTAGATTCTAGTGACATTGACAAGAGGTCAAAGGTCAAAAGGTCAAGGTCAAATGCTAAAAATGTTGCTATTTCCCCCATATCTATGCAATGCCCGCAGTTATTTTCTTGAAACTTAGTGTAGACATGTACTACTGCGTAAGGATTCTCCAGAGAGAGTTTCATGTCATAAGGTCAAAGGTCAAAAGGTCAAAGGTTAGGTGAAAATGTTGCAATATCACTTTTCTCGCAAATGGTTCAATGTATCTTCATGGAACATGGTACATATGCATGCACTGACTGTCAGGGATTATCTAGGGAATTTAGGGGTCATGGGTCAATAGTCAGGGGTTCAAAGGTCAAGGTCAACTCCTCAAAATGTTACTACTGTATTTCCCTCATACATGTATAGTAGTATATGCAATGATTGCATTATTACTAGTAGTTTTAAAAGTGTTTAATATATGTACATGTATTACTTGATGGAGATTCTCTTGGAAATTTCCTGCCAGAAGGTCAAAGGTCAAAGGTTAAGGGTCAAAGGTCAGGTTTAAATGAAAAAAAAAAATATTTTGGACTGTAATTACACTCTTTCTTCATACCTTGAAAATTATACTCAATGCATAAACTGATAATAAGGTCGGTCAGAAGTCAAGTAAAAATTTTCAATTCCCCAAATATTTGTACCTGCACTCTTTAATAGACAATTATAGCAAACCCAGTTCGTGGAAAGTGAACATTCAAGATATTTCTGACAAACCTGTTATTTCGATATTTTGCCAGTTATGTGAAACTGTCATCACACATTGTCAAGACATTGTACTATACACCTATTGGGAGAATCATGCATTATGGCGGAGGCATCAGTCGCCGTAGCGACATTTCTAGTTTTTAAATATTTGTACTTGAATGAAGAACATGAGTGAATGTATAAAGTTGAGAAATGAAATAGCAAGTTGGAACCAAAGGAAAACAGAGAAAGGAGTGAAAGAGAGAGAGAGAGAGAGGGAAAAAAAACAACACTACCCAGAAATATCACTGCTACTTCTTCTCCAACCAGGCATGAATTCCATTGCGGCGTACTGCGGGTCAGAGGTTATGGCTTCGTACTTCCCGTTCACATGGGACCCCGTTTATGGCACACATACGGAGCTGCTGGCCATGGACGTCCTGGCCACTTCCCTCTGGGTTCTCATCACTTACTACATGTACACCATCAAATTCTTCGTCAAGGTCTGATGTTACCGTGGCAACGCCACCTCGGGCGAGCCGAAACTCTGACGAGTTCCTAATATGGACATTGTGATCCCCGTCCGTGGCTACTCATGCCCATGCCATGCACATGCACACAGTCATGTGCATGGGCAATGAACAACAACGACAGCAATTGCATTCTTGTCCAGGTGTGCTTCTATGGACTGTTACTGTAAAAGGGGAAACCAGAACAAAAATAAAAAGCATGCAAATCTTGTTGCTGCTTGAGTGTAACTCTATTGATGTTTTGATTCCACAGAATTAAAAACGCACAAAATTCATCTATAATACCCAGTACAGCATGCACAATTACTCGCTTGAAAATTTCCATTTTAAAAGTACTTCTGTAAAAATGTTAAAACGGTTTCAACATTCTACCTCCATGTGTTGAGGTCTACTGGTTTCCACAGGAGTGCCATATTCATGTTTACGAGCTCACTGCAGCGTCTTTTATGCATGATTTTGACCAGCAATTCAGTCATTGTCTATACCCCATTATTCTTGCGAATTGAAAGGCATGATGCATCTGTGTGATTTTTATCACTTTAGAAATCTCCCAGGATGAAAAGAAAATTTTTACAGCTTTCCGGTTCCCTGCTTGCTCATTATTAAAATCTTTGTTATAATTCTTGAAAAAAAAAAATCGAAAACAGATGTATTTGCCACAGGAGATTTGCAGATGGTGCCAACACATGTGTCTCGGGCAGCAGATTATGTCATCATCCTAATATCAAGGAAGTGAAAAAGGGTACACAGGGAACAATGGAAGGTTTCCACTTAAGTCTTATACATGAATTCCACCTACTAGAAATATGCCTGTAATGCTGATACATGTTGATATTAATTTGAATGATTAAGACATATACTTTGCTGATGACAGTACAATCCCCTCCCCCCTAAAAAAAAGTACTTCAACTATCGTGATGGAGCAGGAGACACGAACACAAAGGAAATGCTGCCTTTTTATGTTTTAATAGTATGAACACTTGACAATGTTAACCCACCCTGTCAGCGAATGTAATCGACCCTTTCACATTAACTGCTTACTCTGTCACAATGTTACCTTTTTCTTCTAATCAAAAGTGTAGTTCCATTCTGCTTTTAAGTTGACACTAGTACACAGAATGAGATCTGATGGACCAAATATTCAAAGTATCAGTGAAATTGGAATAGAGGGACACTGTAAGAAATACGAAGGCACTAAAATTTTTATGGAAACCAAAGCCCAGGTAAGACTACGTGAAAGCGGTAATATGAGTTGAACACATTAGTGAAAGTTTGGGGAAAATCTGGCAGTCTGATCCAAAGTTTTCAATTTTTAATGTTTCAGTACAATCATCGCTGTTTCAAGAGACTACTACACTTCACCATGTCATTATTGACAGCTGAATAAAGAAAATAAAAAGAGAAATTCAACATATTTTCACTTTTGTAGCATAATGTAAGAGCACTTGACTTTCCCCTTTCAGAACGTAGGGGAATGACATTACCCTTTACTGATGTCAGTAACAAGTCAGTGGCGTGTGTAGTTTTCTTGAAAAATAAGATTGACTCCAAATTCTCCTTATACAAAGTATTTTCCTTGTGATTTTGTCTGTAATGATGTCATGAAGTTAAGTATTCTCCTTATCCAGCTATGACAGCACTAAAACTTTCAAAATTCATAACTTTTCAATGGTTTGTCTGATTGTCCTCAAACTTTCACTGATGTGTTCTAAGATTGCTGCTTATTTCACTCAATCTACATTTATATTTTGCCTTTGGTTCCCTTTGAAGAATCCCCTGCCTTTATGAAACAAAGATGTTAGTTGCAACTGTGTGTTGCAATCAAATAGAATAAAATAATCTACAGGCAGTTGTCACCTCACAAGTCCTTTGATTTGATTTTTTTTTTTTTTTTAATCTTTGCAATGAAAAAAGAGAGAAAAATTCATATCTTTTTGGTAAGACTGTTGCTATGGCAAGCTAACCAAGCAATGACTGCCTTTAGGTTTAAAAGGGTAATAGTTGCTAAATTCAGCAACCGAGAACTTGGATTTGATCATACTATTTTAGTGTGCAGAGCAATATGAGACTTATAAGAGGTGATGGCATCGTTCCTGCATCTGATTTGTGTTTGTCATCGTCACAGATGTGACTGTTCAGCGAAAAACCTGGGAAAGTGTTCATACCCGATACCTAATTGCTAGATTTTGATGGCACTTCTACCACTGTGGTTCTGATTTCACTCAGTGAACGAAATCAAATCTGACATGTAGGGAGTGGCATCTGCACTGTGAGAAATTGCTGTCTGACGCTGAAGGTTTGCGGCGAGTGATTGATGTGATTATTTTTTTCAGTTGTGCTGACAGGCAGTTCCTGTTTCATTCTTGCTCTCCTGAAGCCTGTAAAAAAAAACAACAACAACCCAGACAAACAAAAACAAACAAACAAAAAAACACAATTACAATGTACATAGTGGCACCTGCTCTGCGCCGCTGAACACCGACCCGGCCTTCGATCTGCCCACCATTGGTTTCCATCTCTGGATCACTTAAGGCCTCCCACATAAAGTTCTCTGTCGGGGTCGCACTTTGGGCGAGTGCACAAGCGTACTACACTAGGGCCCTGTTGCATAAACTTCAGAGCAAACATAAATTAGTGAATTGAACCTTACATGTAGCTCCCTGAATACTCAATTCTGATTGACTTGATACTAGACTTATGGTTGATTTTTTTATGCCTCCGCCACGAAGTGGTGCCGGAGGCATTATGTTTTTGGGTTGTCCGTCCGTCCGTAATGAATTTTGTGGACAGTGTAACTAAAAAGCCTTTTGAGGTATCCTAATGAAACTTGGCATGTATGTGTATTAGGGGGTGAAGTTGTGCCTATCAACTTTTGGGTGCACATGCTCAAGGTCAAAGGTCAAAAGGTCAAGGTCAAATATGTAAAATTTCACTATTTCCACCATATCTATGCAATGCCTGAAGATATTTTCTTAAAACTTAGTGTATACATGTATTACCCAATTAAGATTCTCTGGTGAAAGTTTGGAGTCATGAGGTCAAAGGTCAAAAGGTCAAGTAACAATATTAAAACTTCACTTTTTTTCTCTGTAACTTGGAAATTGTTCAAGGTATCTTCATGGAACATAGTACATTTACATGTACTAACTGGCAGTGATTATCTAGAGAATTTAGGGTTCATGGGGGTCAAAGGTCAGGGGTCAAAGGTCAAGGGCAACACTTCAACATTTTACTATTTCCCTCATATTTATGCAATGCCAGCAGGATTATTTTTTTTTTACACTTGGTGTATGCATGTATAACCTAATAGAGATTCTCTGGAAACTCTTTTTTTTTTCTTTTTTTTTTGCCTCAAAGGTCAAAAGGTCAAAGATCAAGGGAAAGTGCTGAACTAACTTTTTCCTCCATATATCAGAAGTGGCTCAAGTTATCTTGAAACTTTGTACATATTTATGCATGTTCTGCCTAACAGTGATTATCCTATGAATTCTAGGGTCAAAGGCCAGATGAAAATGGTAACAATGTACTTTTCAATACAGAAATTGCACTTTTTCTCCATACCTTGAAAATTACTCAATGCATAAACTTATGAATGGGCAAAGTCAAGTTAAAGTCCTTAAATCCCCAAATACATGCTCTCCTATTCATCCAATTAAACCTAGGTCAAGGATGGTGAACATTCAACACATTCGTGACAAACTTGACATTTTAATATTTTGCCAATTTTGTGAAAATGTAATCACACATTGTCCACATGTACTATAGACCTATGAGGAGAATCATGCATTATGGCGGAGGCATACCAGTCGCCTTAGCAACATTTCTAGTTTTTTTTTTTGACTTGTTTTTCTTTACATTTTTCTATGCATCTGGGCCAAGGTCCCCAGCGGGCCAGTGCAGAGTGAAAAAAGAAAAGAGGAGAAAGAAGAGAGAGAAAAAAGGTCAATGTCTTCAACATCAGATTTTGGGGATCAGCAGCACAAGGGCATGCATTCCACCCAAAGAAAATAAGACATACAAGACACCTGTATTATATGAAGACTGAATTTTTCAGACTGCCAAATTTGAGCTCACTCTGGAGGGGGAAAAAAAACCCCCCCCCCCCAAATCAATAGAAACCTTGTGAATCATTATCATTATACAAGTTGTGAAGTGAAGCGGCACTTCGTGTCAAAGTTGACTTCCATGAATGGTGTGACACTGAACCAATGGAATAGGGAATTGTTGGGAAAATAAAAATCATAGAAAAGTCCAAGAATTCTGAAGTTTTATGTGTATTATATATATATAAAAGAGCAGAGACATTGGCCACTTTCAGGTTCGCAAATTAGATGAGATATGTCATGGCCTCACATATACCTCATCGACGTCATCATCAGCAGTTTTTGTCATCGTAGTGTTTTGATAACATGGTTCAGATGTCTTCAAATGGGAAAAGGGCTGCACGCTGTAGTTGCAAAACCATTGGTTAAAGGGATGGTACAGTATTGGTAGAGATGAGAATTGGGCTTTTAACTTTTTGCGAGATACAGTGTACCAAGAAAACACTTATGATATAGTACAGAGCACACCATTTTAAGAGGAATTTAAAGTTTATTTGATGAAAATCGCGTTTGGAATGACTGAAACATCCAAAAACAAAGTAAAACAAAGCGATCGTAATAAAGTGTGGGTCCCACACTTTATTAGAATCACTCTTTTTTTTTTTTTTTTGGATATCTCAGCCATTTCAAAACCAATTTTCATCAAATAGGCCGTAAGCATTGAATTCCTCATAGAATTACCATGCTCTTTCATATTTCATAAGAGGTTTCTCATTATCTCACCAAAAAATGTTAGAAACCTGAAATTAGGTCTCAACCAAAACTATACGATTCCTTTAACTTGTGTGGGCCATGGTGTAAACCCTCTGTGTGCCACATTATTCTGAGACCGTAATGCATGAGCACTTTTGAAAAACATTCTGTTTTTCACAGCCATATACATATGTACTATTGTAGTGGGTTTTTTTTTTTCAAGAAACATTTATGGTAGACCTGCCATTATCAGTGGTATAAACGCGCTGTGTGCCACATTATTCTTAGACCGTAATGCATGAGCGCTTGAAAAACATTCTGTTTTTCAAAGCCATAGAGTAAAATTTTTTAAAGAAACATCTATGCTAGACATGCCATTATCAATGGTGTAAACCCCCTGTGTGCCACATTATTCTCAGACCGTAATGCGTGAGCACTTGAAAAACATTGTTTTTCAAAGCCACATACATAAAACGTAATTCTATGTACAGTTGAACCTCTATTATCCGGCCTCCCTTTATCCGGATCTCTCTATTATCCGGACGCAATCTCGCCATGATTTTGCCCAACTCCTTGAGAACTCCTACACAAACACACATGAATTACATATTACTTCCAACATGATTAACATACATTACATCAAATTTCCTTCCAAATTGCTTTCCCTCAGACATTTTAACATCCCCAAACATCCCCAAATGTAACAATGAAAAGGTTGCAGTATACACATTACTACATGTGGTACTACAATGGGCTACATCAGTACAATGTGTATGTATGTACATGTATAAAGCATTGAGTCTCCTGTATCTGGCCAAATCCCTTATCCAGATGAGCCCCGGTCCCGACTTGTCCGGATACGAGAGGTTCAACTGTACTATTGTATTACATTTTTTTTTCAAGAAACATTTATGCTAGACATGCCATTATCAATGGTGTAAACCCATTGTGTGCCACATTATTCTTAGACCGTAATGCATGAGCGCTTGACAAACATTCTGTTTTTCAAAGCCACATACATATGGACTATTGTATTACTTTTTTTTTATGTTTATGCTAGACATGCTATTATCAAAGTTGAAGAGAAAATTTTAGGCTTTGCTGTGATATCAATTTTACAACAAATCTATGGTTATTTTTCATGCAAGTCAACTATGCTTTTTTCCAGGTCAAAGAGCTTTATTTTGACAGACAAAACCGTGACAACAAAAAGAAAGAATTTACTTGAAAAAGAATCCCAAAAACTATGGAACACTACTGTTCCATCACACTTAGGCAACACAAGCTACATGTGTAAAGAATGGATTTGCAAGTGGAGCTATCACTGTACTGCAGCATTTGGCAATTCAGTGATCGGTTTGGGCAGGTTTGAGCTATTGAGCAAAATATGCAAACTTGGCATGCTGTTGACTGACTTGGATGTGCAAACGTGGCACATAAAGTGTCAAAACCTTTAGTTATTAACACAACTCTGGGAGTGCAACCGCTGTAATCGCTTTCTAAATTCCTCTACGTGTACCTGTGCATTTCTGTTCCATTTTACTGAAAACTTCTATCCTGTTCGTTCGTTTTCACTCTGTTTATCAAAGTCAACAAATAACTTTTGATGTCATATTACCATTATTTAGTATAAAGAGTGTCGTTGATGTATGATATGCCCTCGGCTGCCAGTGCTTACTTCTTATCAACTTTACTCAGTCATTCTTTTGGAATGAATGAGGAACACATACCATCACTAGCCAGATTTATTGCCATACACTGTAAACATCTTCAAACCTTTTTTTTTTTTAATCCAGCATGAATTTAAGAGTGGAGATGTGTTAGATACCAACATCTCTCCACATATATGTTTCTGTGAAAAGTGAGGTGTACAATAGAAGCTCTACAAAATGAAACAGATGACGTCAAAGTATTAGACTTATCTCGTATAGCAAAGACATGTTTTCAAACAACACAGAAGACTAGTTTGCTATGCAAGATGAAATCAAAATTTTGAGTGGCTCATTAATAGTGTTATGACCAGTCTTGTTATTGATGAAAATAACTTGGTCTTCTTTACCCAGGGTAGCCACTTAAGTGTTGACACTGCTCTACCAGAGGGCCCTGCCATTTAGTTTTACCCTAGTGTTGTCAGGTAGCCATTTATATTGTACACCTGGGTCGAGAGGGACATAATGGGTAAAAACATCTTGTCCATGGACGTACGCACAGAGCTGGATTTCTTTTATTAGAATCGATCATTCATGCTGTATTGGCATTATCTTGTCCGTGCATATTAACAAAGAATCCACAGTTAGAGATCATGATTATTGCACTCTGAAATGTCATGCTTCAATGGTCTTTTGATTTGGCTGCTCTGGAAAATATCAGTACTTGTAGTCTTGATTTCAGTCTCGTGCACCTTACAGGTACCTGTACTTAAACCAGAAACAGCAATAACTGTATACATGTGTATTAAGATTTCAATGCATAAACCACATAAGGGTTTACCAGGGATGTGTTAACTGTGAGTCAAATCTGACAAAAAAGATTCCCAGATTTAAGGGATGGTAGTTTTGGTTGAGATGGGGATGCAGGTTTTAACTGTGTGTGTAAAATACTTAGAAACTACTTAATAAAGGAAATATTAAAGAACACACAATTCTAAGAGGAATTAAAAGTTTGTTTGATGAAAATGACTTCTGAAATTAGATATCAAAAAATGAAGTAAAACAAAGTGGTCCTAGCAAAAGCTGGGACTCACCTTTTATTAGGACCTACAGTATTTGTTTTGGATATCTCAGCCATTTCAAAGTTACCGATTTTCATCAAATAAACTTTTAATTCCTCTTAGGATTGTATGCTCAATATTTCATATTTAAAGTGGTTTCTACTTGCTTCGCAAAAAGTAAAAACCTGAATTCCCATCTCGAGCAAAACTACAATGTATGCCATCCATCTATTGTGATATACAACTCATCCAGATTGGATGGTTTTAACCTAACGAAATTAAAGTGATGGAAACTTGAACTCATAGGAATGCAACTTTTAAAGCTGTGAAGTCTGAAGGGTCTTATATCAGGTGTACTAGGGCACCTTCTATTGTGTGGAACAATAAGGGGATTGAAATTTCAACTGCTTTAAATAGATTGTACATGTATCAGTTTTTACCAAGAATTTGTACATTAACTGCAGCCATGTCATAATTATGAGCAAGTGTCAACACTACTGCTGACTTATTTTAATACCTGTATGGATTTCATGCACACTGTAACTTGTCTTATCTTATGAGCCAACTTTAGAGGGAACAATGGATGCACAAAAACTTTTTTAAAATGTCTCATTTACTTTTCTCTTCTCTTCTTCTTTTTTTTTTTTTTTTTTAATAAGTTAATGCTTCAAAAAAGACATAGGGTATCTCTGTCACTTCCAAAAGGAAAAACAAAAATCAGCCAAGTTGTCCTGAAATCATGTTTTGGGATCTAATGGAAATCAAGCCAATGCTACATTTTGTAGGTTTTGTTTAAGTAGTATCTTATGTGTTAGTGTATGTACTGTATGTATGTCTGTCATGTCTGTAATGGGTGACATGCTATTCTAGCCACTTCATATATTGTAATTCATGGAAATGCTATTTTGACTTTTAACAGTTCAGTTTCAGTTATTCTAAAGATTGTAGTGCAAAAGAGCATGGAGAAAAGTTTATAGTAACATGTGCTTGCCTTACCAGCCAGTATTTGGAAGCAATATCAGCAGTTGATGTAAATGTACTTTGTAGACTGCAAGAACAGCGAAGATCTAAGTAATATATTTCTACATACTAATATAGGTATATGTCTATTACGATTATAACTACATTACATACATTTTTTTAATCGCTGTTTTAACCGTTGTTGTGGGTAATGATGTACCATTCTAATTGGGCTTGAAAACTGAGAAGGTTGCCTGGGAACTGTACCAAATTACACTTGAAACTTAAGTGGAAACTTGCAATTCATGCTGAACTTGTGAATTATTTTCCAATGAAAATGCAGCTGGCAGAAAATTTGCAGTAATTTACCGGTACTCACATGACTTCTGCATCCACTCTTCCCCGGTGGCGTGTGTTGAATTAGTAAACTGGATTTGCACAGATCGTAAGGAAACTTTGTGGTTTTTTCTTTGGAGCTAACACTGCAATCTTTTTGTGAGGAATGAGAACAAGCCGTGTAAAATTTGGCAAATTTTCATGTCATGATTTTTTTGTAATGAGAATGGCCCTTTTGTTGAAATCTTCTCAAAATTCAGACAAACATGAAGTCCTTGTGGGCCTCATTATCTCTGTCTTTCTCTCTTCTTCTTCTTTTTTTTTTTCATGTTTTCTTTAGCAACCAAAGATACCATAAGTCGGATTTATTATCTGGGGGTGTCGTGGCCGCGTGGATAAGAGCGCACATCTCTAAATCACATGATTGTGATTTAGGTTCTTGGGTTCGAGCCCCACGAAGCCCGACACATTTGCCCTTCAGCAAGGCATCCTATCCCTATTGCTGCTCTCCACCCAGGAGTATAAATGGGTACTCCGTAGGGTGAGAATGTTTTAGTTGGTTGATCAGCATGTGCGTGCCTGTAAAATGGCGACTGGCTGGAATGCTCCCCTGGGAGTCGAGAGTGAGCACTGTCAGTGCTGGCGGGAAATAATGTATCAAGAGACCGCGATAATGATAGTATGTATGTGCTTTGAGCACTCTATAGAGTGGATTTAGCACAATATAAATTGATATTATTATTAGTAGTATTATTATGGTTATACCAGCTCTGTCATATGTGTGTATATACTTGTGTAGTATTTCCAATGTGACGTATTGTTTGTTTGTTTTGTTGTTGTTTTTTAAAGTACACAAGTAAAACAGAATCCAGATGATTTTCATAATTTCTCTTTGTGTAGTACATGAATGACAGCTACATGTATAGATTTATGGAATTCATTGCAGTTGTCCTCGAGAAGAGAAACCAATACACATACTCTGAAAAACCCCAAACAAATTACACCAAACAATGGTGATGACATAGGAGCCTCACATATTTTAGAAGTGTAACAAAGTAATTCCTTTACAATACCACTAGTTTAACAAGTTAGCTGTGTAGAATTTATGCATGCTTTCTTCTTTCCCCACTAATGCATTCTTATTGATGCTCCTTATTCATATTTGACAGTGCAAGAACTGTGTCCCGAGAAATTAGCAAAACTTCAAAATGTCATATTTTCCTTATTTTTCACCCGATTTCAATCAAAATCTTACTGTTGAACTCATAATATTTTACTCCTTCTTATCAGATCAACTTATATTTGGACTGGATTTCCCCTTGAATAGCTCGACTGTTTTAACGGGTCAGCAGTTGTATGTACAGTATGTCCCAAAAAAAAATTACAACGGGACCCCCCACAATGATATCTTTAAAAATAGTGAATCAATCTAAATACAAATTCAAGCTTTGAAACTATAACTCATTGCCCACATCTTACAGAAAACCTCATTCGATTTGCTTCAGTGGTCAAAGAGAAATGAGGAATTTTGTAGAGGATGTCGGGAATCTCTTTTGTCCAAGTTCTGTCTGTTATTCACGCACTAGAGCATTGAATTGCTAAAATTGGAAAAATCAGACTCATGACATGCTTTACAACAGTCCACATTTCTCTGTGACCGCTTAACCAAATTGAATGAGGTTTTCTGCAAAATAGAGCTAAGATGTTATATTTTAAGGCCCCGAAGTAGCACTTAGACAGGTCGATCATTTTGGATGTTATCAATTCGAAAATTTGATTGTAATTTTTGAGGGACAACAGCAGTATGTCCCACAAAAATTACAATAAGATTTTCGCATTGATAACAGCCAATATGATTATTTTTTTTCAATGCTACTTCATGGTCTTAAAATATAATATCTTAGCTCTATTTTGCAGAAATTCCCATTCGATTTGGTTAAGCGGTCACAGAGAAATGGGGATTGTAGTACAGCATGTCATGAGTCTGATTCTTCCAAGTTTAGCACTTCGATGATTTTGTGTGTAAACAATAGACAGAACTTGGACAAAAGAGATTCCCGATATCCTCTACAAAATTCCTCATTTCTCTTTGACCACTGAAGCAAATCGTATGGTGTTTTCTGTAAGATGTGGGCAATGAGTTATAGTTTCATACCCTGAATTTGTATTTAGATTGATGCAATATTTTTAAAGATATCATTGCGTAGGGCCCCGTTGTATTTTTTTTTGGGACATACGGTATAGCCAGGCATGTCAATAGCTGCCACAAAACAAATTTTAATGTACAGTGATAGATTGATTTATGCATGTGTCAAGTCTGCTCGGGATAATCGATGTCAGGTTTTGCAATGCCCCAAAGAGAGACCCAACCATTGTGAACTTTTTTCTTCTCTGTCCATAGGCCCATTTACACTTGCTTGGAAAAATCGCGATTTTTCTAAAATCGCGACATTTGGGTGTAAGTTGCTAAGCAACTACACCCAAACGCCCTCGAAACATCGCCAGAAAAATCGCCAGCCGGAGTGCGATTTTTTGAAACATCGCGAAGTTTGAGGCGAAGTTAGCGAGTGTAAACCCAAGCTGCAGAAATATCGCGATTTTTCATCACGTGACTCTCGGTATCGGATTGCACGGGGAGTGAAAACGAACAGAATAGCGCGCGCTTCCACTCAGCTACCGTGTTGAAAACAGGTAAATTACGCATGCGCACTACCGACCAAAAAATCGCGATGTTTCGTGAAGCTCAAACTTCGCGTGCTTTTGCGCAAGTGTAAACTGTGGAACCAAAATATCGCGATTTTTAAAATCGCGATGTTAGTAAGTGTAAATGCGGCTCTTGTGTGCATGTTCTTTAGAAGGCCCATTTACACTTGCTTGGAAAAATCGCGATTTTTCTAAAATCGCGACATTTGGGTGTAAGTTGCTAAGCAACTACACCCAAACGCCCTCGAAACATCGCCAGAAAAATCGCCAGCCGGAGTGCGATTTTTTGAAACATCGCGAAGTTTGAGGCGAAGTTAGCGAGTGTAAACCCAAGCTGCAGAAATATCGCGATTTTTCATCACGTGACTCTCGGTATCGGATTGCACTGGGAGTTAACGCGCGCTCCCGATCCCTCTTTGGAACGTGTAGAGAGCACGTCGGTCACTGGCCAGAGTACTAGTACACGGTATAGACAGCTGTGTACAGCCACAGGTCTAACCTCCCTGGTCTAAACGGCCGATCCTCGGTCGGCTCGTGGTCTCTCACCTCCCCCTCCCTGATGAAACTAGTACACTGTACGTGAAAACTACTAGTACTACTGGTAGCAAACTTGAAGTTCTCCAACCATGTATCATCACCCCATGACAACTTAACAAAATAATGTTCTCCCAGAAATTCGTTGATTCAGATTGTGGGAGTGCCCGCACTGCTCTCGATATAGCACGTTGTTTGTGGAATACAGGACTCAGGAGTACGTAACAAGTGTAAGTTCTTGCTGTCGCCTGATAAAATACAGTCCTAACTTCCAAGTCTTACTTCCCACTTTCGTCATATCGACGAAATTTCATGGTCCTCCTGAATGCTGCTGTAGATGAAGTTTTACACACCTACTACGTATGTGATCTAATATAACAAGCTATGTAGTTTTACCGTAAGTAAACAGTCTCGAGAAGCACAAATTCATGTGTGCATTGTACTGATAAAAAGCCCTGGCTCAACGTTCCAACCAGCCAGCTGTGATCAAAATATACTGCACTGCACATGCAGTGAAAACGAACAGAATAGCGCGCGCTTCCACTCAGCTACCGTGTTGAAAAGAGGTAAATTACGCATGCGCACTACCGACCAAAAAATCGCGATGTTTCGTGAAGCTCAAACTTCGCGTGCTTTTGCGGAAGTGTAAACGGTGGAACCGAAATATCGCGATTTTAAAAATCGCGATGTTAGTAAGTGTAAATGCGGCTACTAAAGAAGATGTTGTTTATTCAGTGACTTATCACATCCTTGAACTCCTCCTGAATCTTTGCCAGGAAACAAAGTTAGCATTTTTGTCGCTGTTTGGAAGTGTTGATTTGGTGTCATATACTGGGTACATTAAAGTTGTCTTGTGCACCGCTGAGAAAAGAACCCCAATGTCGGTGAGATAAAGATAGTGAGATTTATTGCTGAAGTGCAAAGTTACATTTGCTGTTCAGTTATGGCACAAATCTAGGTACAATGTATCCGTCTTGTTACTGGTATTGTGAAATGCTTCTTTTTCCCCCTTCATGTCACGCACCCCGTGAAGAAAAGAAAAAAAAATAGCTGGTAAATAAAGGTTCTGCATACCATCCAACAATGTGATAGGACCTAATCAAGTTGAACTGTTCAAATATTGTTGTCACGTAGTACTAGCAAACAGTCAACTTTGAGTTAAAGGGACTGTACAGTACTGGTTGAGGTGGGGATTCATGTTTTGAACATTCCTAAGTGAGATAATGAAAAGCCTCTTTTGAAATATGAAAGAGCATGTAATTTTAAGAAGGATTCAACGTTTATTTGATGAAAATTGGTTTTCAAATGGCTGAGATATCCAAAAAAGTGCTAAGTGATAAAAGGTGACATGCTACAGGATCTCTTTGTTTCACCTTGTTTTTGTTTTTGGATATCTCAGCCATTTCAAAACTGATTTTCATCGAATAAACTTTTGATACCCCTTAGAACTGCATGCCCTTTGACATCTCATAGAGTGGTTTCTGAATATCTCGCAGAACATTAAAAGCTAAATCCTCACCTCGACCAGAACTGTATACACCCTTAAAAAAAAGGGGGGGGGGGGGGAAGGGGAAGTGAATATATCAAATATTAAAAGTTTGTCACCAGACCCGAGTTTGATGACTATAGAATGATAAACATGTGTGACTGCTGCCACTATTTTGTACATTTGAATAAACCATTTTCTCTGAATGATGATAATATATATTGTGTATGAATGAATCTACTGTTTACTAGTACCAGACCATTTCTTGTTATAAAATGGGCTTTAGAATCTCTGCAATCTGATTGGCCAATTGTCATGCATTGATTTTTACTGAACCACATTGAGCCATGCGTCCGGTAAAATCCGAACGCATGGCTCATGAATGCACCTTTTCACTGAGATTATGAGAGCTGCTGTATGATGTCACAGTATAGGGAAATGAAGTGGGGTGGGGGGCTGTTTAGCCCAAGGAGTATGGGTAGTTTTGGGGTGTGATGCTCAGTTTTTTTTTTTTTTTGTGTGTGTGTGTGTGTGTGTGTGTGTGTGTGTGTGTGTGTGTGTGCGCGTGTGTGTGTGTGTGTGCGTGTGCGTATGTGCGTGTGTGTGAGTGTGTGTTTGTATAAAATATATGTCCTCACATTCTTCTTGGTCACACATAAAGAATGCGATCACTAATCTGACAGTCCGGTGCTTTGTTTCTTGAAACATGCACTCCAGCTTCATCAGGATTGAGCGTTATACAATGCACTCCCGTTATAACGAAATTCTTGTTACAATGAAGTATAAATTCAGGCCGCAACACTATCAGCTCTATGTTTTTTTATTGTTCATTTGTTCAGTTATAACGAAATTTCGATATAATGAGGAAAGCTGCCGGTCCCGTGGACTTCGTTATAACGGGAGTCCACTGTAATGCGATTTTAGGTTTTTATTACGGAACGACGTAATAATCCAAGGAAATACTTATGTCACCAGAAATAGGCCTGTATATGCGTGTACACTTCCTTCTGTAATTATACATACTACACGGTGATATCGAGAATATTATGTTGACATGATAGGAAAGTGGAAAGACAACAAATACAAGTTAGATGAATGGATTTGCTTACTTATCAAAGCCCAAACTACGGAATATTGTCCAAATGTCCTTCACTCTCATTCCGCATTGTATATTTTCAGCATGCCAGAGAATAAATGCACCAAAACATCGAGTTCATTGGAGCCAAAGGCTAACATGAGTTAAGCTGTGGTGACCGCCTTTTGTTCACCTTCCGTCACATGATTTTAGCTCATCTGCATAAGCCAAAGGCTCAAGTGAGCTACATCCAATGAGCTTATTCATCGTCCGTCGGAAGTCGTACGTAAACTTTTTTTTTTTTTCATTTTCAGCTTCTTGTTGAAAAAAAAAAAAAAAAATTTTCATTTTCTTAAAAAAATGCATGGTCAAATTTTCACCAGGCCTTGCCGGCATTCTGCTATAGGACGATAGAATATATATGCCTATTTGTACAAAATTAATGTGCACCATGCCCCACTTCATGACCCCCAGGGCGCCCTTATCCCTCTTGAAGAGCTCCTCTGTGAAACCAGAAATACTCTGAGTAGATACAGATAATGCATACACTATAGTGAATTTCTTTCAGGTTTCTTAACGGCAGGCACAGGAGTGGCCTCCTTGGGGCAGAGATGAGTTTTCATATTTTTTTTTCTTTTCTGTTTTTGAAACGCATTGTCAACATTTTCACAAACAAACTTGACAGGGATTATTGCCAGCGTAACAGAATGTGCAAATGGAGTCCATCAAAGTTCCCCAAATAGTCTGCAAGAATGTGTGGAAGGTGAACTTGCGATACTCGGGTGAGCGCGAGACCTCCAGACAATCTTGTGTTATAGGCCCTTCTGTATTATCTATGATCAACCGATGATGGTCGATTGTAAAACCAAACTCGATCAGCCGGAATGATTTTAGGAGCTCGTGGATAAGGGATAAGAACCAGCACTGGGCGGAAGCTCGGTAGTCTATGGATACGATGCCTGTGTAGTAAATATCAGGAGCTCGTTGATTCGAGTCCAACCAGAGTACATGTAAAACGTATGCCCATGAAGTTATACTTCTCGAGCACTTAATCCTGCTAATTTACGGCGAATGAAGGGCAGTTTGTCAATCATTTTTGCAATAATCTACTTTCTTAATATTCAGCTCTATTGTCACATCGTGTTATATTTGAAAGATGTCACAGAACAGGGAGGTGGGAAGAGATCTCTTCCACCTCCCTGTACAGATTAAGAACGCAAAATGCGTCAGATGCTCATGACGATTACATTAAAAGACCGAATATAATGGCAAGAAATGGCTAATTTAATTCTTATTTATAAATAAACACGTTGCAGGTAAGTATGTTTCCCAAACTTGGTTTACAAGCAGGGATACAAAGCAGTGAGAAGTAAAACATGTCTTCCTAGATATGAAAATATATTTGTCACATCCTCTGCAATTACACCCATAGGCCTACCCTTATCAGAAGTCGATAACCTCTCAACAAACCTGACATCCACCCACAAAAAAAAAAAAATCAAAGAATGACTTAATAAGAAAATTGTATAAAGTGCGCTCTATGAGGTCAGCTTTGGTGTTGAATAAACACATTCCAGATATTAAATCTATAAAATTGGCGGCACAAAACATCGTGAATGGTTCCAATGGGGGAGCATGACCTTGGGGCTGAAATCAAATCATTAACTCTCGTTTCTCGTTTTTTGCGTGTGTGATCGATCAGTTCATGAGATCAAGTTCTAGGCCTGTAGCATTTCAAAAATTAGATCCTCAAATTCTGTACAATCGGATCATGATATCGGCGTGTGATGCGCAGAGTTTAGTAAACCCATGAAGATTGAAGCACGCTTTATGTCAAGAGCGAATTAGTGATCAATTCACCTTCATATGACCCCCACATGATTGTGACTTGAATAAAATACATGTATTTCTCCCCAACCAGAAGAATGCATTGCCAGCGCTTTGAACAAGTTTAACCCTCGAGGTACGGAGGTCACGTCATGGGAATATTACCAGAAATTGTCTGGTCCGCATGATAGAATACAGTATAAATCGCCATTGGAGCGTTAAGCCATCATTGTTCATGTGATTCAATAACAATCTCAAAGGAATGGTGTAGTATTGGCTTAGGTGAGGATTCAGCTTTTACCTGACCTAGGAAACCACGCTTTGTAATGCTAAAGAGTATACAGTTCTAACACAAATTCAAAGTTTAGTTGAAAATCCGCTTTGACATGGCCGAGATATCCAAAAACAAAGTAAAACAAAGCTATCCTTATTCAAGGTGATGGGTCCCACCTTTTACAAGCATTGTTCTGTTTTGGATATCTCAGCCATATCAAAACGAAGTTTCATGAAATAAACTTTAATTTCCTCTTGTATTTATATTTTCTTTCATATTTTATAAAATGGTTACTCATTATCACAAATAATCTGAAGCATCATCTCAACCGAAACTGTGTACCTCAATCTTCTCGAAAGCCAGAAAGAATTTGAATGCCGAAGTTTCCGAATGAGGAAGATTAAAGTCTCCAAAATGGTCACGGGTTTGTTTGTTTTTTTTTTTCCACGTACACAAGTCATGCAGTGTATTTCTATATTTACCCCCCCCCCCCCCCCCATTCGCAGAGGTGTTACGTGTGATTTGAGCTAGAACAACTTGAAATATAAGTTCCGGCCTTCACTTCTTTTAAAATATCAGGTGACACCACGAAGACAGAAAAAACAAAAAGATAATGGAAGAATCCCACCAAGCTCATGAAGAAAAGTAGACCGGAGTGTAAAGTAAATAGATTATAATATGTTCGGTCTTCTTTCATGCCGGTCATATTCCCTTGACATGGCACAACTCTGTTTACCACATCGAAGGGGCCCTTGTCCATTGACCCAGAAACCAATATTTCTCCTTTTTTCCCCTTTTTTGCTTTGTATAATCGAAAGGACGGTCAGGAAATGAACAATATTATTTTCCCTTTCTATGGACGATTCTGATTATCATAGTTCGGGTTATGTAAATACAGTGAGAGCAAAGAAGTCACTACAGTAGTGGAAATCCGATCAATTATATGCTGTTACCTTCAACCATGTCAACAGCTACCCAATATTATA